>OX393551.1:61229172-61796643 GCA_947650365.1 Chamaelirium japonicum | reverse complement strand
AAAATTATGTACCAAGCGCTAACGCGTTCGCGTTGACGAGACCTTTCCAACGAATCCTCTCGGGCCCTATTCCGACTTCCGGTTTGATAGTTACGACTTATTATTCTTTTCAGCCCGGTTGATGGATGAATCGCACCCGGATTCCAACCGAGCCCGGTTCAGGGCTCGGGACCGAGCCCGACCAGCCCTAGAGCCTACCTCCCGGTCTCCTAGCATAATTTTAAGCTCTCTTGACCTCCCTCCCCAGTTATTTAAATTCAAAATTCGGATGAGAATGAAGTAGAATGGATCGTACGAATGAATTAGAATGGATCGTACGAATGAATCGTACGAATGAATTAGAATGGATACATTCGAACGAATAAATTAGAATAGATCGTAGGAATGAATTAGAATGGATCATACGAATGAATTAGAATTGATCGTGCGAATGAATTAGAATGGATTGTACGAATGAATTAGAATGGAAACATTCGTGCGAATGAAGTAGAATGGATCGTACAAATGAATTAGAATAGATACATTCGTCCGAATGAAGTAGAATGGATCGTACGAATGAATTAGAATGGATCGTACGAATGAATTAGAATGAATCGTACGAATGAATTAGAATGGATACATTCGAACGAATGAATTAGAATAGATCGTAGGAATGAATTAGAATGGATCATACGAATGAATTAGAATTGATCGTGCGAATGAATTAGAATGGATTGTACGAATGAATTAGAATGGATACATTCGTGCGAATGAAGTAGAATGGATCGTACGAATGAATTAGAATGGATTGTACGATCCATTCTAATTCATTCGTATGATTCATTCTAATTCATTCCTAGGATCTATTCTAATTCATTCGTTCGAATGTATCCATTCTAATTCATTCGTACGATCCATTCTAATTCATTCGTACGATCCATTCTACTTCATTCGCACGAATGTATCCATTCTAATTCATTCGTACAATCCATTCTAATTCATTCGCACGATCAATATTCTAATTCATTCCTACGATCAATTCTAATTCATTCAATTCATTCGTACGATCCATTCTAATTCATTCGTATGATCCATTCTACTTCATTCGCATGAATGTATCCATTCTAATTCATTCGTACAATCCATTCACATTCATTCGCACGATCAATTCTAATTCATTCGCACGATCAATTCTAATTCATTCGTAAGATCCATTCTAATTCATTCCTACGATCTATTCTAATTCATTCGTTTGAATGTTTCCATTCTAATTCATTCGTACGATCCATTCTAATTCATTTGTACGATCCATTCTAATTCATTCGTACGATCCATTCTACTTCATTCGCACGAATGTATCCATTCTAATTCATTCGTACAATCCATTCTAATTCATTCGCACGATCATTTTTAATTCACTCGTATGATCCATTCTAATTCATTCCTACGATCTATTCTAATTCATTCGTTCGAATGTATCCATGCGAAGGAATTAGAATGGATTGAATTAGAATGGATTGTACGAATGAATTAGAATGGATCATACAAATGAATTAGAATGGATTGTACGAATGAATTAGAATGGATCATACGAATGAATTAGAAAGGATACATTCGAGCGAATGAATTAGAATAGATCGTCGGAATGAATTAGAATAAATCGTACGAATGAATTAGAATGGATTGTACGAATGAATTAGAATGGATACATTCGTGCGAATGAAGTAGAATGGATCATACGAATGAATTAGAATGGATACATTCGTGCGAATGAAGTAGAATGGATCGTACGAATGAATTAGAATGGATCGTACGAATGAATTAGAATGAATCGTACGAATGAATTAGAATGGATACATTCGAATGAATGAATTAGAAAAGATCGTAGGAATGAATTAGAATGGATCATACGAATGAATTAGAATTGATCGTGCGAATGAATTAGAATGGATTGTACGAATGAATTAGAATGGATACATTCGTGCGAATGAAGTAGAATGGATCGTACGAATGAATTAGAATAGATTGTACGATCCATTCTAATTCATTCGTATGATTCATTCTAATTCATTCCTACGATCTATTCTAATCCATTCTAATTCATTCCTACGATCTATTCTAATTCATTCGTACGATCCATTCTACTTCATTCGCACGAATGTATCCATTCTAATTCATTCGTACAATCCATTCTAATTCATTCGCACGATCAATTCTAATTCATTCGTATGATCCATTCTAATTCATTCTTACGATCTATTCTAATTCATTCGTTCGAATGTATCCATTCTAATTCATTCGTACGATCCATTCTAATTCATTCGTACGATCCTTTCTACTTCATTCGCACGAACCGTCTATTTGAACCGTTAATTTGAATAACACATTTGACGCCCTTATAAGTTTCCGAATTTGCTGATCCATTCTAATTCATTCGTACGATCCATTCTAATTCATTCGCACAAATGTATCCATTCTAATTCATTCGCTCGAATATATCCATTTTAATTCATTCGTACGATCCATTCGGATTCATTCGCACGATCAATTCTAATTCATTCGTATGATCCATTCTAATTCATTCCTACGATTCATTCTAATTCATTTGTACGATCCATTCTAATTCATTCGTACGATTCATTCTAATTCATTCGTACGATCCATTCTAATTCATTCGTACGATCCATTCTACTTCATTCGCACGAATGTATCCATTCTAATTCATTCGTACAATCCATTCTAATTCATTCGCACGATCAATTCTAATTCATTCGTTCGTACGATCCATTCTAATTCATTCGTATGATCGATTCTAATTCATTTGCACGATCCATTCTAATTCATTCGTACGATCCATTCTAATTCATTCGTATGATTCATTCTAATCCATTCGTACGATCCATTTAATTCATTCGTACGATCAATTCTAATTCATTCTCACAAATGTAACCTTTCTAATTCATTTGTACGATCCATTCAAATTCATTCGTACGATCCATTCTAATTCATTCCTACGATCTATTCTAATTTGTACGATCCATTCTACTTTATTCGCACGAATGTATCCATTCTAATTCATTCGTACAATCCATTCTAATTCATTCGCACGATCAATTCTAATTCATTCGTATGATCCATTCTAATTCATTCCTACGATCTATTCTAATTCATTCGTTCGAATATATCCATTCTAATTCATTCGTACGATTCATTCTAATTCATTCGTACGATCCATTCTAATTCATTCGTACGATCCATTCTACTTCATTCGCACGAATGTATCCATTCTAATTCATTCGTACAATCCATTCTAATTCATTCGCACGATCAATTCTAATTCATTCGTACGATCCATTCTAATTCATTCGTACGATCCATTCTACTTCATTCGCACGAATGTATCCATTCTAATTCATTCGTACAATCCATTCTAATTCATTCGCTCGATCAATTCTAATTCATTCGTATTATCCATTCTACTTCATTCGTATGATCCATTGTAATTCATTCGTACAATCCATTCTAATTCATTCACACGATCAATTCTAATTCATTCATATGATCCAATCTAATTCATTCCTATGGTCTATTCTAATTCATTCGTTCGAATGTTTCCATTCTAATTCATTCGTACGATTCATTCTAATTCATTCGTACGATCCATTCTAATTCATTCGTACAATCCATTCTTATTCATTCACACGATCAATTCTAATTCATTCGTATGATCCATTCTAATTCATTCCTACGATCTATTCTAATTCAGTCGTTCGAATGTATCGAATTAGAATGGATACATTCGTGCAAATGAAGTAGAATGGAAGTAGAATAGATCGTACGAATGAATTAGAATGGATCGTACGAACGAATGAATTAGAATTGGTCGTGCGAATGAATTAGAATGGATACATTCTAACGATTCATTCTAATTCATTCGCACGAATGTATCCATTCTAATTCATCCGTACGATCCATTCTAATTTATTCGTTCGAATGTATCCATTCTAATTCATTCGTACGATTCATTCTTCATTCGCACGAATGTATCCATTCTAATTCATTCGTACAATCTATTCTAATTCATTCGCACGATCAATTCTAATTCATTCGTATGATCCATTCTAATTCATTCCTATGATCTATTCTAATTAATTCGTTCGAATGTATCCATTCTAATTCATTCGTACGATTCATTCTAATTCATTCGTACGATCCATTCTAATTCATTCGTACGATCCATTCTACTTCATTCGCACGAATGTATCCATTCTAATTCTTTCGTCCAATCCATTCTAATTCATTTGCACGATCATTTCTAATTCATTCGTACGATCCATTCTAATTCATTCGTACGATCCATTCTACTTCATTCGCATGAATGTATCCATTCTAATTCATTCGTACAATCCATTCTAATTCATTCGCACGATCAATTCTAATTCATTCGTATGGTCCATTCTAATTCATTCCTACGATCTATTCTAATTTATTCGTTCGAATGTATCCATTCTAATTCATTCGTACGATTCATTCTAATTCATTCGTACGATCCATTCTAATTCATTCGTATGATCCATTCTACTTCATTCGCTTGAATGTATCCATTCTAATTCATTCGTGCAATCCATTCTAATTCATTCGCACGATCAATTCTAATTCATTCGTATGATCCATTCTAATTCATTCCTACGATCTATTCTAATTCATTCGTTCGAATGTTTCCATTCTAATTCATTCGTACGATTCATTCTAATTCATTCGTACGATCCATTCTGATTCATTCGTACGATCCATTCTAATTCATTCGTACGATCCATTCTACTTCATTTGCACGAATGTATCCATTCTAATTCATTCGTACAATCCATTCTAATTCATTCGCACGATCAATTCTAATTCATTCGTATGATCCATTCTAATTCATTCCTACGATCTATTGTAATTCATTTGTTCGAATGTATCCATTCTAATTCATTCGTACGATCCATTCTAATTCATTCGTACGATCCATTCTACTTCATTCGCACGAATATATCCATTCTAATTCATTCGTACAATCCATTCTAATTCATTCGCACGATCAATTCTAATTCATTCGTATGATCCATTCTAATTCATTCCTACGGTCTATTCTACTTCATTCGCACGAATGTATCCATTCTAATTCATTCGTACAATCCATTCTAATTCATTCGCACGATCAATTCTAATTCATTTGTACGATCCATTCTAATTCATTCCTACGATCTATTCTAATTCATTCGTTCGAATATATCCATTCTAATTCATTCGTACAATCCATTCTAATTCATTCGTACGATCCATTCTAATTCATTAGTCCGATCCATTCTAATTCATTCACATGAATGTATCCATTCTAATTCATTCGTACAATCTATTCTAATTCATTCGCACGATCCATTCTAATTCATTCGTATGATCCATTCTAATTCAGTCGTACAATCCATTCTAATTCATTCGCATGATCAATTCTAATTCATTCCTACGATCTATTCTAATTCATTCGTTCGAATGTATCCATTCTAATTCATTCTAATTCATTCGTACGATCCATTCTGATTCATTCTACTTCATTAGCACGAATGTATCCATTCTAATTCATTCGTACAATCCATTCTAATTCATTCGCACGATCAATTCTAATTCATTCGTATGATCCATTCTAATTTATTCGTTCGAATGTATCCATTCTAATTCATTCGTACGATTTACTCTAATTCATTCGTACGATCCATTCTAATTCATTCGTACGATCCATTATACTTCATTTGCATGAATGTATCCATTCTAATTCATTCGTACAATCCATTCTAATTCATTCGCACGATCAATTCTAATTCATTCGTATGATCCATTCTAATTCATTCCTACGATCTATTCTAATTCATTCGTTCGAATGTTTCCACTCTAATTCATTCGTACGATTAGAATAGATTGTACGAATGAATTAGAATGGATACATTCGAACGAATGAATTAGAATAGATCGTAGGAATGAATTAGAATGGATCATACGAATGAATTAGAATTGATCGTGTGAATGAATTAGAATGGATTGTACGAATGAATTAGAATGGATACATTCGTGCGAATGAAGTAGAATGGATCGTACGAATGTATTAGAATGGATCGTACGAATGAATTAGAATGAATCGTACGAATGAATTAGAATGGATACATTCGAACGAATGAATTAGAATAGATCGTAGGAATAAATTAGAATGGATCATACGAATGAATTAGAATTGATCGTGCGAATGAATTAGAATGGATTGTACGAATGAATTAGAATGGATACATTCATGCGAATGAAGTAGAATGGATCGTACGAATGAATTAGAATGGAATGTATTCATTCTAATTCATTCGTACAATCCATTCTAATTCATTCGTACGATCCATTCTAATTCATTCGTACGATCCATTCTACTTGATTCGTATGACCCATTCTAATTCATTCCTACGATCTATTCTATTTCATTCAATTCATTCGTACGAACCATTCTAATTCATTCGTACGATCCATTCTACTTCATTTGCACGAATGTATCCATTCTAATTCATTCGTACGATCCATTCTAATTCATTCGTACGATCAATTCTAATTCATTCGTATGATCCATTCTAATTCATTCGTACGATCCATTCTAATTCATTCGTACGATCCATTCTAATTCATTCGTATGATCCATTCTAATTCATTCGTACGATCCATTCTAATTTATTCGTTCGAATGTATCCATTCTATTTCATTCGTACGATTCATTCTAATTCATTCGTACGATCCATTCTAATTCATTCGTATGATCATTATGGCAATTTGATCATCCTCATAAAATTTAACAAAATCTGAAACTTCTAAGGGCGCCGATTGAATCAAATGAATTAGAATGGATCGTGCGAATGAATTAGAATGGATCGTACGAATGAATCAGAATGGATCGTACGAATGAATTAGAATGGATCACAGGAATAGATTAGAATGGATACATTCGAACGAATAAATTAGAATAGATTGTAGGAATGAATTAGAATGGATCATACGAATGAATTAGAATTGATCATACGAATGAAGTAGAATAGATCATACGAATGAATTAGAATTGATCGTGCAAATGAATTAGAATGGATTGTACGAATGAATTAGAATGGATACATTCGTGCGAATGAAGTAGAATGGATCGTACGAATGAATCAGAATGGATCGTACGAATGAATTAGAATGAATCGTACGAATGAATTAGAATGGATACATTCGAACGAATGAATTAGAATAGATCGTAGGAATGAATTAGAATGGATCATACGAATGAATTAGAATTGATCGTGCGAATGAATTAGAATGGATTGCACGAATGAATTAGAATGGATACATTCGAGCGAATGAAGTAGAATGGATCGTACGAATGAATTAGAATGGATCGTACGAATGAATTAGAATGAATCGTACGAATGAATTAGAATGGATACATTCGAACGAATGAATTAGAATAGATCGTAGGAATGAATTATAATGAATCGTACGAATGAATTAGAATGGATACATTCGAACGAATGAATTAGAATAGATCGTACGAATGAATTAGAATGGATCATACGAATGAATTAGAATGGATACATTCGAACGTACAATCCATTCTAATTCATTCGCACGATCAATTCTAATTCATTCGTACGATCCATTCTAATTCATTCGTACAATCCATTCTAATTCATTCGTACGATTAATTCTAATTCATTCGTATGATCCATTCTAATTCATTCGTACAATCCATTCTAATTCATTTGTATGATCCATTCTAATTCATTCGTACAATCCATTCTAATTCAATCCATTCTAATTCATTCGCATGGATACATTCGAACGAATGAATTAGAATAGATCGTAGGAATGAATTAGAATGGATCATACGAATGAATTAGAATTGATCGTGCGAATGAATTAGAATGGATTGTACGAATGAATTAGAATAGATCGTAGGAATGAATTAGAATGGATCATACGAATGAATTAGAAATGATCGTGCGAATGAATTAGAATGGATTGCACGAATGAATTAGAATGGATACATTCGAACGAATGAATTAGAATAGATCGTAGGAATGAATTAGAATGGATTATACGAATGAATTAGAATTGATCGTGCGAATGAATTAGAATGGATACATTCGTGCGAATGAATTAGAATAGATCTGGATAGTGCGAATGAATTTGAATGGATTGCACGAATGAATTAGAATGGATACATTCGTGCGAATGAAGTAGAATGGATCGTACGAATGAATCAGAATGGATCGTACGAATGAATCAGAATGGATCGTACGAATGAATTAGAATGGATCGTACGAATGAATTAGAATGGCTAGAATGGATCGTACGAATGAATTAGAATTGATCGTGCGAATAAATTAGAATTGATTGTACGTTCGAATGTAACCATTCTAATTCATTCGTATGATCCATTCTAATTCATTCCTACGATCTATTCTAATTCATTCGTTCGAATGTATCCATTGTAATTCATTCGTACGATTCATTCTAATTCATTCGTACGATCCATTCTAATTCATTCGTACGATCCATTCAACTTCATTCGCTCGAATGTATCCATTCTAATTCATTCGTGCAATCCATTCTAATTCATTCGCACGATCAATTCTAATTCATTCGTATGATCCATTCTAATTCATTCCTACGATCTATTCTAATTCATTCGTTCGAATGTATCCATTCTAATTCATTCGTACGATTCATTCTAATTCATTCGTACGATCCATTCTGATTCATTCGTACGATCCATTCTACTTCATTCGCACGAAAGTATCCATTCTAATTCATTCGTACAATCCATTCTAATTCATTCGCACGATCAATTCTAATTCATTCGTATGATCTATTCTACTTCATTCGTACGATCAATTCTAATTCATTCGTATGATCCATTCTAATTCATTCCTACGATCTATTCTAATTTATTCGTTTGAATGTATCCATTCTAATCTATTCCTGTGATCCATTCTAATTCATTCGTATGATCCATTCTGATTCATTCGTACGATCCATTCTAATTCATTCGCCCGATCCATTCTAATTCATTTGATTCAATCGGCGCCCTTAGAAGTTTCAGATTTTGTTAATTTTTTATGAGGATGATCAAATTGCCATAATGATCATACGAATGAATTAGAATGGATCGTACAAATGAATTAGAATGAATCGTACGAATGAATTAGAATGGATACATTCGAACGAATAAATTAGAATGGATCATACGAATGAATTAGAATGGATCATACGAATGAATTAGAATGGATCGTACGAATGAATTAGAATGGATCGTACGAATGAATTAGAATGGATCGTAGGAATGAATTAGAATGGATCATACGAATGAATTAGAATTGATCGTACGAATGAATTAAAATAGATCGTACGAATGAATTAGAATGGATACATTCGTGCGAATGAAGTAGAATGGATCGTACGAATGAATTAGAATGGATCGTACGAATGAATTGAATGAATTAGAATAGATCGTAGGAATGAATTAGAATGGATCATACGAATGAATTAGAATTGATCGTGCGAATGAATTAGAATGGATTGTACGAATGAATTAGAATGGATACATTCGTGCGAATGAAGTAGAATGGATCGTGCGAATGAATTAGAATGGATTGCACGAATGAATTAGAATGGATACATTCCATTCTAATTCATTCGTACGATCCATTCTAATTCATTCATACGATCCATTCTAATTCATTCGTACGATCCATTCTACTTCATTCGCACGAATGTATCCATTCTAATTCATTCGTACAATCCATTCTAATTAATTCGCACGATCAATTCTAATTCATTCGTATGATCCATTCTAATTCATTCCTACGATCTATTCCAATTCATTCGTTCGAATGTATCCATTCTAATTCATTCGTACGATTCATTCTAATTCATTCGTACGATCCATTCTAATTCATTCGTACGATCCATTCTACTTTATTCTCACGAATATATCCATTCTAATTCATTCGTACAATCCATTCTAATTCATTCGCACGATCAATTCTAATTCATTCGTATGATCCATTCTAATTCATTCGTACGATCCATTCGCATGAATGTATCCATTCTAATTCATTCGTACGATCCATTCGCATTCATTCGTACGATCCATTCTATTTCATTCGTACGATCCATTCTACATCATTCGCACGAATGTATCCATTCTAATTCATTCATACGATCCATTCTAATTCATTCGTACGATCCATTCTATTTCATTTGTATGATCCATTCTTACTCATTTGTACGATCCATTCTAATTCATTCGCATGATCAATTCTAATTCATTCGTATGATCCATTCTAATTCATTCCTACGATCTATTCTAATTCATTCGTTCGAATGTATCCATTCTAATTCATTCGTACGATTCATTCTAATTCATTCGTACGATCCATTCTAATTCATTCGTACGATCCATTCTACTTCATTCGCACGAATGTATCCATTCTAATTCATTCGTACAATCCATTCTACTTCATTTGCACGATCAATTCTAATTCATTCGTATGATCCATTCTAATTCATTCCTACGATCTATTCTAATTTATTCGTTCGAATGTATCCATTCTAATTCATTCGTACGATTCATTCTAATTCATTCGTACGATCCATTCTAATTCATTCGTACGATCCATTCTACTTCATTCGCACGTATGTATCCATTCTAATTCATTCGTACAATCCATTCTAATTCATTCGCACGATCAATTCTAATTCATTCCTATGATCCATTCTAATTCTTTCCTACGATCTATTCTAATTCATTCGTTCGAATGTATCCATTCTAATTCATTCGTATGATCCATTCTGATTCATTCGTACGATCCATTCTAATTCATTCGTACGATCCATTCTACTTCATTCGCACGAATGTATCCATTCTAATTCATTCGTACAATCCATTATAATTCATTCGCACGATCAATTCTAATTCATTCGTATGATCCATTCTAATTCATTCCTACGATCTATTCTAATTCATTCGTTCGAATGTATCCATTCTAATTCATTCGTACGATTCATTCTAATTCATTCGTACGATCCATTCTGATTCATTCGTACGATCCATTCTACATCATTCGCACGAATGTATCTATTCTAATTCATTCGTACAATCCATTCTAATTCATTCACACGATCAATTCTAATTCATTCGTATGATCCATTCTAATTCATTACTACGATCTATTCTAATTCATTCGTTCGAATGTATCCATTCTAATTCATTCATACGATTCAATCTAATTCATTCGTACGATCCATTCTAATTCATTCGTACGATCCATTCTACTTCATTCGCACGAATGTATCCATTCTAATTCATTCGTGCAATCCATTCTAATTCATTCGCACGATCAATTCTAATTCATTCGTATGATCCATTCTAATTCATTCCTACCATCTATTCTAATTCATTCGTTCGAATGTATCCATTCTAATTCATTCGTACGATTCATTCTAATTCATTCGTACGATCCATTCTAATTCATTCGTGCAATCCATTCTAATTCATTCGCACGATCAATTCTAATTCATTTGTATGATCTATTCTAATTCATTCCTACGATCTATTCTAATTCATTCGTTCGAATGTATCCATTCTAATTCATTCGTACGATTCATTCTAATTCATTCGTACGATCCATTTTAATTCATTCGTACGATCCATTCTACTTCATTCGCACGAATGTATCCATTCTAATTCATTCGTACAATCCATTCTAATTCATTCGCACGATCAATTCTAATTCATTCGTATGATCCATTCTAATTCATTCCTACGATCTATTCTAATTCATTCGTTCGAATGTTTCCATTCTAATTCATTCGTACGATTCATTCTAATTCATTCCTACGATCCATTCTAATTCATTCGTACAATCCATTCTAATTCATTCGTACGATCTATTCTAATTCATTCTAATTCATTCCTACGATCTATTCTAATTCATTCGTTCGAATATATCCATTCTAATTCATTCGTACGATTCATTCTAATTCATTCGTACGATCCATTCTAATTCATTCGTACGATCCATTCTACTTCATTCGCACGAATGTATCCATTCTAATTCATTCGTACAATCCATTCTAATTCATTCGCACGATCAATTTTAATTCATTCGTGTGATCCATTCTAATTCATTCCTACGATCTATTCTAATTCATTCGTTCGAATGTTTCCATTCTAATTCATTCGTACGATTCATTCTAATTCATTCGTACGATCCATTCTGATTCATTCGTACGATCCATTCTACTTCATTCGCACGAATGTATCCATTCTAATTCATTCGTACAATCCATTCTAATTCATTCGCACGATCAATTCTAATTCATTCGTATGATCCATTGTAATTCATTCCTACGATCTATTCTAATTCATTCGTTCGAATGTATCCATTCTAATTCATTCGTACGATCCATTCTAATTCATTCGTTCGATCCATTCTACTTCATTCGCACGAATGTATCCATTCTAATTCATTCGTACAATCCATTCTAATTCATTCGCATATCCATTCTAATTCATTCGTACAATCCATTCTAATTCATTCGCACGATCAATTCTAATTCATTCGTATGATCCATTCTAATTCATTCCTACGATCTATTCTAATTTATTCGTTCGAATGTATCCATTCTAATTCATTCGTACGATTCATTCTAATTCATTCGTATGATCCATTCTAATTCATTCGTACGATCCATTCTACTTCATTCGCACGAATGTATCCATTCTAATTCAGTCATACGATCAATTCTAATTCATTCACACGATCCATTCTAATTCATTTATATGATCCATTCTAATTCATTCCTATGATCAATTATAATTCATTCCTACGATCTATTCTAATTCATTCGTTCGAATGTATCCATACTAATTCATTCGTACGATCCATTCTAATTCATTCGTACGATCCATTCTACTTCATTTGCACGAATGTATCCATTCTAATTCATTCGTACAATCCATTCTAATTCATTCGCACGATCAATTCTAATTCATTCGTGTGATCCATTCTAATTCATTCCTACGATCTATTCTAATTCATTCGTTCGAATGTTTCCATTCTAATTCATTCATACGATTCATTCTAATTCATTCGTACGATCAATTCTGATTCATACGTACGATCCATTCTAATTCATTCGTACGATCCATTCTAATTCATTCCTACGATCTATTCTAATTCATTCGTTCGAATGTATCCATTCTAATTCATTCGTATGATTCATTCTAATTCATTCGTATGATCCATTCTAATTCATTCGTACAATCCATTCTAATTCATTCGCACGATCAATTCTAATTCATTCGTATGATCCATTCTAATTCATTCGTACATTCGTGCGAATGATGTAGAATGGATCGTACGAATGAATCAGAATGGATCGTACGAATGAATTAGAATGGATCGTATAAATGAATTAGAATGGATCGTGCGAATGAATTAGAATGGATCGTATGACTGAATTAGAATGGTTACATTCGTGCGAATGAATTAGAATGGATCGTACGAATGAGTAAGAATGGATCATACAAATGAAATAGAATGGATCGTACGAATGAATTAGAATGGATCGTGCTAATGAATTAGAATGGATCGTACGAATAAATTAGAATAGATTGTCCGAATGGATTAGAATGGATCGTACGAATGAATTTGAATGGATACATTCGAACGAATGAATTAGAATAGATCGTAGGAATGAGTTAGAATGGATCGTATGAATGAATTAGAATGGATCGTATGAATGAATTCGAATGGATCGTACGAATGAATTACAATGGATACATTCGTTCGAATGAATTAGAATGGATCATACGAAGGAATTAGGGTGGATCGTACGAATGCATTAGAATGTATATATTCGTGCGAATGAATTAGAATGGATTGTATGATTGAATTAGAATGGATCGTATGAATGAATTAGAATGGATCGTGCGAATGAATTAAACTGGATCGTACGAATGAATTAGAATGGATCGTATGAATGAATTAGAATGGACCGTGCGAATGAATTAGAATGGATCGTACGAATGAATTAGAATAGAATGGATACATTCGTGCGAATGAATTAGAATGGATCGTACGAAGGAGTAAGAATGGATCGTATGAATGAAATAGAATGGATCGTACGAATAAATTAGAATGGATCGTGCTAATGAATTAGAATGGATCGTACGAATGAATTTGAATAGGTTGTGCGATTGAATTAGAATGGATCGTACGAATGAATTAGAATTGATACATTCGTGCGAATGAATTAGAATGGATCATATGAATGAATTACAATGGATCGTATGAATGAATTAGAATGGATCGTGCGAATGAATGAGAATGGATCGTACGAATGAATTAGAATGGATCGTACAATCCATTCTAATTCATTCGCACGATCAATTCTAATTCATTCGTATGATCCATTCTAATTCATTCGTACGATTCATTCCAATTCATTCGTACGATCCATTCTAATTCATTCGTACGATTCATTCCAATTCATTCGTACGATCCATTCTAATTCATTCGCACGTACGATCAATTCTAATTCATTCGCATGAATGTATCACGAATGTATCCATTCTAATTCATTCGTACAATCCATTCTAATTCATTCGCACGATCAATTCTAATTCATTCGTACGATACATTCTAATTCATTCCTACGATCCATTCTAATCCATTCTTCGATCCATTCTAATTCATTCGTACGATCCATTCTAATTCATTCGTCCGATCCATTCTAATTCATTCGTACGATGCAATCTAATTCATTCGCACGAATGAATTAGAATGGATCACAGGAATAGATTAGAATGGATCGTACATAGGAATGAATTAGAATGGATCATACGAATGAATTAGAATGGATCGTAGGAATGAATTAGAATAGATCATACGAATGACTTAGAATTGATCGTGCGAATGAATTAGAATGGATTGTACGAATGAATTAGAATGGATACATTCGTGCGAATGAAGTAGAACGGATCGTACGAATGAATTATACGAATGAATTAGAATGGATACATTTGTGCGAATGAAGTAGAATGGATCGTACGAATGAATTGGAAATGGATCGTACGAATGAATTAGAATGAATCGTACGAATGAATTAGAATGGATACATTCGAATGAATGAATTAGAATAGATCGTAGGAATGAATTAGAATGGATCATACGAATAAATTAGAAATGATCGTGCGAATGAATTCGAATGGATTGTACGAATGAATTAGAATGGACACATTCGTGCGAATGAAGTAGAATGGATCGTACGAATGAATGAGAATGGATCGTACGAATGAATTAGAATGAATCGTACGAATGAATTAGAATGGAAACATTCGAACGAATGAATTAGAATAGATCGTTGGAATGAATTAGAATGGATCATATGAATGAATTAGAATTGATCGTGCGAATGAATTAGAATGGATTGTACGAATGAATTAGAAATGGATACATTCGTACGAATGAAGTAGAATGGATCGTACGAATGAATTAGAATGGATCGTACGAATGAATTAGAATGAATCGTATGAATGAATTAGAATGGATACATTCGAACGAATGAATTAGAATAGAACGTAGGAATGAATTAGAATGGATCATACGAATGAATTAGAATTGATCGTGCGAATGAATTAGAATGGATTGTACGAATGAATTAGAAATGGATACATTCGTGCGAATGAAGTAGAATGGATCGTACGAATGAATTAGAATGGATCGTACGAATGAATTAGAATGAATCGTACGAATGAATTAGAATGGACACATTCGAACGAATAAATTAGAATAGATCGTAGGAATGAATTAGAATGGATCATACGAATGAATTAGAATTGATCGTGCGAATGAATTAGAATGGATTGTACGAATGAATTAGAATGGATACATTCATACGAATGAAGTAGAATGGATCGTACGAATGAATTAGAATGGATCGTACGAATGAATTAGAATGAATCGTACGAATGAATTAGAATGGATACATTCGAACGAATGAATTAGAATAGATCGTAGGAATGAATTAGAATGGATCATACGAATGAATTAGAATTGATCGTGCGAATGAATTAGAATGGATTGTACGAATGAATTAGAATGGATACATTCGTGCGAATGAAGTAGAATGGATCGTAAGAATGAAGTAGAATGGATCGTACGAATGAATTAGAATGGATCGTGCAAATGAATTAGAATCGATCCATTCTACTTCATTAGCATGATCCATTCTAATTCATTCGTACGATTCATTCTAATTCATTCACACGATCCATTGCATTCTAATTCATTCGTACAATCCATTCTAATTCATTCGCACGATCAATTCTAATTTATTCGTATGATCCATTCTAATTTATTCGTATGATCCATTCTAATCGATCTATTCTAATTGATTCGTTAGAATGTTTCCATTCTAATTCATTCGTACGATTCATTCTAATTCATTCGTACGATCCATTCTGATTCATTCGTACGATCCATTCTAATTCATTCGTACGATCTATTCTACTTCATTCGCACGAATGTATCCATTCTAATTCATTCATACAATCCATTCTAATTCATTCGCACGATCAATTCTAATTCATTCGTATGATCCATTCTAATTCATTCCTACGATCTATTCTAATTCATTCGTTCGAATGTATCCATTCTAATTCATTCGTACAATCCATTCTAATTCATTCGTACGATCCATTCTACTTCATTCGTGCGAATGAATTAGAATGGATATATTCGTGCGAATGAAGTAGAATGGATCGTACGAATGAATTAGAATGGATCGTACGAATGAATTAGAATGGATCATACGAATGAAGTAGAATGGATCGTACGAATGAATTATAAAGGATCATACGAATGAATTAGAATGAATCGTACGAATGAATTAGAATGGATACATTCGAACGAATGAATTAGAATAGATCGTAGGAATGAATTAGAATGGATCATACGAATGAATTAGAAATGATCGTGCGAATGATTTAGAATGGATTGTACGAATGAATTAGAATGGATACATTCGTGCGAATGAATTAGAATGGATCGTACGAATGAATCAGAATGGATCGTACGAATGAATTAGAATGAATCGTACGAATGAATTAGAATGGAAACATTCGAACGAATGAATTAGAATAGATCGTAGGAATGAATTAGAATGGATCATACGAATGAATTAGAATTGATCGTGCGAATGAATTAGAATGGATTGTACGAATGAATTAGAATGGATACATTCGTGCGAATGAAGTAGAATGGATCGTACGAATGAATTAGAATGGATCGTACGAATGAATTAGAATTGATACATTCATGCGAATGAATTAGAATGGATCATATGAATGAATTACAATGGATCGTATGAATGAATTAGAATGGATCGTACGAATGAATTAGAATGGATCATGCTAATGAAGTAGAATGGATCGATTCTAATTCATTTGTACGATCCATTCTAATTCATTCGTACGATCCATTCTACTTCATTCTTACGATCCATTCTACTTCATTCGCACGAATGTATCCATTCTAATTCATTCGTACAATCCATTCTTTTTCATTCGCGCGATCAATTCTAATTCATTCGTATGATCCATTCTAATTCATTCCTACGATCTATTCTAATTCATTCGTTCGAATGTATCCATTCTAATTTATTCGTATGATCCATTCTAATTCATTCGTACGATCCATTCTACTTCATTCGCACGAATGTATCCATTCTAATTCATTCCTACGATCTATTCTAATTTATTCGTTCGAATGTATCCATGAATTAGAATGGATACATTCGTGCGAATGAAGTAGAATGGATCGTACGAATGAATTAGAATGGATCGTACGAACGAATTAGAATGAATCGTATGAATGAATTAGAATGGATACATTCGAACGAATGAATTAGAATAGAATGTAGGAATGAATTAGAATGGATCATACGAATGAATTAGAATTGATCGTGCGAATGAATTAGAATGGATTGTACGAATGAATTAGAATGGATACATTCGTGAGAATGAAGTAGAATGGATCGTACGAATGAATTAGAATGGATCGTACGAATGAATTAGAACGAATCATACGAATGAATTAGAATGGATACATTCGAACGAATGAATTAGAATAGATCGTAGGAATGAATTAGAATGGATCATACGAATGAATTAGAATTGATCGTGCGAATGAATTAGAATGGATTGTACGAATGAATTAGAATGGATACATTCGTGCGAATGAAGTAGAATGGATCGTACGAATGAATTAGAATGGATCGTACGAATGAATTAGAATGGATACATTCGAACGAATGAATTAGAATAGATCGTAGGAATGAATTAGAATGGATCATACGAATGAATTAGAATTGATCGTTCGAATGAATTAGAATGGATTGTACGAATGAATTAGAATGGATACATTCGAACGAATGAATTAAAATAGATCGTAGGAATGAATTAGAATGGATCATACGAATGAATTAGAATTGATCGTGCGAATAAATTAGAATGGATTGTACGACGTACGAATGAATTAGAATGAATCGTACGAATTAATTAGAATGGAAACATTCGAACGAATGAATTAGAATAGATCGTAGGAATAAATTAGAATGGATCATACGAATGAATTAGAATTGATCGTGCGAATGAATTAGAATGGATTGTACGAATGAATTAGAATGGATACATTCGTGCGAATGAAGTAGAATTGATCGTACGAATGAATTAGAATGGATCGTACGAATGAATTAGAATGAATCATACGAATGAATTAGAATGGATACATTCGAACGAATAAATTAGAATAGATCGTAGGAATGAATTAGAATGAATTAGAATGGATCGTACGAATGAATTAGAATGGATTGGACGAATGAATTAGAATGGATCGTACGAATGAATTAGAATGAATCGTACGAATGAATTAGAATGGATACATTTGAACGAATGAATTAGAATAGATCGTAGGAATGAATTAGAATGGATCATACGAATGAATTAGAAATGATCGTGCGAATGAATTAGAATGGATTTCACAAATGAATTAGAATGGATACATTCGTGCGAATGAAGTAGAATGGATCGTACGAATGAATTAGAATGGATCGTACGAATGAATTAGAATGAATCGTACGAATAAATTAGAATGGATACATTCGAACGAATGAATTAGAATAGATCGTAGGAATGAATTAGAATGGATCATACGAATGAATTAGAATTGATCGTGCGAATGAATTAGAATGGATTGTACGAATGAATTAGAATGGATACATTCGTGCGAATGAAGTAGAATGGATCGTACGAATGAATTAGAATGGATCGTACGAATGAATTAGAATGGATACATTCGAACGAATGAATTAGAATAGATCGTAGGAATGAATTAGAATGGATCATACGAATGAATTAGAATTGATCGTGCAAATGAATTAGAATGGATTGTACGAATGAATTAGAATGGATACATTCGTGCGAATGAAGTAGAATGGATCGTACGAATGAATTAGAATGGACCGTACGAATGAATTAGAATGGATACATTCGAACGAATGAATTAGAATAGATCGTAGGAATGAATTAGAATGGATCACACGAATGAATTAGAATTGATCGTGCGAATGAATTAGAATGGATTGTACGAATGAATTAGAATGGATACATTCGTGAGAATGAAGTAGAATGGATCGTACGAATGAATTAGAATTGATCATACGAATGAATTAGAATGAATCATACGAATGAATTAGAATGGATACATTCGAACGAATGAATTAGAATAGATCGTAGGAATGAATTAGAATGCATCATACGAATGAATTAGAATTGATCGTGCGAATGAATTAGAATGGATTGTACGAATGAATTAGAATGGATACATTCGTGCGAATGAAGTAGAATGGATCGTACGAATGAATTAGAATGGATCGTACGAATGAATTAAATGGATCATACGAATGAAGTAGAATGGATCGTACAAATGAATTATAATGGATCATACGAATGAATTAGAATGAATCGTACGAATGAATTAGAATGGATACATTCGAACAAATGAATTAGAATAGATCGTAGGAATGAATTAGAATGGATCATACGAATGAATTAGAAATGATCGTGCGAATTAATTAGAATGGATTGTACGAATGAATTAGAATGGATACATTCGTGCGAATGAATTAGAATGGATCGTACGAATGAATCAGAATGGATCGTACGAATGAATTAGAATGAATCGTACGAATGAATTAGAATGGAAACATTCGAACGAATGAATTAGAATAGATCGTAGGAATGAATTAGAATGGATCATACGAATGAATTAGAATTGATCGTGCGAATGAATTAGAATGGATTGTACGAATGAATTATAATGGATACATTCGTGCGAATGAAGTAGAATGGATCGTACGAATGAATTAGAATGGATCGTACGATTGAATTAGAATTGATACATTCGTGCGAATGAATTAGAATGGATCATATGAATGAATTACAATGGATCGTATGAATGAATTAGAATGGATCGTACGAATGAATTAGAATGGATCATGCTAATGAAGTAGAATGGATCGATTCTAATTCATTTGTACGATCCATTCTAATTCATTCGTACGATCCATTCTACTTCATTCTTACGATCCATTCTACTTCATTCGCACGAATGTATCCATTCTAATTCATTCGTACAATCCATTCTTTTTCATTCGCACGATCAATTCTAATTAATTCGTATGATCCATTCTAATTCATTCCTACGATCTATTCTAATTCATTCGTTCGAATGTATCCATTCTAATTTATTCGTACGATCCATTCTAATTCATTCGTACGATCCATTCTACTTCATTCGCACGAATGTATCCATTCTAATTCATTCCTACGATCTATTCTAATTTATTCGTTCGAATGTATCCATGAATTAGAATGGATACATTCGTGCGAATGAAGTAGAATGGATCGTACGAATGAATTAGAATGGATCGTACGAACGAATTAGAATGAATCGTATGAATGAATTAGAATGGATACATTCGAACGAATGAATTAGAATAGAATGTAGGAATGAATTAGAATGGATCATACGAATGAATTAGAATTGATCGTGCGAATGAATTAGAATGGATTGTACGAATGAATTAGAATGGATACATTCGTGAGAATGAAGTAGAATGGATCGTACGAATGAATTAGAATGGATCGTACGAATGAATTAGAATGAATCATACGAATGAATTAGAATGGATACATTCGAACGAATGAATTAGAATAGATCGTAGGAATGAATTAGAATGGATCATACGAATGAATTAGAATTGATCGTGCGAATGAATTAGAATGGATTGTACGAATGAATTAGAATGGATACATTCGTGCGAATGAAGTAGAATGGATCGTACGAATGAATTAGAATGGATCGTACGAATGAATTAGAATGGATCATACGAATGAAGTAGAATGGATCGTACGAATGAATTATAAAGGATCATACGAATGAATTAGAATGAATCGTACAAATGAATTAGAATGGATACATTCGAACGAATGAATTAGAATAGATCGTAGGAATGAATTAGAATGGATCATACGAATGAATTAGAAATGATCGTGCGAATGATTTAGAATGGATTGTACGAATGAATTAGAATGGATACATTCATGCGAATGAATTAGAATGGATCGTACGAATGAATCAGAATGGATCGTACGAATGAATTAGAATGAATCGTACGAATGAATTAGAATGGAAACATTCGAACGAATGAATTAGAATAGATCGTAGGAATGAATTAGAATGGATCATACGAATGAATTAGAATTGATCGTGCGAATGAATTAGAATGGATTGTACGAATGAATTAGAATGGATACATTCGTGCGAATGAAGTAGAATGGATCGTACGAATGAATTAGAATGGATCGTACGAATGAATTAGAATTGATACATTCATGCGAATGAATTAGAATGGATCATATGAATGAATTACAATGGATCGTATGAATGAATTAGAATGGATCATACGAATGAATTAGAATGGATCATGCTAATGAAGTAGAATGGATCGATTCTAATTCATTTGTACGATCCATTCTAATTCATTCGTACGATCCATTCTACTTCATTCTTACGATCCATTCTACTTCATTCGCACGAATGTATCCATTCTAATTCATTCGTACAATCCATTCTTTTTCATTCGCGCGATCAATTCTAATTCATTCGTATGATCCATTCTAATTCATTCCTACGATCTATTCTAATTCATTCGTTCGAATGTATCCATTCTAATTTATTCGTACGATCCATTCTAATTCATTCGTACGATCCATTCTACTTCATTCGCACGAATGTATCCATTCTAATTCATTCCTACGATCTATTCTAATTTATTCGTTCGAATGTATCCATGAATTAGAATGGATACATTCGTGCGAATGAAGTAGAATGGATCGTACGAATGAATTAGAATGGATCGTACGAACGAATTAGAATGAATCGTATGAATGAATTAGAATGGATACATTCGAACGAATGAATTAGAATAGAATGTAGGAATGAATTAGAATGGATCATACGAATGAATTAGAATTGATCGTGCGAATGAATTAGAATGGATTGTACGAATGAATTAGAATGGATACATTCGTGAGAATGAAGTAGAATGGATCGTACGAATGAATTAGAATGGATCGTACGAATGAATTAGAATGAATCATACGAATGAATTAGAATGGATACATTCGAACGAATGAATTAGAATAGATCGTAGGAATGAATTAGAATGGATCATACGAATGAATTAGAATTGATCGTGCTAATGAATTAGAATGGATTGTACGAATGAATTATAATGGATACATTCGTGCGAATGAACTAGAATGGATCGTACGAATGAATTAGAATGGATCGTACGAATGAATTAGAATGAATCGTACGAATGAATTGGAATGGATACATTCGAACGAATGAATTAGAATAGATCGTAGGAATGAATTAGAATGGATCATACGAATAAATTAGAATTGATCGTGCGAATGAATTAGAATGGATTGTACGAATGAATTAGAATGGATACATTCGTGCGAATGAAGTAGAATGGATCGTACGAATAAATTAGAATGGATCGTACGAATGAATTAGAATGAATCGTACGAATGAATTAGAATGGATACATTCGAACGAATGAATTAGAATAGATCGTAGGAATGAATTAGAATGGATCATACGAATGAATTAGAATTGATCGTGTGAATGAATTAGAATGGATTGTACGAATGAATTAGAATGGATAGATTTGTGCGAATGAAGTAGAATGGATCGTACGAATGAATTAGAATGGATCGTACGAATGAATTAGAATGAATCGTACGAATGAATTAGAATGGATACATTCGAACGAATGAATTAGAATAGATCGTAGAAATGAATTAGAATGGATCATACGAATGAATTAGAATTAATCGTGCGAATGAATTAGAATGGATTGTACGAATGAATTAGAATGGATACATTCGTGCGAATGAAGTAGAATGGATCGTACGAATGAATTAGAATGGATCGTACGAATGAATTAGAATGGATACATTCGAACGAATGAATTAGAATAGATCGTAGGAATGAATTAGAATGGATCATACGAATGAATTAGAATTGATCGTTCGAATGAATTAGAATGGATTGTACGAATGAATTAGAATGGATACATTCGAACGAATGAATTAAAATAGATCGTAGGAATGAATTAGAATGGATCATACGAATGAATTAGAATTGATCGTGCGAATAAATTAGAATGGATTGTACGACGTACGAATGAATTAGAATGAATCGTACGAATTAATTAGAATGGAAACATTCGAACGAATGAATTAGAATAGATCGTAGGAATGAATTAGAATGGATCATACGAATGAATTAGAATTGATCGTGCGAATGAATTAGAATGGATTGTACGAATGAATTAGAATGGATACATTCGTGCGAATGAAGTAGAATTGATCGTACGAATGAATTAGAATGGATCGTACGAATGAATTAGAATGAATCATACGAATGAATTAGAATGGATACATTCGAACGAATAAATTAGAATAGATCGTAGGAATGAATTAGAATGAATTAGAATGGATCGTACGAATGAATTAGAATGGATTGGACGAATGAATTAGAATGGATCGTACGAATGAATTAGAATGAATCGTACGAATGAATTAGAATGGATACATTTGAACGAATGAATTAGAATAGATCGTAGGAATGAATTAGAATGGATCATACGAATGAATTAGAAATGATCGTGCGAATGAATTAGAATGGATTTCACGAATGAATTAGAATGGATACATTCGTGCGAATGAAGTAGAATGGATCGTACGAATGAATTAGAATGGATCGTACGAATGAATTAGAATGAATCGTACGAATAAATTAGAATGGATACATTCGAACGAATGAATTAGAATAGATCGTAGGAATGAATTAGAATGGATCATACGAATGAATTAGAATTGATCGTGCGAATGAATTAGAATGGATTGTACGAATAAATTAGAATGGATACATTCGTGCGAATGAAGTAGAATGGATCGTACGAATGAATTAGAATGGATCGTACGAATGAATTAGAATGGATACATTCGAACGAATGAATTAGAATAGATCGTAGGAATGAATTAGAATGGATCATACGAATGAATTAGAATTGATCGTGCAAATGAATTAGAATGGATTGTACGAATGAATTAGAATGGATACATTCGTGCGAATGAAGTAGAATGGATCGTACGAATGAATTAGAATGGATCGTACGAATGAATTAGAATGGATACATTCGAACGAATGAATTAGAATAGATCGTAGGAATGAATTAGAATGGATCATACGAATGAATTAGAATTGATCGTGCGAATGAATTAGAATGGATTGTACGAATGAATTAGAATGGATTGTACGAATGAATTAGAATGGATACATTCGTGAGAATGAAGTAGAATGGATCGTACGAATGAATTAGAATTGATCATACGAATGAATTAGAATGAATCATACGAATGAATTAGAATGGATACATTCGAACGAATGAATTAGAATAGATCGTAGGAATGAATTAGAATGCATCATACGAATGAATTAGAATTGATCGTGCGAATGAATTAGAATGGATTGTACGAATGAATTAGAATGGATACATTCGTGCGAATGAAGTAGAATGGATCGTACGAATGAATTAGAATGGATCGTACGAATGAATTAGAATGGATCATACGAATGAAGTAGAATGGATCGTACGAATGAATTATAATGGATCATACGAATGAATTAGAATGAATCGTACGAATGAATTAGAATGGATACATTCGAACAAATGAATTAGAATAGATCGTAGGAATGAATTAGAATGGATCATACGAATGAATTAGAAATGATCGTGCGAATTAATTAGAATGGATTGTACGAATGAATTAGAATGGATACATTCGTGCGAATGAATTAGAATGGATCGTACGAATGAATCAGAATGGATCGTACGAATGAATTAGAATGAATCGTACGAATGAATTAGAATGGAAACATTCGAACGAATGAATTAGAATAGATCGTAGGAATGAATTAGAATGGATCATACGAATGAATTAGAATTGATCGTGCGAATGAATTAGAATGGATTGTACGAATGAATTATAATGGATACATTCGTGCGAATGAAGTAGAATGGATCGTACGAATGAATTAGAATGGATCGTACGATTGAATTAGAATTGATACATTCGTGCGAATGAATTAGAATGGATCATATGAATGAATTACAATGGATCGTATGAATGAATTAGAATGGATCGTACGAATGAATTAGAATGGATCATGCTAATGAAGTAGAATGGATCGATTCTATTTCATTTGTACGATCCATTCTAATTCATTCGTACGATCCATTCTACTTCATTCTTACGATCCATTCTACTTCATTCGCACGAATGTATCCATTCTAATTCATTCGTACAATCCATTCTTTTTCATTCGCACGATCAATTCTAATTAATTCGTATGATCCATTCTAATTCATTCCTACGATCTATTCTAATTCATTCGTTCGAATGTATCCATTCTAATTTATTCGTACGATCCATTCTTATTCATTCGTACGATCCATTCTACTTCATTCGCACGAATGTATCCATTCTAATTCATTCCTACGATCTATTCTAATTTATTCGTTCGAATGTATCCATGAATTAGAATGGATACATTCGTGCGAATGAAGTAGAATGGATCGTACGAATGAATTAGAATGGATCGTACGAACGAATTAGAATGAATCGTATGAATGAATTAGAATGGATACATTCGAACGAATGAATTAGAATAGAATGTAGGAATGAATTAGAATGGATCATACGAATGAATTAGAATTGATCGTGCGAATGAATTAGAATGGATTGTACGAATGAATTAGAATGGATACATTCGTGAGAATGAAGTAGAATGGATCGTACGAATGAATTAGAATGGATCGTACGAATGAATTAGAATGAATCATACGAATGAATTAGAATGGATACATTCGAACGAATGAATTAGAATTGATTGTACGAATGAATTAGAATGGATCATACGAATGAAGTAGAATGGATCGTACGAATGAATTATAAAGGATCATACGAATGAATTAGAATGAATCGTACGAATGAATTAGAATGGATTAGAATAGATCGTAGGAATGAATTAGAATGGATCATACGAATGAATTAGAAATGATCGTGCGAATGATTTAGAATGGATTGTACGAATGAATTAGAATGGATACATTCGTGCGAATGAATTAGAATGGATCGTACGAATGAATCAGAATGGATCGTACGAATGAATTAGAATGAATCGTACGAATGAATTAGAATGGAAACATTCGAACGAATGAATTAGAATAGATCGTAGGAATGAATTAGAATGGATCATACGAATGAATTAGAATTGATCGTGCGAATGAATTAGAATGGATTGTACGAATGAATTAGAATGGATACATTCGTGCGAATGAAGTAGAATGGATCGTACGAATGAATTAGAATGGATCGTACGAATGAATTAGAATTGATACATTCATGCGAATGAATTAGAATGGATCATATGAATGAATTACAATGGATCGTATGAATGAATTAGAATGGATCGTACGAATGAATTAGAATGGATCATGCTAATGAAGTAGAATGGATCGATTCTAATTCATTTGTACGATCCATTCTAATTCATTCGTACGATCCATTCTACTTCATTCTTACGATCCATTCTACTTCATTCGCACGAATGTATCCATTCTAATTCATTCGTACAATCCATTCTTTTTCATTCGCGCGATCAATTCTAATTCATTCGTATGATCCATTCTAATTCATTCCTACGATCTATTCTAATTCATTCGTTCGAATGTATCCATTCTAATTTATTCGTACGATCCATTCTAATTCATTCGTACGATCCATTCTACTTCATTCGCACGAATGTATCCATTCTAATTCATTCCTACGATCTATTCTAATTTATTCGTTCGAATGTATCCATGAATTAGAATGGATACATTCGTGCGAATGAAGTAGAATGGATCGTACGAATGAATTAGAATGGATCGTACGAACGAATTAGAATGAATCGTATGAATGAATTAGAATGGATACATTCGAACGAATGAATTAGAATAGAATGTAGGAATGAATTAGAATGGATCATACGAATGAATTAGAATTGATCGTGCGAATGAATTAGAATGGATTGTACGAATGAATTAGAATGGATACATTCGTGCGAATGAAGTAGAACGGATCGTACGAATGAATTAGAATGGATCGTACGAATGAATTAGAGTGAATCGTACGAATGAATTAGAATGGATCATACGAATGAATTAGAATGGATACATTCATGCGAATGAATTAGAATGGATTGTACGAATGAGTAAGAATGGATCGTACGAATGAAATAGAATGGATCGTACGAATGAATTAGAATGGATCGTGCTAATGAATTAGAATGGATCGTACGAATGAATTAGAATGGATACATTCATGTGAATGAATTAGAATGGATTGTACGAATGAGTAAGAATGGATCGTACGAATGGATACATTCGAACGAATAAATTAGAATAGATCGTAGGAATGAATTAGAATGGATCATACGATCAATTCTAATCCATTCGTACGATCCATTCTAATTCATTCGTACGATCCATTCTAATTCATTCGCACGAATGTATCCATTCTGATTCATTCGCACGAATGTATCCATTCTAATTCATTCGTACAATCCATTCTAATTCCTACGATCTATTCTAATTCATTCGCACGATCAATTCTAATTCATTCGTATGATCCATTCTAATTCATTCCTACGATCTATTCTAATTCATTCATTCAAATGTATCTATTCTAATTCATTCGTATGATCCATTCCAATACATTCGTATGATCCATTCCAATTCATTCGTACGATTCATTCTAATTCATTCGTATGATCCATTCCAATTCCTACGATCTATTCTAATCCATTCTAATTCATTCGTACAATCCATTCTAATTCATTCGCACGATCAATTCTAATTCATTCGTATGATTCATTCTAATTCATTCCTACGATCTATTCTAATTTATTCGTTCGAATGTATCCATTCTAATTCATTCGTACAATCCATTCTAATTCATTCGCACGATCTATTCTAATTCATTCGCACGAATGTACGAATGAATTAGAATGGATCATACGAATGAATTAGAATTGATCGTGCGAATGAATTAGAATGGATTGTACGAATGAATTAGAATGGATACTTTCGTGCGAATGAAGTAGAATGGATCGTGCGAATGAATTAGAATGGATCGTACGAATGAATTAGAATGGATACATTCGAACAAATGAATTAGAATAGATCGTAGGAATGAATTAGAATGGATCATACGAATGAATTAGAATTGATCGTGCGAATGAATTAGAATGGATTGTACGAATGAATTAGAATGGATACAGTCGTGCGAATGAAGTAGAATGGATCGTACGAATGAATTAGAATGGATCGTACGAATGAATTAGAATGGATACATTCGAACGAATGAATTAGAATAGATCGTAGGAATGAATTAGAATGGATCATACGAATGAATTAGAATTTATCGTGCGAATGAATTAGAATGGATTGTACGAATGAATTAGAATGGATACATTCGTGCGAATGAAGTAGATTGGATCGTACGAATGAATTAGAATGGATCGTACGAATGAATCAGAATGAATCGTACGAATGAATTAGAATTGAAACATTCGAACGAATAAATTAGAATAGATCGTAGGAATGAATTAGAATGGATCATACGAATGAATTAGAATTGATCGTGCGAATGAATTAGAATGGATTGTACGAATGAATTAGAATGGATACATTCGTGCGAATGAAGTAGAATGGATCGTACGAATGAATTAGAATGGATTGTACGAAAGAATTAGAATGGATCGTACGAATGAATTAGAATGGATCGTACGAATGAATTAGAATGAAGTAGAATCCATTCGTATGATCCATTCTAATTCATTCGTACGATTCATTCTAATTCATTCGTACGATCCATTCTAATTCATTCGTACGATCCATTCTAGTTCATTCGTACGATCCATTCTAATTCATTCGTACGATCCATTCTAATTCATTCGTACGATCCATTCTACTTCATTCGCACGAATGTATCCATTCTAATTCATTCATACAATCCATTCTAATTTATTCGCACGATCAATTCTAATTCATTCGTATGATCCATTCTAATTCATTTCTACGATCTATTCTAATTCATTCGTTCGAATGTATCCATTCTAATTCATTCGTACGATTCATTCTAATTCATTCGTACGATCCATTCTAATTCATTCGTACGATCCATTCTACTTCATTCGCACGAATGTATCCATTCTAATTCATTCGTATAATCCATTCTAATTCATTCGCACGATCAATTCTAATTCATTCGTATGATCCATTCTAATTCATTCGTACATTCGTGCGAATGATGTAGAATGGATCGTACGAATGAATCAGAATGGATCGTACGAATGAATTAGAATGGATCGTATAAATGAATTAGAATGGATCGTGCGAATGAATTAGAATGGATCGTATGACTGAATTAAAATGGATACATTCGTGCGAATGAATTAGAATGGATCGTACGAATGAGTAAGAATGGATCATACAAATGAAATAGAATGGATCGTACGAATGAATTAGAATGGATCGTGCTAATGAATTAGAATGGGTCGTACGAATAAATTAGAATAGATTGTCCGAATGAATTAGAATGGATCGTACGAATGAATTAGAATGGATACATTCGAACGAATGAATTAGAATAGATCGTAGGAATGAATTAGAATGGATCATACGAATGAATTAGAATTGATCGTGCGAATGAATTAGAATGGATTGTACGAATGAATTAGAATGGATACATTCGTGCGAATGAAGTAGAATGGATCGTACGAATGAATTAGAATGGATCGTACGAATGAATTAGAATGGATAAATTCAAACGAATGAATTAGAATAGATCTGGATAGTGCGAATGAATTTGAATAGATCGTGCAAATGAATTAGAAAGGTTAAATTTGTGAGAATGAATTAGAATGGATCGGGCGAATGAATTAGAATGGATCGTACGAATGAATTAGAATGGATACATTCGTGCGAATGATGTAGAATGGATCGTACGAATGAATTAGAATGGATCGTACGAATGAATTAGAATGAATCGTAGGAATGAATTAGAATGGATTGTACGAATGAATTAGAATGGATACATTCGTGCGAATAAAATAGAATGGATCGTACGAATGAATTAGAATGGATCGTACGAATGAATTAGAATGAATCATACGAATGAATTAGAATGGATACATTCGAACGAATGAATTAGAATAGATCGTGCGAATGAATTAGAATGGATCGTACGAATGAATTAGAATGGATCGTACGAACGAATGAATTAGATTAGATTGTACAATCCATTCTAATTCATTCGCACGATCAATTCTAATTCATTCGTATGATCCATTCTAATTCATTCCTACGATCTATTCTAATTCATTCGTTCGAATGTATACATTCTAATTCATTCGTACGATTCATTCGTACGATCCATTCTACTTCATTCGCACGAATGTATCCATTCTAATTCATTCGTACAATCCATTCTAATTTATTCGCACGATCAATTCTAATTCATTCGTATGATCCATTCTAATTCATTTCTACGATCTATTCTAATTCATTCGTTCGAATGTATCCATTCTAATTCATTCGTACGATTCATTCTAATTCATTCGTACGATCCATTCTAATTCATTCGTACGATCCATTCTACTCCATTCGCACAAATGTATCCATTCTAATTCATTCGTACAATCCATTCTAATTCATTCGCACGATCAATTCTAATTCATTCGTATGATCCATTCTAATTCATTCCTACGAGCTATTCTAATTCATTCGTTCGAATGTATCCATTCTAATTCATTCGTACGATTCATTCTAATTCATTCGTACGATCCATTCTAATTCATTCGTACGATCCATTCTACTTCATTCGCACGAATGTATCCATTCTAATTCATTCGTACAATCCATTCTAATTCATTCGCACGATCAATTCTAATTTATTCGTATGATCCATTCTATTTCATTCCTACGATCTATTCTAATTCATTCGTTCGAATGTATCCATTCCAATTCATTCGTACGATTTATTCTAATTCATTCGTACGATCCATTCTAATTCATTCGTACGATCCATTCTAGTTCATTCGCACGAATGTATCCATTATAATTCATTCGTACAATCCATTCTAATTCATTCGCACGATCAATTCTAATTCATTCGTATGATCCATTCTAATTCATTCCTACGATCTATTCTAATTCATTCGTTCGAATGTATCCATTCTAATTCATTCGTATGATTCATTCGAATTCATTCGTACGATCCATTCTAATTCATTCGTACGATCCATTCTACTTCATTCTCACGAATGTATCCATTCTAATTCATGGATACATTCGAACGAATAAATTAGAATAGATCGTAGGAATGAATTAGAATGGATACATTCGTGCGAATGAAGTAGAATGGATCGTACGAATGAATTAGAATGGATCGTACGAATAAATTAGAATGGATACATTCGAACGAATGAATTAGAATAGATCGTAGGAATGAATTAGAATGGATCATACGAATTAATTAGAATTGATCGTGCGAATGAAAAAGAATGGATTGTACGAATGAATTAGTATGGATACATTCGTGCGAATGAAGTAGAATGGATCGTAAGAATGAAGTAGAATGGATCGTACGAATGAATTAGAATGGATCGTACAAATGAATTAGAATCGATCCATTCTACTTCATTAGCATGATCCATTCTAATTCATTCGTACGATCCATTCTAATTCATTCATACGATCCATTGTAATTCATTCATATGATCCATTCTAATTCATTCGCACGAATGTATCAATTCTAATTCATTCGTACGATCCATTCTAATTCATTCGTACGATCCATTCTACTTCATTCGCACGAATGTATCCATTCTAATTCATTCGTACAATCCATTCTAATTCATTCGCACGATCAATTCTAATTCATTCGTATGATCCATTCTAATTCATTCCTACGATCTATTCTAATTCATTCGTTCGAATGTTTCCATTCTAATTCATTCGTACGATTCATTCTAATTCATTCGTACGATCCATTCTGATTCATTCGTACGATCCATTCTAATTCATTCGCACGAATGTATCCATTCTAATTCATTCGTACAATCCATTCTAATTAATTCGCACGATCATTTCTAATTCATTCGTATGATCCATTCTAATTCATTCCTACGATCTATTCTAATTCATTTGTTCGAATGTATCCATTCTAATTCATTCGTACGATTCATTCTAATTCATTCGTATGATCCATTATAATTCATTCGTACGATCCATTCTACTTCATTCGTATGATCCATTCTAATTCATTCGTACGATCCATTCTAATTCATTCGTACGATCCATTCTACTTCATTCGCACGAATGTATCTATTCTAATTCATTCGTACAATCCATTCTAATTCATTCGCACGATCAATTCTAATTCATTCGTATGATCCATTCTAATTCATTCCTACGATCTATTCTAATTCATTCGTTCGAATGTATCCATTCTAATTCATTCGTATGATTCATTCTAATTCATTCGTACGATCCATTCTAATTCATTCGTACGATCCATTCTACTTCATTCTCACGAATGTATCCATTCTAATTCATTCGTACAATCCATTCTAATTCATTCGCACGATCAATTCTAATTCATTCGTATGATCCATTCTAATTCATTCCTACGATCTATTCTAATTCATTCGTTCGAATGTATCCATTCTAATTCATTCGTACGATCCATTCTAATTCATTCGTACGATCCATTCTACTTCATTCGTACGAATGTATCCATTCTAATTCATTCGTACAATCCATTCTAATTCATTTGCACGATCAATTCTAATTCATTCGTATGATCCATTCTAATTCATTCCTACGATCTATTCTAATTCATTCGTTCGAATGTATCCATTCTAATTCATTCGTACGATCCATTCTAATTCATTCGTACGATCCATTCTACTTCATTCGCACGAATGTATCCATTCTAATTCATTCGTACAATCCATTCTAATTCATTCGCACGATCAATTCTAATTCATTCGTATGATCCATTCTAATTCATTCCTACGATCTATTTTAATTCATTCGTTCGAATGTATCCATTCTAATTCATTCGTACGATTCATTCTAATTCATTCGTACGATCCATTCTAATTCATTCGTACGATCCATTCTACTTCATTCGCACGAATGTATCCATTCTAATTCATTCGTGAAATCCATTCTAATTCATTCGCACGATCATTTCTAATTCATTTGTATGATTCATTCTAATTCATTCCTACGATCTATTCTAATTCATTCGTTCAAATGTATCCATTCTAATTCATTCGTACGATTCATTCTAATTCATTCGTACGATCCATTCTAATTCATTCGTCCAATCCATTCTAATTCATTCGTACGATCCATTCTAATTCATTCTAATTCATTCCTACGATCTATTCTAATTTATTCGTTCGAATGTATCCATTCTAATTCATTCGTATGATTCATTCTAATTCATTCGTACGATCCATTCTAATTCATTCGTACGATCCATTCTACTTCATTCGCACGAATGTATCCATTCTAATTCATTCGTACAATCCATTCTAATTCATTCGCACGATCAATTCTAATTCATTCGTATGATCCATTCTAATTCATTCCTACGATCTATTCTAATTCATTCGTTCGAATGTTTCCATTCTAATTAATTCGTACGATTCATTCTAATTCATTCGTACGTCGTACAATCCATTCTAATTTATTCGCACGATCAATTCTAATTCATTCGTATGATCCATTCTAATTCATTCCTACGATCTATTTTAATTCATTCGTTCGAATGTATCCATTCTAATTCATTCGTACAATCCATTCTAATTCATTCGAACGATCAATTCTAATTCATTCGTATGATCCATTCTAATTCATTCCTACGATCTATTCTAATTCATTCGTTCGAATGTATCCATTCTAATTCATTCGTACGATCCATTCTAATTCATTCGTACGATCCATTCTACTTCATTCGCACGAATGTATCCATTCTAATTCATTCGTACAATCCATTCTAATTCATTCGCACGATCAATTCTAATTCATTCGTATGATCCATTCTAATTCATTTCTACGATCTATTCTAATTCATTCGTTCGAATGTATCCATTCTAATTCATTCGTACGATTCATTCTAATTCATTCGTACGATCCATTCTAATTCATTCGTACGATCCATTCTATTTCATTCGCACAAATCTATCCATTCTAATTCATTCGTACAATCCATTCTAATTCATTCGCACGATCAATTCTAATTCATTCGTATGATCCATTCTAATTCATTCCTACGATCTATTCTAATTCATTCGTTCGAATGTATCTATTCTAATTCATTCGTACGATTCATTCTAATTCATTCGTACGATCCATTCTAATTTATTCATACGATCCATTCTACTTCATTCGCACGAATGTATCCATTCTAATTCATTCGTACAATCCATTCTAATTCATTCGCACGATCAATTCTAATTTATTCGTATGGTCCATTCTAATTCATTCCTACGATCTATTCTAATTCATTCGTTCGAATGTATCCATTCCAATTCATTCGTACGATTCATTCTAATTCATTCGTACGATCCATTCTAATTCATTCGTACGATCCATTCTAGTTCATTCGCACGAATGTATCCATTATAATTCATTCGTACAATCCATTCTAATTCATTCGCACGATCAATTCTAATTCATTCGTATGATCCATTCTAATTCATTCCTACGATCTATTCTAATTCATTCGTTCGAATGTATCCATTCTAATTCATTCGTATGATTCATTCTAATTCATTCGTACGATCCATTCTAATTCATTCGTACGATCCATTCTACTTCATTCTCACGAATGTATCCATTCTAATTCATTCGTACAATCCATTCTAATTCATTCGCACGATCAATTCTAATTCATTCGTATGATCCATTCTAATTCATTCCTACATTCTATTCTAATTCATTCGTTCGAATGTATCCATTCTAATTCATTCATACGATTCATTCTAATTCGTTCGTACGATCCATTCTAATTCATTCGTACGATCCATTCTACTTCATTCGCACGAATGTATCCATTCTAATTCATGGATACATTCGAACGAATAAATTAGAATAGATCGTAGGAATGAATTAGAATGGATACATTCGTGCGAATGAAGTAGAATGGATCGTACGAATGAATTAGAATGGATCGTACGAATAAATTAGAATGGATACATTCGAACGAATGAATTAGAATAGATCGTAGGAATGAATTAGAATGGATCATACGAATGAATTAGAATAGATCGCGCGAATGAAAAAGAATGGATTGTACGAATGAATTAGAATGGATACATTCGTGCGAATGAAGTAGAATGGATCGTAAGAATGAAGTAGAATGGATCGTACGAATGAATTAGAATGGATCGTACAAATGAATTAGAATCGATCCATTCTACTTCATTAGCATGATCCATTCTAATTCATTCGTACGATCCATTCTAATTCATTCATACGATCCATTGTAATTCATTCATATGATCCATTCTAATTCATTCGCATGAATGTATCAATTCTAATTCATTCGTACGATCCATTCTAATTCATTCGTACGATCCATTCTACTTCATTCGCACGAATGTTTCCATTCTAATTCATTCGTACAATCCATTCTAATTCATTCGCACGATCAATTCTAATTCATTCGTATGATCCATTCTAATTTATTCCTACGATCTATTCTAATTCATTCGTTCGAATGTTTCCATTCTAATTCATTCGTACGATTCATTCTAATTCATTCGTACGATCCATTCTGATTCATTCGTACGATCCATTCTAATTCATTCGCACGAATGTATCTATTCTAATTCATTCGTACAATCCATTCTAATTCATTCGCACGATCATTTCTAATTCATTCGTATGATCCATTCTAATTCATTCCTACGATCTATTCTAATTCATTCGTTCGAATGTATCCATTCTAATTCATTCGTACGATTCATTCTAATTCATTCGTATGATCCTTTATAATTCATTCGTACGATCCATTCTACTTCATTCGTATGATCCATTCTAATTCATTCGTACGATCCATTCTAATTCATTCGTACGATCCATTCTACTTCATTCGCACGAATGTATCCATTCTAATTCATTCGTACAATCCATTCTAATTCACTCGCACGATCAATTCTAATTCATTCGTATGATCCATTCTAATTCATTCCTACGATCTATTCTAATTCATTCGTTCGAATGTATCCATTCTAATTCATTCGTATGATTCATTCTAATTCATTCGTACGATCCATTCTAATTCATTCGTACGATCCATTCTACTTCATTCTCACGAATGTATCCATTCTAATTCATTCGTACAATCCATTCTAATTCATTCACACGATCAATTCTAATTCATTCGTATGATCCATTCTAATTCATTCCTACGATCTATTCTAATTCATTCGTTCGAATGTATCCATTCTAATTCATTCATACGATCCATTCTAATTCATTCGTACGATCCATTCTACTTCATTCGCACGAATGTATCCATTCTAATTCATTCGTACAATCCATTCTAATTCATTCGCACGATCAATTCTAATTCATTCGTATGATCCATTCTAATTCATTCCTACGATCTATTCTAATTCATTCGTTCGAATGTATCCATTCTAATTCATTCGTACGATCCATTCTAATTCATTCGTACGATCCATTCTACTTCTTTCGCACGAATGTATCCATTCTAATTCATTCGTACAATCCATTCTAATTCATTCGCACGATCAATTCTAATTCATTCGTATGATCCATTCTAATTCATTCCTACGATCTATTCTAATTCATTCGTTCGAATGTATCCATTCTAATTCATTCGTACGATTCATTCTAATTCATTCGTACGATCCATTCTAATTCATTCGTACGATCCATTCTACTTCATTCGCACGAATGTATCCATTCTAATTCATTCGTGCAATCCATTCTAATTCATTCGCACGATCATTTCTAATTCATTCATATGATTCATTCTAATTCATTCCTACGATCTATTCTAATTCATTCGTTCAAATGTATCCATTCTAATTCATTCGTACGATTCATTCTAATTCATTCGTACGATCCATTCTAATTTATTCGTACAATCCATTCTAATTCATTCGTACGATCCATTCTAATTCATTCTAATTCATTCCTATGATCTATTCTAATTTATTCGTTCGAATGTATCCATTCTAATTCATTCATATGATTCATTCTAATTCATTCGTACGATCCATTCTAATTCATTCGTACGATCCATTCTACTTCATTCGCACGAATGTATCCATTCTAATTCATTCGTACAATCCATTCTAATTCATTCGCACGATCAATTCTAATTCATTCGTATGATCCATTCTAATTCATTCCTACGATCTATTCTAATTCATTCGTTCGAATGTTTCCATTCTAATTTATTCGTACGATTCATTCTAATTCATTCGTACGTCGTACAATCCATTCTAATTCATTCGCACGATCAATTCTAATTCATTCGTATGATCCATTCTAATTCATTCCTACGATCTATTCTAATTCATTCGTTCGAATGTATCCATTCTAATTCATTCGTACAATCCATTCTAATTCATTCGAACGATCAATTCTAATTCATTCGTATGATCCATTCTAATTCATTCCTACGATCTATTCTAATTCATTCGTTCGAATGTATCCATTCTAATTCATTCGTACGATCCATTCTAATTCATTCGTACGATCCATTCTACTTCATTCGCACGAATGTATCCATTCTAATTCATTCGTACAATCCATTCTAATTCATTCGCACGATCAATTCTAATTCATTCGTATGATACATTCTAATTCATTCCTACGATCTATTCTAATTCATTCGTTCGAATGTATCCATTCTAATTCATTCGTACGATTCATTCTAATTCATTCGTACGATCCATTCTAATTCATTCGTATGATCCATTCTACTTCATTCGCACGAATGTATCCATTCTAATTCCTTCGTACAATCCATTCTAATTCATTCGCACGATCAATTCTAATTCATTCGTATGATCCATTCTAATTCATTCCTACGATCTATTCTAATTGATTAGTTCGAATGTATCCATTCTAATTCATTCGTACGATTCATTCTAATTCATTCGTACGATCCATTCTAATTCATTCGTACGATCTATTCTACTTCATTCGCACGAATGTATCCATTCTAATTCATTCGTACAATCCATTCTAATTCATTCGCACGATCAATTCTAATTCATTCGTATGATCCATTCTAATTCATTCCTACGATCTATTCTAATTCATTCGTTCGAATGTATCCATTCTAATTCATTCGTACGATTCATTCTAATTCATTCGTACGATCCATTCTGATTCATTCGTACGATCCATTCTACATCATTCGCACGAATGTATCCATTCTAATTCATTCGTACAATCCATTCTAATTCATTCGCATGATCAATTCTAATTCATTCGTATGATCCATTCTAATTCATTCCTACGATCTATTCTAATTCATTCGTTCGAATGTATCTATTCTAATTCATTCGTACGATTCATTCTAATTTATTCGTACGATCCATTCTAATTCATTCCTACGATCCATTCTAATTCATTCGTACGATCCGATCCATTCTAATTCATTCGTACGATCCATTCTACTTCATTCGCACGAATGTATCCATTCTAATTCAATCGTACAATCCATTCTAATTCATTCGCACGATCAATTCTAATTCATTCGTATGATCCATTCTAATTCATTCCTACGATCTATTCTAATTTATTCGTTCGAATGTATCCATTCTAATTCATTCGTACGATTCATTCTAATTCATTCGTACGATCCATTCTAATTCATTCCTACGATCTACTCTAATTCATTCGTTCGAGTGTATCCATTCTAATTCATTCGTACGATCCATTCAAATTCATTCGTACGATCTATTCTACTTCATTCGCACGAATGTATCCATTCTAATTCATTCATGCAATCCATTCTAATTCATTCGCACGATCAATTCTAATTCATTCGTATGATCCATTCTAATTCATTCCTACGATCTATTCTAATTCATTCGTTCGAATGTATCCATTCTAATTCATTCGACGAATGAATTAGAATTGATTGTGCGAATGAATTAGAATGGATTGTACGAATGAATTAGAATGGATACATTCGTGCGAATGAAGTAGAATGGATCGTACGAATGAATCAGAATGGATCGTACGAATGAATCAGAATGGATCGTACGAATGAATTAGAATGAATCGTACGAATGAATTAGAATGGATACATTCGAACGAAGAAATTAGAATAGATCGTAGGAATGAATTAGAATGGATCATACGAATGAATTAGAATTGATCGTGCGAATGAATTAGAATGGATTGTACGAATGAATTAGAATGGATACATTCGTGCGAATGAAGTAGAATGGATCGTACGAATGAATTAGAATGGATCGGATCGTACGAATGAATTAGAATGGATCGTACGAATGAATTAGAATTGATTGCACGAATGAATTAGAATGGATACATTCGTGCGAATGAAGTAGAATGGATCGTACGAATGAAATAGAATGGATCGTACGAATGAATTAGAATGGATCGTACGAATGAATTAGAATGGATCGTACGAATGAATTAGAATGAATCGTACGAATGAATTAGAATGGATACATTCGAACGAATGAATTAGAATAGATCGTACGAATGAATTAGAATGGATCATACGAATGAATTAGAATTGATCGTGCGAATGAATTAGAATGGATTATACGAATGAATTAGAATGGATACATTCGTGCGAATGAAGTAGAATGGATCGTACGAATAAATTAGAATGGATCGTACGAATGAATTAGAATGGATACATTCGAACGAATGAATTAGAATAGATCGAAGGAATGAATTAGAATGGATCATACGAATGAATTAGAATTGATCGTGCGAATGAATTAGAATGGATTGTACGAATGAATTAGAAGTAGAATGGATCGTACGAATGAATTAGAATGGATCGTACGAATGAATTAGAATAAATCGTACGAATGAATTAGAATGGATACATTCGAACGAATGAATTAGAATAGATCGTAGGAATGAATTAGAATGGATCATACGAATGAATTAGAATTGATCGTGCTAAAGAATTAGAATGGATCGTACGAATAAATTAGAATGGATCGTACGAATGAATTAGAATGGATCGTACGAATGAATTAGAATGAATCATACGAATGAATTAGAATGGATACATTCGAACGAATGAATTAGAATAGATCGTAGGAATGAATTAGAATGGATCATACGAATGAATTAGAATTGATCGTGCGAATGAATTAGAATGGATTGTATGAATGAATTAGAATGGATACATTCGTGCAAATGAAGTAGAATGGATCGTACGAATGAAGTAGAATGGATCGTAGGAATGAATTAGAATGGATCATACGAATGAATTAGAAATGATCGTGCGAATGAATTAGAATGGATTGCACGAATGAATTAGAATGGATACATTCGTGCGAATGAAGTAGAATGGATCGTACGAATGAATTAGAATGGATCGTACGAATGAATTAGAATGAATCGTACGAATGAATTAGAATGGATACATTCGAACGAATGAATTAGAATAGATCGTAGGAATGAATTAGAATGGATTATTCGAATAAATTAGAATTGATCGGGCGAATGAATTAGAATGGATTGTACGATTGAATTAGAATGGATACATTCGTGGGATACATTCGTGCGAATGAAGTAGAATGGATCGTACGAATGAATTAGAATGGATCGTACGAATGAATTAGAATGAATCGTACGAATGAATTAGAATGGATACATTCGAACGAATGAATTAGAATAGATCGTAGGAATGAATTAGAATGGATCATACGAATGAATTAGAATTGATCGTGCGAATGAATTAGAATGGATTGTACAAATGAATTAGAATGGATACATTCGTTCGAATGTGGATACATTCGAATGAATGAATTAGAATAGATCGTAGGAATGAATTAGAATGGATCATACGAATGAATTAGAATTGATCGTGCGAATGAATTAGAATGGATTGTACGATCCATTCAAATTCATTCGTACGATCCCATTCTAATTCATTCGTACGATCCATTCTACTTCATTCGTACGATCCATTCTACTTCATTCGCACGAATGTATCCATTCTAATTCATTCGTACAATCCATTCTAATTCATTCGCACGATCAATTCTACTTCATTCGTATGATCCATTCTAATTCATTACTACGATCTATTCTAATTCATTAGAATGGATCGTACAAATGAATTAGAATAAATCGTACGAATGAATTAGAATGGATACATTCGAACGAATAAATTAGAATAGATCGTAGGAATGAATTAGAATGGATCATACGAATGAATTAGAATTGATCGTGCGAATGAATTAGAATGGATTGTATGAATGAATTAGAATGGATACATTCGTGCGAATGAATTAGAATGGATCGTACGAATGAATTAGAATAGATCGTAGGAATGAATTAGAATGGATCGTACGAATGAATTTGAATGGATCATACGAATGAAGTAGAATGGATCGTACGAATGAATTAGAATGGATCGTACGAATGAATTAGAATGAATCGTACGAATGAATTAGAATGGATACATTCGAACGAATGAATTATAATAGATCGTAGGAATGAATTAGAATGGATCATACGAATGAATTAGAATTGATCGTGCGAATGAATTAGAATGGATTGTACGAATGAATTAGAATGGATACATTCGTGTGAATGAAGTAGAATGGATCGTACGAATGAATTAGAATGGATCATACGAATGAATTAGAATGAATCATACGAATGAATTAGAATGGATACATTCGAACGAATGAATAAGAATAGATCGTAGGAATGAATTAGAATGGGTCATACGAATGAATTAGAATTGATCGTGCGAATGAATTAGAATGGATTGTACGAATCGTACGATTCATTCTAATTCATTCGTACGATCTATTCTAATTCATTTGTACGATCCATTCTACTTCATTCGCACGAATGTATCCATTCTAATTCATTCGTACAATCCATTCTAATTCATTCGCACGATCATTTCTAATTCATTCGTATGGTCCATTCTAATTCATTCCTACGATCTATTCTAATTCATTCGTTCGAATGTATCCAATGAATTAGAATGGATCATACGAATGAATTAGAATTGATCGTGCGAATGAATTAGAATGGATTGTACGAATGAATTAGAATGGATACATTCGAGCGAATGAAGTAGAATGGATCATACAAATGAATTAGAATGGATCATACGAATGAAATAGAATAGATCGTACGATCCATTCTAATTCATTCGCACGAATGTATCCATTCTAATTCATTCGTACAATCAATTCTAATTCATTCGCACGATCAATTCTAATTCATTCGTATGATCCATTCTAATTCATTCCTACGATCTATTCTTATTCATTCGTTCGAATGTATCCATTCTAATTCATTCGTACGATCCATTCTAATTCATTCATATGATCCATTCTAATTCATTCGCACGAATGTATCCATTCTAATTCATTCGTACAATCCATTCTAATTCATTCGCACGATCAATTCTAATTCATTCGTATGATCCATTCTAATTCATTCCTACGATCTATTCTAATTCATTCGTTCGAATGTATTCATTCTAATTCATTCGTACGATTCATTCTAATTCATTCGTACAATCCATTCTAATTCATTCGTACGATCCATTCTACTTCATTCGCACGAATGTATCCATTTAAATTCATTCGTGCAATCCATTCTAATTCATTCGCACGATCAATTCTAATTCATTCGTATGATCCATTCTAATTCATTCCTACGATCTATTCTAATTCATTCGTTCGAATGTATCCATTCTAATTCATTCGTACGATTCATTCTAATTCATTCGTATCATCCATTCTAATTCATTCGTACGATCCATTCTACTTCATTCGCACGATCAATTCTAATTCATTCGTATGATCCATTCTAATTCATTCCTACGATCTATTCTAATTCATTCGTTCGAATGTATCAATTCTAATTCATTCGTACGATTCATTCTAATTCATTCGTACGATCCATTCTAATTCATTCGTACGATCCATTCTACTTCATTCGCATGAATGTATCCATTCTAATTCATTCGTGCAATCCATTCTAATTCATTCGCACGATCAATTCTAATTCATTCGTATGATTCATTCTAATTCATTCCTATGATCTATTCTAATTCATTCGTTCGAATGTATCCATTCTAATTCATTCGTACGATTCATTCTAATTCATTCGTACGATCCATTCTAATTCATTCGTACTATCCATTCTACTTCATTCGCACGAATGTATCCATTCTAATTCATTCGTACAATCCATTCTAATTCATTCGCACGATCAATTCTAATTCATTCGTATGATCCATTCTAATTCATTCCTACGATCTATTCTAATTCATTCGTTCGAATGTTTCCATTCTAATTCATTCGTACGATTCATTCTAATCTATTCGTACGATCCATTCTGATTCATTTGTACGATCCATTCTACATCATTCGCACGAATGTATCCATTCTAATTCATTCGTACAATCCATTCTAATTCATTCACACGATCAATTCTAATTCATTCGTATGATCCATTCTAATTCATTCCTACGATCTATTCTAATTCATTCGTTCGATTGTATCCATTCTAATTCATTCGTACGATTCATTCTAATTCATTCGTACGATCCATTCTAATTCATTCGTACGATCCATTCTACTTCATTCCCACGAATGTATCCATTCTAATACATTCGTACAATCCATTCTAATTCATTCGCACGATCAATTCTAATTCATTCGTGTGATCCATTCTAATTCATTCCTACGATCTATTCTAATTCATTCGTTCGAATGTTTCAATTCTAATTCATTCGTACGATTCATTCTGATTCATTCGTACGAACCATTCTAATTCATTCGTACGATCCATTCTACTTCATTCGCACGAATGTATCCATTCTAATTCATTCGTACAATCCATTCTAATTCATTCGCACGATCAATTCTAATTCATTCGTATGATCCATTCTAATTCATTCCTACGATCTATTCTAATTCATTCGTTCGAATGTATCCATTCTAATTCATTCGTACGATCCATTCTAATTCATTCGTACGATCCATTCTACTTCATTCGCACGAATGTATCCATTCTAATTCGTTCGTATAATCCATTCTAATTCATTCGCATGATCAATTCTAATTCATTCGTATGATCCATTCTAATTCATTCCTACGATCTATTCTAATTCATTCGTTCGAATGTATCCATTCTAATTCATTCGTACGATTCATTCTAATTCATTCGTACGATCCATTCTAATTCATTCATATGATCCAATCTAATTCATTCCTACGATCTATTCTAATTCATTCGTTCGAATGTATCCATTCTAATTCATTCGTACGATTCATTCTAATTCATTCGTACGATCCATTCTAATTCATTCGTACGATCCATTCTACTTCATTCGCACGAATGTATCCATTCTAATTCGTTTGTACAATCCATTCTAATTCATTCGCCCGATCAATTCTAATTCATTCGTATGATCCATTCTAATTCATTCCTACGATATATTCTAATTCATTCGTTCGAATGTATCCATTCTAATTCATTCGTACGATTCATTCAAATTCATTCGTACGATCCATTCTAATTCATTCGTACGATCCATTCTACTTCATTCGCACGAATGTATCCATTCTAATTCATTCGTACGATCCATTCTAATTCATTCGTACGATCCATTCTACTTCATTCGCACGAATGTGTTTCCGAATTTGCTGATCCATTCTAATTCATTCGTACGATCCATTCTAATTCATTCGCACAAATGTATCCATTCTTATTCATTCGCTCGAATATATCCATTTTAATTCATTCGTACGATCCATTCTAATTCATTCGTACGATCCATTCTACTTCATTCGCACGAATGTATCCATTCTAATTCATTCGTACAATCCATTCTATTTCATTCGCACGATCATTTCTAATTCATTCGTATGATCCATTCTAATTCATTCGTGCTAATTCATTCGCACGATCAATTCTAATTCATTCGTATGATCCATTCTAATTCATTCCTACGATCTATTCTAATTCATTCGTTCGAATGTATCCATTCTAATTGATTCGTACGATTCATTCTAATTCATTCGTACTATCCATTCTAATTCATTGGTACGATCCATTCTACTTCATTCGCACGAATGTATCCATTCTAATTCATTCGTACAATCCATTCTAATTCATTCGCACGATCAATTCTAATTCATTCGTATGATCCATTCTAATTCATTCCTACGATCTATTCTAATTCATTCGTTCGAATGTTTCTATTCTAATTCATTCGTACGATTCATTCTAATTCATTCGTACGATCCATTCTGATTCATTCGTACGATCTATTCTAATTCATTCGTACGATCCATTCTACTTCATTCGCACGATTGTATCCATTCTAATTCATTCGTACAATCCATTCTAATTCATTCGCACGATCAATTCTAATTCATTCGTATGATCCATTCTAATTCATTCCTACGATCTATTCTAATTCATTCGTTCGAATGTATCCATTCTAATTCATTCGTACGATTCATTCTAATTCATTCGTACGATCCATTCTAATTCATTCGTACGATCCATTCTACTTCATTCGCATGAATGTATCCATTCTAATTCATTCGTACAATCCATTCTAATTCATTCGCACGATCAATTCTAATTCATTCATATGATCCATTCTAATTCATTCCTACGATCTATTCTAATTCATTCGTTCGAATGTTTCCATTCTAATTCATTCGTACGATTCATTCTAATTCATTCGTACGATCCATTCTGATTCATTTGTACGATCCATTCTACATCATTCGCACGAATGTATCTATTCTAATTCATTCGTACAATCCATTCTAATTCATTCGCACGATCAATTCTAATTAATTCGTATGATCCATTCTAATTCATTCCTACGATCTATTCTAATTCATTCGTTCGAATGTATCCATTCTAATTCATTCGTACGATTTATTCTAATTCATTCGTACGATCCATTCTAATTCATTCGTACGATCCATTCAACTTCATTCGCACGAATGTATCCATTCTAACTCATTCGTACAATCCATTCTAATTCATTCGCACGATCAATTCTAATTCATTCGTATGATCCATTCTAATTCATTCCTACGATCTATTCTAATTCATTCCTTCGAATGTTTCCATTCTAATTCATTCGTACGATTCATTCTAATTCATTCGTACGATCCATTCTGATTCATTTGTACGATCCATTCTAATTCATTCGTACGATCCATTCTACTTCATTCGCACGAATGTATCCATTCTAATTCATTCGTACAATCTATTCTAATTCATTCACACGATCAATTCTAATTCATTCGTATGATCCATTCTAATTCATTCCTACGATCTATTCTAATTCATTCGTTCGAATGTATCCATTCTAATTCATTCGTACGACCCATTCTAATTCATTCGTACGATCCATTCTACTTCAGTCGCACGAATGTATCCATTATAATTCATTCGTACAATCCATTCTTATTCATTCGCACGATCAATTCTAATTCATTCGTATGAACCATTCTAATTCATTCCTACGATCTATTCTAATTCATTCGTTCGAATGTATCCATTCTAATTCATTCGTACGATTCATTCTAATTCATTCGTACGATCCATTCTAATTCATTCGTATGATCCATTCTAATTCATTCCTACGATCTATTCTAATTCATTCGTTCGAATGTATCCATTCTAATTCATTCGTACGATTCATTCTAATTCATTCGTACGATCCATTCTAATTCATTCGTACTATCCATTCTACTTCATTCGCACGAATGTATCCATTCTAATTCATTCATACAATCCATTCTAATTCATTCGCACGATCAATTCTAATTCATTCGTATGATCCATTCTAATTCATTCCTACGATCTATTCTAATTCATTCGTTCGAATGTATCCATTCTAATTCATTCGTATGATTCATTCTAATTCATTCGTACGATCCATTCTAAATCATTCGTACGATCCATTCTACTTCATTCGCACGAATGTATCCATTCTAATTCATTCGTACGATCCATTCTAATTCATTCGTACGATCCATTCTACTTCATTCGCACGAATGTGTTTCCGAATTTGCTGATCCATTCTAATTCATTCGTACGATCCATTCTAATTCATTCGCACAAATGTATCCATTCTAATTCATTCGCTCGAATATATCCATTTTAATTCATTCGTACGATCCATTCTAATTCATTCGTACGATCCATTCTACTTCATTCGCACGAATGTATCCATTCTAATTCATTCGTACAATCCAATCTAATTCATTCGCACGATCATTTCTAATTCATTCGTATGATCCATTCTAATTCATTCGTGCTAATTCATTCGCACGATCAATTCTAATTCATTCGTATGATCCATTCTAATTCATTCCTACGATCTATTCTAATTCATTCGTTCGAATGTATCCATTCTAATTCATTCGTACGATTCATTCTAATTCATTCGTATGATCAATTCTAATTCATTCGTACGATCCATTCTACTTCATTCGCACGAATGTATCCATTCTAATTCATTTGTACAATCCATTCTAATTCATTCGCACGATCAATTCTAATTCATTCGTATGATCCATTCTAATTCATTCCTACGATCTATTCTAATTCATTCGTTCGAATGTGTCCATTCTAATTCATTCGTACGATTCATTCTAAGTCATTCGTACGATCCATTCTGATTCATTCGTACGATCCATTCTAATTCATTCGTACGATCCATTCTTCTTCATTTGCACGAATGTATTCATTCTAATTCATTCGTACAATCCATTCTAATTCATTCGCACGATCAATTCTAATTCATTCGTATGATCCATTCTAATTCATTCCTACGATCTATTCTAATTCATTCGTTCGAATGTATCCATTCTAATTTATTCGTACGATTCATTCTACTTCAATTCTAATTCATTCATATGATCCATTCTAATTCATTCCTACGATCTATTCTAATTCATTCGTTCGAATGTATCCATTCTAATTCATTCGTACGATTCATTCTAATTCATTCATACGATCCATTCTAATTCATTCGTACGATCCGTTCTACGTCATTCGCACGAATGTATCCATTCTAATTCATTCGTACAATCCATTCTAATTCATTCGCACGATCAATTCTAATTCATTCGTATGATCCATTCTAATTCATTCCTACGATCTATTCTAATTCATTCGCACGAATGTATCCATTCTAATTCATTCGTACAATCCATTCTAATTCATTCGCACGATCAATTCTAAGAATGGATCGTATGAATGAATCAGAATGGATCGTACGAATGAATTAGAATGAATCGTACGAATGAATTAGAATGGATACATTCGAACGAATAAATTAGAATAGATCGTAGGAATGAATTAGAATGGATCATACGAATGAATTAGAATTGATCGTGCGAATGAATTAGAATGGATTGTGCGAATGAATTAGAATGGATACATTCGTGCGAATGAAGTAGAATGGATCGTACGAATGAATTAGAATGGATCGTAGGAATGATGTAGAATGGATCGTACGAATGAATTAGAATGGATCGTACGAATGAATTAGAATGGATCAGCAAATTTGGAAACTTATAAGGGCGTCAAATGTGTTATTTAAATTAACGGTTCAAATAGACGGTTCAGAAACGTTTGATTCAATCGGTGCCCTTAGAAGTTTCAGATTTTGTTAATTTTTTGTGAGGATGATCAAATTGCCATAATGATCATACGAATGAATTAGAATGGATCGTAGGAATGAATTAGAATTAATCGTACGAATGAATTTGAATTGATCGTGCGAATGAATTAGAATGGATTGTACGAATGAATTAGAATGGATACATTCATGCGAATGAAGTAGAATGGATCGTACGAATGAATTAGAATGGATCGTACGAATGAATTAGAATGAATCGTACGAATGAATTAGAATGGATACATTCGAACGAATAAATTAGAATAGATCGTAGGAATGAATTAGAATGGATCATACGAATGAATTAGAATTGATCGTGCGAATGAATTAGAATGGATTGTACGAATGAATTAGAATGGATACATTCGTGCGAATGAAGTAGAATGGATCGTACGAATGAATTAGAATGGATCGTACGAGCACGAATGTATCCATTCTAATTCAGTCATACGATCCATTCTAATTCATTCGCACGATCCATTCTAATTCATTTATACGATCCATTCTAATTCATTCGTACGATCCATTCTAATTCATTCGCACAATCTATTCTAAGTCATTCGTACGATCCATTCTTATTCATTAGCACGATCCATTCTAATTCATTCGTACGATCCATTCTATTTCATTCGTACGATCCATTCTTACTCATTCGTACGATCCATTCTAATTCATTCGCATGAATGTATCCATTCTAATTCATTCGTACGATCCATTCTAATTCATTAGCACGATCCATTCTAATTCATTCGTACGATCCATTCTATTTCATTCGTACGATCCATTCTTACTCATTCGTACGATCCATTCTAATTCATTCGCAGTATGAATGAATTAGAATGAATCGTACGAATGAATTAGAATGGATACATTCGAACGAATGAATTAGAATAGATCGTAGGAATGAATTAGAATGGATCATACGAATTAATTAGAATTGATCGTGCGAATGAATTAGAATAGATTGTACGAATGAATTAGAATGGATACATTCGTGCGAATGAAGTAGAACGGATCGTACGAATGAATTAGAATGGATCGTACGAATGAATTAGAATGAATCGTACGAATGAATTAGAATGGATCGTACGAATGAATTAGAATGGATACATTCATGCGAATGAATTAGAATGGATCGTACGAATGACTAAGAATGGATCGTACGAATGAAATATAATGGATCGTACGAATGAATTAGAATGGATCGTGCTAATGAATTAGAATGGATCATACGAATGAATTAGAATGGATACATTCATGCGAATAAATTAGAATGGATCGTACGAATGAGTAAGAATGGATCGTACGAATGGATACATTCGAACGAATAAATTAGAATAGATCGTAGGAATGAATTAGAATGGATCATACGATCAATTCTAATCCATTCGTACGATCCATTCTAATTCATTCGTACGATCCATTCTAATTCATTCGCACGAATGTATCCATTCGGATTCATTCGCACGAATGTATCCATTCTAATTTATTCGTACAATCCATTCTAATTCCTACGATCTATTCTAATTCATTCGCACGATCAATTCTAATTCATTCGTATGATCCATTTTAATTCATTCCTACGATCTATTCTAATTCATTCGTTCGAATGTATCTATTCTAATTCATTCGTATGATCCATTCCAATTCATTCGTACGATTCATTCTAATTCATTCGTACGATCCATTCTAATTCATTCGTACGATCCATTCTACTTCATTCGCACGAATGTATCCATTCTAATTCATTCGTACAATCCATTCTAATTCATTCGCACGATCAATTCTAATTCATTCGTATGATCCATTCTAATTCATTCCTACGATCTATTCTAATTCATTCGTTCGAATGTATCCATTCTAATTCATTCGTACAATCCATTCTAATTCATTCGCACGATCAATTCTAATTCATTCGCACGAATGTACGAATGAATTAGAATGGATCATACGAATGAATTAGAATTGATCGTGCGAATGAATTAGAATGGATTGTACAAATGAATTAGAATGGATACATTCGTGCGAATGAAGTAGAATGGATCGTACGAATGAATTAGAATGGATCGTACGAATGAATTAGAATGGATACATTCGAACGAATGAATTAGAATAGATCGTAGGAATGAATTAGAATGGATCATACGAATGAATTAGAATTGATCGTGCGAATGAATTAGAATGGATTGTACGAATGAATTAGAATGGATACATTTGTGCGAATGGAGTAGAATGAATCGTACGAATGAATTAGAATGGATCGTACGAATGAATTAGAATGGATACATTCGAACGAATGAATTAGAATAGATCGTAGGAATGAATTAGAATGGATCATACGAATGAATTAGAATTGATCGTGCGAATGAATTAGAATGGATTGTACGAATGAATTAGAATGGATACATTCGTGCGAATGAAGTAGAATGGATCGTACGAATGAATTAGAATGGATCGTACGAATGAATCAGAATGGATCGTACGAATGAATTAGAATGAATTATACGAATGAATTAGAATTGAAACATTCGAACGAATGAATTAAAATAGATCGTAGGAATGAATTAGAATGGATCATACGAATGAATTAGAATTGATCGTGCGAATGAATTAGAATGGATTGTACGAATGAATTAGAATGGATACATTCGTGCGAATGAAGTAGAATGGATCGTACGAATGAATTAGAATGGATTGTACGAATGAATTAGAATGGATCGTACGAATGAATTAGAATGGATCATACGAATGAATTTGAATGAAGTAGAATCCATTCATATGATCCATTCTAATTCATTCGAACGATTCATTCTAATTCATTCGTACGATCCATTCTAATTCATTCGTACGATCCATTCTAATTCATTCGTACGATCCATTCTACTTCATTCGCATGAATGTATCCATTCTAATTCATTCGTACAATCCATTCTAATTCATTCGCACGATCAATTCTAATTCATTCGTATGATCCATTCTAATTCATTCCTACGATCTATTCTAATTCATTTGTTTGAATGTATCCATTCTAATTCATTCGTACGATTCATTCTAATTCATTCGTACGATCCATTCTAATTTATTCGTACGATCCATTCTACTTCATTCGCACGAATGTATCCATTCTAATTCATTCATATAATCCATTCTAATTCATTCGCACAATCAATTCTAATTCATTCGTATGATCTATTCTAATTCATTTGTACATTCGTGCGAATGATATAGAATGGATTGTACGAATGAATCAGAATGGATCGTACGAATGAATTAGAATGGATCGTATAAATGAATTAGAATGGATCGTGAGAATGAATTAGAATATATCGTATGACTGAATTAGAATGGATACATTCGTGCGAATGAATTAGAATGGATCGTACGAATGAGTAATAATGGATCATACAAATGAAATAGAATGGATCATACGAATGAATTAGAATGGATCGTGCTAATGAATTAGAATGGATCGTACAAATAAATTAGAATAGATTGTCCGAATGAATTAGAATGGATCGTACGAATAAATTAGAATGGATACATTCGAACGAATGAATTAGAATAGATCGTAGGAATGAATTAGAATGGATCATACGAATGAATTAGAATTGATCGTGCGAATGAATTAGAATGGATTGTACGAATGAATTAGAATGGATACATTCGTGCGAATGAAGTAGAATGGATCGTACGAATGAATTAGAATGGATCGTACGAATGAATTAGAATGGATACATTCGAACGAATGAATTAGAATAGATCTGGATAGTGCGAATGAATTTGAATAGATCGTGCAAATGAATTAGAAAGGTTAAATTTGTGAGAATGAATTAGAATGGATCGTGCGAATGAATTAGAATGGATCGTACGAATGAATTAGAATGGATACATTTGTGCGAATGATGTAGAATGGATCGTACGAATGAATTAGAATGGATCGTACGAATGAATTATAATGAATCGTAGGAATGAATTAGAATGGATTGTACGAATGAATTAGAATGGATACATTCGTGCGAATGAAGTAGAATGGATCGTACGAATGAATTAGAATGGATCGTACGAATGAATTAGAATGAATCGTACGAATGAATTAGAATGGATACATTCGAACGAATGAATTAGAATAGATCGTGCGAATGAATTAGAATGGATCGTACGAATGAATTAGAATGGATCGTACGAACGAATGAATTAGAATAGATCGTATAATCCACTCTAATTCATTCGCACGATCAATTCTAATTCATTCGTATGATCCATTCTAATTCATTCCTACGATCTATTCTAATTCATTCGTTCGAATGTATATATTCTAATTCATTCGTACGATTCATTCGTACGATCCATTCTACTTCATTCGCACGAATGTATCCATTCTAACTCATTCGTACAATCCATTCTAATTCATTCGCACGATCAATTCTAATTCATTCGTATGATCCATTCTAATTCATTCCTACGATCTATTCTAATTCATTCGTTCGAATGTATCCGTTCCAATTCATTCGTACGATTCATTCTAATTCATTCGTACGATCCATTCTAATTCATTCGTATGATCCATTCTACTTCATTCGCACGAATGTATCTATTCTAATACATTCGTACAATCCATTCTAATTCATTCGCACGATCAATTCTAATTCATTCGTATGATCCATTCTAATTCATTCCTACGATCTATTCTAATTCATTCGTTCGAATGTATCCATTCTAATTCATTCGTACGATTCATTCTAATTCATTCGTACGATCCATTCTAATTCATTCGAATGTATCCATTCTACTTCATTCGTACAATCCATTCTAATTCATTCGCACGATCAATTCTATTTCATTCGTATGATCCATTCTAATTCATTCCTACGATCTATTCTAATTCATTCGTTCGAATGTATCCATTCCAATTCATTCGTACGATTCATTCTAATTCATTCGTATGATCCATTCTAATTCATTCGTACGATCCATTCTACTTCATTTGCACGAATGTATCCATTATAATTCATTCGTACAATCCATTCTAATTCATTCGCACGGTCAATTCTAATTCATTCGTATGATCCATTCTAATTCATTCCTACGATCTATTCTAATTCATTCGTTCGAATGTATCCATTCTAATTCATTCGTATGATTCATTCTAATTCATTCGTACGATCCATTCTAATTCATTCTCACGAATGTATCCATTCTAATTCATTCGTACAATCCATTCTAATTCATTCGCACGATCAATTCTAATTTATTCGTATGATCCATTCTAATTCATTCCTTCGTTCTATTCTAATTCATTCGTTCGAATGTATCCATTCTAATTCATTCATACGATTCATTCTAATTCATTCATACGATCCATTCTAATTCATTCGTACGAATGAATTAGAATGAATTAGAATGGATCGTACGAATGAATTAGAATGGATACATTCGTGCGAATGAAGTAGAATAGATCGTACGAATGAATTAGAATGGATCGTACGAATGAATTAGAATGAATCGTACGAATGAATTGGAATGGATACATTCGAACGAATGAATTAGAATAGATCGTAGGAATGAATTAGAATGGATCATACGAATGAATTAGAATTGATCGTGCGAATGAATTAGAATGGATTGTACGAATGAATTAGAATGGATACATTCGTGCGAATGAAGTAGAATGAATCGTACGAATGAATTAGAATGGATCGTACGAATGAATTAGAATGAATCGTACGAATGAATTAGAAAGGATACATTCGAACGAATGAATTAGAATAGATCGTAGGAATGAATTAGAATGGATCATACGAATGACTTAGAATTGATCGTGCGAATGAATTAGAATGGATTGTACGAATAAATTAGAATGGATACATTCGTGCGAATGAAGTAGAATGGATCATACGAATGAATTAGAATGGATCGTACGAATGAATTAGAATGAATCGTACGAATGAATTGGAATGGATACATTCGAACGAATGAATTAGAATAGATCGTAGGAATGAATTAGAATGGATCATACGAATGAATTAGAATTGATCGTGCGAATGAATTAGAATGGATTGTACGAATGAATTAGAATGGATACATTCGTGTGAATAAAGTAGAATGGATCGTACGAATGAATCGTATGAATGAATTAGAATGTATACATTCGAACGAATGAATTAGAATAGATCGTAGGAATGGATTCGTAGAATGGATCGTACGAATGAATTAGAATGGATCGTACGAATGAATTAGAATGAATCGTATGAATGAATTAGAATGGATACATTCGAACGAATGAATTAGAATAGATCGTAGGAATGAATTAGAATGGATCATACGAATGAATTAGAATTGATCGTGCGAATGAATTAGAATGGATTGTACGAATGAATTAGAATAGATACATTCGTGAGAATGAAGAAGAATGGATCGTACGAATGAATTAGAATGGATCGTACGAATGAATTAGAATGAATCCTACGAATGAATTAGAATGGATACATTCGAACGAATGAATTAGAATAGATCGTAGGAATGAATTAGAATGGATCATACGAATGAATTATAATTGATCGTGCGAATGAATTAGAATGGATTGTACGATTGAATTAGAATGGATACATTCGTGCGAATGAAGTAGAATGGATCGTAAGAATGAAGTAGAATGGATCGTACGAATGAATTAGAATGGATCGTGCAAATGAGTTAGAATCGATCCATTCTACTTCATTAGCACGATCCATTCTAATTCATACGTATGATCCATTCTAATTCATTCATACGATCCATTGTAATTCATTCATATGATCTATTCTAATTCATTCGCACGAATGTATCGTTTCTAATTCATTCGTACGATCCATTCTAATTCATTCGTACGATCCATTCTACTTCATTCGCACGAAAGTATCCATTCTAATTCATTCGTACAATCCATTCTAATTCATTCGCACGATCAATTCTAATTCATTCGTATGATCCATTCTAATTCATTCCTACGATCTATTCTAATTCATTCGTTCGAATGTATCCATTCTAATTCATTCGTACGATCCATTCTAATTCATTCGTACGATCCATTCTACTTCATTCGTACGATCCATTCTAATTCATTCGCACGAATGTATCCATTCTAATTCATTCGTATAATCCATTCTAATTCATTTGCACGATCATTTCTAATTCATTCGTCTGATCCATTCTAATTCATTCCTACGATCTATTCTAATTCATTCGTTCGAATGTATCCATTCTAATTCATTCGTACGATTCATTCTAATTCATTCGTACGATCAATTCTAATTCATTCGTACGATCCATTCTGCTTCATTCGTATGATCTATTCTAATTCATTCGTACGATCCATTCTAATTCATTCGTACGATCCATTCTACTTCATTCGCACGAATGTATCCATTCTAATTCAATCGTACAATCCATTCTAATTCATTGGCACGATCAATTATAATTCATTCGTATGATCCATTCTAATTCATTCCTACGATCTATTCTAATTCATTCGTTCGAATGTATCCATTCTAATTCATTCGTATGATTCATTCTAATTCATTCGTATGATCCATTCTAATTCATTAGTACGATCCATTCTACTTCATTCTCACGAATGTATCATTCTAATTCATTCGTACAATCCATTCTAATTCATTCGCACGATCAATTCTAATTTATTCGTATGATCCATTCTAATTCATTCCTACGATCTATTCTAATTCATTCGTTCGAATGTATCCATTCTAATTCATTCATACGATTCATTCTAATTCATTCGTACGATCCATTCTAATTCATTCGTACGATCCATTCTACTTCATTCGCACGAATGTATCCATTCTAATTCATTCGTGCAATCCATTCTAATTCATACGCACGATCAATTCTAATTCATTCGTATGATCCATTCTAATTCATTCCTACGATCTATTCTAATTCATTCGTTCGAATGTATCCATTCTAATTTTATTCGTACGATTCATTCTAATTTATTCGTACGATCCATTCTAATTCATTCGTACGATCCATTGTACTTCATTCGCACGAATGTATCCATTCTAATTCATTCGTACAATCCATTCTAATTCATTCGCACGATCAATTCTAATTCATTCGTATGATCCATTCTAATTCATTCCTACGATCTATTCTAATTCATTCGTTCGAATGTATCCATTCCAATTCATTCGTACGATTCATTCTAATTCATTCGTGCGATCCATTCTAATTCATTCGTACGATCCATTCTACTTCATTCGCACGAATGTATACATTATAATTCATTCGTACAATCCATTCTAATTCATTCGCACGATCAATTCTAATTCATTCGTATGATCCATTCTAATTCATTCCTATGATCTATTCTAATTCATTCATTCGAATGTATCCATTCTAATTCATTCGTATGATTCATTTTAATTCATTCGTACGATCCATTCTAATTCATTCGTACGATCCATTCTACTTCATTCGCACGAATGTATCCATTATAATTCATTCGTACAATCCATTCTAATTCATTCGCACGATCAATTCTAATTCATTCGTATGATCCATTCTAATTAATTCCTACGATCTATTCTAATTCATTCGTTCGAATGTATCCATTCCAATTTATTCATACGATTCATTCTAATTCATTCGTACGATCCATTCTAATTCATTCGTACGATCCATTCTTCTTCATTCGCACGAATGTATCCATTCTAATTCATGGATACATTCGAACGAATAAATTAGAATAGATCGTAGGAATGAATTAGAATGGATACATTCGTGCGAATGAAGTAGAATGGATCGTACGAATGAATTAGAATGGATCGTACGAATAAATTAGAATGGATACATTCGAACGAATGAATTAGAATAGATCGTAGGAATGAATTAGAATGGATCATACGAATGAATTAGAATTGATCGTGCGAATGAATAAGAATGGATTGTACGAATGAATTAAAATGGATACATTCGTGCGAATGAAGTAGAATGGATCGTAAGAATGAAGTAGAATGGATCGTACTTATGAATTAGAATGGATCGTGCAAATGAATTAGAATCGATCCATTCTACTTCATTAACACGATCCATTCTAATTCATTCGTACGATCCATTTTAATTCATTCATACGATCCATTGTAATTCATTCATATGATCCATTCTAATTCATTCGCACGAATGTATCAATTCTAATTCATTCGTACGATCCATTCTAATTCATTCGTACGATCCATTCTACTTCATTCGCACGAATGTATCCATTCTAATTCATTCGTACAATCTATTCTAATTCATTCGCACGATCAATTCTAATTCATTCGTATGATCCATTCTAATTCATTCCTACGATCTATTCTAATTCATTCGTTCGAATGTTTCCATTCTAATTAATTCGTACGATTCATTCTAATTCATTCGTACGATCCATTCTGATTCATTCGTACGATCTATTCTAATTCATTCGCACGAATGTATCCATTCTAATTCATTCGTACAATCCATTCTAATTCATTCGCACGATCATTTCTAATTCATTCGTATGATCCATTCTAATTCATTCCTACGATCTATTCTAATTCATTCGTTCGAATGTGTCCATTCTAATTCATTCGTACGAGTCATTCTAATTCATTCGTACGATCCATTCTAATTCATTCGTACGATCCATTCTACTTCATTCGTATGATCCATTCTAATTCATTCGTATGATCCATTCTAATTCATTCGTACGATCCATTCTACTTCATTCGCACGAATGTATCCATTCTAATTCATTCGTACAATCCATTCTAATTCATTCACACGATCAATTCTAATTCATTCGTATGATCCATTCTAATTTATTCCTACGATCTATTCTAATTCATTCGTTCGAATGTATCCATTCTAATTCATTCGTATGATTCATTCTAATTCATTCGTACGATCCATTCTAATTCATTCGTACGATCCATTCTACTTCATTCTGACGAATGTATCCATTCTAATTCATTCGTACAATCCATTCTAATTCATTCGCACGATCAATTCTAATTCATTCGTATGATCCATTCTAATTCATTCCTACGATATATTCTAATTCATTCGTTCGAATTTATCCATTCTAATTCATTCGTACGATCCATTCTAATTCATTCGTACGATCCATTCTACTTCATTCGCACGAATGTATCCATTATAATTCATTCGTACAATCCATTCTAATTCATTCGCACGATCAATTCTAATTCATTCGTATGATCCATTCTAATTCATTCCTACGATCTATTCTAATTCATTCGTTCGAATGTATCCATTCTAATTCATTCGTACGATCCATTCTAATTCATTCGTACGATCCATTCTACTTCATTCGCACGAATGTATCCATTCTAATCCATTCGTACAATCCATTCTAATTCATTCGCACGATCAATTCTATTTCATTCGTATGATCCATTCTAATTCATTCCTACGATCTATTCTAATTCATTCGTTCGAATGTATCCATTCTAATTCATTCGTACGATTCATTCTAATTCATTCGTACGATCCATTCTAATTCATTCGTACGATCCATTCTACTTCATTCGCACGAATGTATCCATTCTAATTCATTCGTGCAATCCATTCTAATTCATTCGCACGATCATTTCTAATTCATTCGTATGATCCATTCTAATTCATTCCTACGATCTATTCTAATTCATTCGTTCGAATGTATCCATTCTAATTCATTCGTACGATTCATTATAATTCATTCGTACGATCCATTCTAATTCATTCGTACGATCCATTCTAATTCATTCTAATTCATTCCTACGATCTATTCTAATTCATTCGTTCGAATGTATCCATTCTAATTCATTCGTACGATTCATTCTAATTCATTCATACAATCCATTCTAATTCATTCATACGATCCATTCTACTTCATTCGCACGAATGTATCCATTCTAATTCATTCGTACAATCCATTGAAATTCATTCGCACGATCAATTCTAATTCATTCGTATGATCTATTCTAATTCATTCCTACGATCTATTCTAATTCATTCGTTCGAATGTTTCCATTCTAATTCATTCGTACGATTCATTCTAATTCATTCGTACGTCGTACAATACATTCTAATTTATTCGCACGATCAATTCTAATTCATTCGTATGATCCATTCTAATTCATTCCTACGATCTATTCTAATTCATTCGTTCGAATGTATCCATTCTAATTCATTCGTACAATCCATTCTAATTCATTCGCACGATCAATTCTAATTCATTCGTATGATCCATTCTAATTCATTCCTACGATCTATTCTAATTCATTCGTTCGAATGTATCCATTCTAATTCATTCGTACGATCCATTCTAATTCATTCGTACGATCCATTCTACTTCATTCGCACGAATGTATCCATTCTAATTCATTCGTACAATCCATTCTAATTCAATCGCACGATCAATTCTAATTCATTCGTATGATCCATTCTAATTCATTCCTACGATCCATTCTAATTCATTCGTTCGAATGTATCCATTCTAAATCATTCGTACAATTCATTCTAATTCATTCGTACGATCCATTCTAATTCATTCGTACGATCCATTCTAATTCATTCGTATGATCCATTCTACTTCATTCGCACGAATGTATCCATTCTAATTCCTTCGTACAATCCATTCTAATTCATTCGCACGATCAATTTTAATTCATTCGTATGATCCATTCTAATTCATTCCTACGATCTATTCTAATTCATTAGTTCGAATGTATCCATTCTAATTCATTCGTACGATTCATTCTAATTCATTCGTACGATCCATTCTAATTCATTCGTACGATCCATTCTACTTCATTCGCACGAATGTATCCATTCTAATTCATTCGTACAATCCATTCTAATTCATTCGCACGATCAATTCTAATTCATTCGTATGATCCATTCTAATTCATTCCTACGATCTATTCTAATTCATTCGTTCGAATGTATCCATTCTAATTCATTCGTACGATTCATTCTAATTCATTCGTACGATCCATTCTGATTCATTCGTACGATCCATTCTACATCATTCGCACGAATGTATCCATTCTAATTCATTCGTACAATCCATTCTAATTCATTCGCACGATCAATTCTAATTCATTCGTATGATCCATTCTAATTCATTCCTACGATCTATTCTAATTCATTCGTTCGAATGTATCCATTCTAATTCATTCGTACGATTTATTCTAATTCATTCGTACGATCCATTCTAATTCATTCCTACGATCCATTCTAATTCATTCGTACGATCCATTCTAATTTATTCGTTCGAACGTATCCATTCTAATTCATTCGTACGATTCATTCTAATTCATTCATGCGATCCATTCTAATTCATTCCTACGATCTATTCTAATTCATTCATTCGAATGTATCCATTCTAATTCTTTCGTACGATCCATTCTAATTCATTCGTACGATCCATTCTACTTCATTCGCACGAATGTATCCATTCTAATTCATTCGTGCAATCCATTCTAGTTCATTCGCACGATCAATTCTAATTCATTCGTATGATCCATTCTAATTCATTCCTACGATCTATTCTAATTCATTCGTTCGAATGTTTCCATTCTAATTCATTCGACGAATGAATTAGAATTGATCGTGCGAATGAATTAGAATGGATCGTACGAATGAATCAGAATGGATCGTACGAATGAATTAGAATGAATCGTACGAATGAATTAGAATGGATACATTCGAATGAATAAATTATAATAGATCGTAGGAATGAATTAGAATGGATCATACGAATGAATTAGAATTGATCGTGCGAATGAATTAGAATGGATTGTACGAATGAATTAGAATGGATACATTCGTGCGAATGAAGTAGAATGGATCGTACGAATGAATTAGAATGGATCGGATCGTACGAATGAAATAGAATGGATCGTACGAATGAATTAGAATTGATTGCACGATTGAATTAGAATGGATACATTCGTGCGAATGAAGTAGAATGGATCGTACGAATGAATTAGAATGGATTGTACGAATGAATTAGAATGGATCGTACGAATGAATTAGAATGGATCGTACGAATGAATTAGAATGAATCGTACGAATGAATTAGAATGGATACATTCGAACGAATGAATTAGAATAGATCGTACGAATGAATTAGAATGGATCATACGAATGAATTAGAATTGATCGTGCGAATGAATAAGAATGGATTGTACGAATGAATTAGAATGGATACATTCGTGCGAATGAAGTAGAATGGATCGTACGAATGAATTAGAATGGATCGTACGAATGAATTAGAATAGATACATTCGAACGAATGAATTAGAATAGATCGTAGGAATGAATTAGAATGGATCATACGAATGAATTAGAATTGATCGTGCGAATGAATTAGAATGGATTGTACGAATGAATTAGAAGTAGAATGGATCGTACGAATGAATTAGAATGGATCGTACGAATGAATTAGAATGAATCGTACGAATGAATTAGAATGGATACATTCGAACGAATGAATTAGAATGGATCGTAGGAATGAATTAGAATGGATCATACGAATGAATTAGAATTGATCGTGCTAATGAATTAGAATGGATCGTACGAATAAATTAGAATAGATTGTCCGAATGAATACATTCGTGCGAATGAATTAGAATGGATCGTATAAATGAATTAGAATGGATCGTGCGAATGAATTAGAATGGATCGTATGACTGAATTAGAATGGATACATTCGTGCGAATGAAGTAGAATGGATCGTACGAATGAAGTAGAATGGATCGTAGGAATGAATTAGAATGGATCATACGAATGAATTAGAAATGATCGTGCGAATGAATTAGAATGGATTGCACGAATGAATAAGAATGGATACATTCGTGCGAATGAAGTAGAATGGATCGTACGAATGAATTAGAATGGATCGTACGAATGAATTAGAATGAATCATATGAATGAATTAGAATGGATACATTCGAACGAATGAATTAGAATAGATCGTAGGAATGAATTCGAATGGATCATACGAATGAATTAGAATTGATCGTGCGAATGAATTAGAATGGATTGTAGGAATGAATTAGAATGGATACATTCGTGGGATACATTCGTGCGAATGAAGTAGAATGGATCGTACGAATGAATTATAATGGATCGTACGAATGAATTAGAATGAATCGTACGAATGAATTAGAATAGATACATTCGAACGAATGAATTAGAATAGATCGTAGGAATGAATTAGAATGGATCATACGAATGAATTAGAATTGATCGTGCGAATGAATTAGAATGGATTGTACGAATGAATTAGAATGGATTGTACGAATGAATTAGAATGGATACATTCGTGGGATACATTCGTGCGAATGAAGTAGAATGGATCGTACGAATGAATTATAATGGATCGTACGAATGAATTAGAATGAATCGTACGAATGAATTAGAATAGATACATTCGAACGAATGAATTAGAATAGATCGTAGGAATGAATTAGAATGGATCATACGAATGAATTAGAATTGATCGTGCGAATGAATTAGAATGGATCGTACGAATGAATTAGAATGGATTGTACGAATGAATTATAATGGATACATTCGTGCGAATGAAGTAGAATGGATCGTACGAATGAATTAGAATGGATCGTACGAATGAATTAAAATGAATCATACGAATGAATTAGAATGGATACATTCGAACGAATGAATTAGAATAGATCATAGGAATGAATTAGAATGGATCATACGAATGAATTAGAATTGATCGTGCGAATGAATTAGAATGGATTGTACGAATGAATTATAATGGATACATTCGTGCGAATGAAGTAGAATGGATCGTACGAATGAATTAGAATGGATCGTACGAATGAATTAGAATGAATCGTACGAATGAATTAGAATGGAAACATTCGAACGAATGAATTAGAATAGATCGTAGGAATGAATTAGAATGGATCATACGAATGAATTAGAATTGATCGTGCGAATGAATTAGAATGGATTGTACGAATGAAGTAGAATGGATCATTCGTGCAAATGTGGATACATTCGAACGAATGAATTAGAATAGATCGTAGGAATGAATTAGAATGGATCATACGAATGAATTAGAATTGATCGTGCGAATGAATTAGAATGGATTGTACGATCCATTTAAATTCATTCGTACGATCCCATTCTAATTCATTCGTACGATCTATTCTACTTCATTCGCACGAATGTATCCATTCTAATTCATTCGTATAATCCATTCTAATTCATTCGCACGATCAATTCTAATTCATTCGTATGATACATTCTAATTCATTCCTACGATCTATTCTAATTCATTAGAATGGATCGTACGAATGAATTAGAATGAATCGTACGAATGAATTAGAATGGATACATTCGAACGAATGAATTAGAATAGATCGTAGGAATGAATTAGAATGGATCATACGAATGAATTAGAATTGATCGTGCGAATGAATTAGAATGGATTGTATGAATGAATTAGAATGGATATATTCGTGCGAATGAATTAGAATGGATCGTACGAATGAATTAGAATAGATCGTAGGAATGAATTAGAATGGATCGTACGAATGAATTTGAATGGATCGTACGAATGAAGTAGAATGGATCGTACGAATGAATTAGAATGGATCGTACGAATGAATTAGAATGAATCGTACGAATGAATTAGAATGGATACATTCGAACGAATGAATTAGAATAGATCGTAGGAATGAATTAGAATGGATCATACGAATGAATTAGAATTGATCGTGCGAATGAATTAGAATGGATTGTACGAATGAATTAGAATGGATACATTCGTGCGAATGAAGTAGAATGGATCGTACGAATGAATTAGAATGGATCGTACGAATGAATTAGAATGAATCGTACGAATGAATTAGAATGGATACATTCGAACGAATGAATTAGAATAGATCGTAGGAATGAATTAGAATGGATCATACGAATGAATTAGAATTGATCGTGCGAATGAATTAGAATGGATTGTACGAATCGTACGATTCATTCTAATTCATTCGTACGATCCATTCTAATTCATTCATACGAATCATTCTACTTCATTCGCACGAATGTATCCATTCTAATTCATTCGTACAATCCATTCTAATTTATTCGCACGATCATTTATAATTCATTCGTATGATCCATTCTAATTCATTCCTACGATCTATTCTAATTCATTCGTTCGAATGTATCCAATGAATTAGAATGGATCATACGAATGAATTAGAATTGATCGTGCGAATGAATTAGAATGGATTGTACGAATGAATTAGAATGGATACATTCGTGCGAATGAAGTAGAATGGATCGTACGAATGAATTAGAATGGATACATTCGTGCGAATGAAGTAGAATGGATCGTACGAATGAATTAGAATGGATCGTACGAATGAATTAGAATGAATCGTACGAATGAATTAGAATGGAAACATTCGAACGAATGAATTAGAATAGATCGTAGGAATGAATTAGAATGGATCATACGAATGAATTAGAATTGATCGTGCGAATGAATTAGAATGGATTGTACGAATGAATTAGAATAGATACATTCGTGCGAATGAAGTAGAATGGATCGTACGAATGAATTAGAATGGATCGTACGAATGAATTAGAATGAATCGTACGAATGAATTAGAATGGATACATTCAAACGAATAAATTAGAATAGATCGTAGGAATGAATTAGAATGGATCATACGAATGAATAAAAATTGATCGTGCGAATGAATTAGAATGGATTATACGAATGAATTAGAATGGATACATTCGTGCGAATGAAGTAGAATGGATCGTACGAATGAATTAGAATGGATCGTACGAATGAATTAGAATGAATCGTACGAATTAATTAGAATGGATCGTGCGAATGAATTAGAATGAATCGTACGAATGAATTAGAATGGAAACATTCGAACGAATGAATTAGAATAGATCGTAGGAATGAATTAGAATGGATCATACGAATGAATTAGAATGGAAACATTCGAACGAATGAATTAGAATAGATCGTAGGAATGAATTAGAATGGATCATACGAATGAATTAGAATTGATCGTGCGAATGAATTAGAATGGATTGTACGAATGAATTAGAATGGATACATTCGTGCGAATGAAGTAGAATGGATTGTACGAATGAATTAGAATGGATCGTATGAATGAATTAGAATGAATCGTACGAATGAATTAGAATGGAAACATTCGAACAAATGAATTAGAATAGATCGTAGGAATGAATTAGAATGGTTCATACGAATGAATTTGAATTGATCGTGCGAATGAATTATAATGGATTGTACGAATGAATTAGAATGGATACATTCGTGCGAATGAAGTAGAATGGATCGTACGAATGAATTAGAATGGATCGTATGAATGAATTAGAATGAATCGTACGAATGAATTAGAATGGATACATTCGTGCGAATGAAGTAGAATGGATCGTAGGAATGAATTAGAATGGATCATACGAATAAATTAGAATTGATCGTGTGAATGAATTAGAATGGATTGCACGAATGAATTAGAATGGATACATTCGTGCGAATGAATTAGAATGGATCGTACGAATGAATTAGAATGGATCGTACGAATGAATTAGAATGGATCGTACAAATGAATTAGAATGGATCGTATAAATGAATTAGAATGGATCGTACGAATGAATTAGAATGAATCGTACGAATGAATTAGAATGGATCGTACGAATGAATTAGAATCGATACATTCACGCGAATGAATTAGAATTGATCGTGCGAATGAATTAGAATGGATCGTACGAATGAATTGGAATGAATCATACGAATGAATTAGAATGGATACATTCGAACGAATAAATTAGAATAGATCGTAGGAATGAATTAGAATGGATCATACGAATGAATTAGAATTGATCGTGCGAATGAATTAGAATGGATTGTACGATCCATTCTAATTCATTCGTACGATCCATTCTCATTCATTCGCACGATCCATTCTAATTCATTCATATGATCCATTGTAATTCATTCATATGATCCATTCTAATTCATTCGCACGAATGTATCAATTCTAATTCATTCGTACGATCCATTCTAATTCAATCGCACAACCTATTCAAATTCATTCGTACGATCCATTCTAATTCATTAGCACGATCCATTCTAATTTATTCGTACGATCCATTCTATTTCATTCGTACGATCCATTCTTACTCATTCGTACGATCCATTCTAATTCATTCGCACGAATGTATCCATTCTATTCTAATACATTCGTACGATCCATTTTAATTCATTCGCACGATCCATTCTAATTCATTCATACGATCCATTCTAATTCATTCGTACGATCCAGTTTAATTCATTCGCACGATCCATTCTAATTCATTCATACGATCCATTCTAATTCATTCATACAATCCATTCTAATTCATTCGCACGAATATATCCATTCTAATGCATTCGTACGATCCACCCTAATTCCTTCGTATGATCCATTCTAATTCATTCGGACGAATGTATCCATTGTTATTCATTCGTACGATCCATTCGAATTCATTCATACGATCCATTCTAATTCATTCATACGATCCATTCTAATTCATTCCCACAATCTATTCTAATTCATTCGTTCGAATGTATCCATTCTAATTCATTCGTACGATCCATTCTAATTCATTCGGACAATCTATTCTAATTTATTCGTACGATCCATTCTAATTCATTAGCACGATCCATTCTAATTCATTCGTACGATCCATTCTATTTCATTTGTATGATCCATTCTTACTCATTCGTACGATCCATTCTAATTCATTCGCACGAATGTATCCATTCTAATTCAGTCATACGATCCATTCTAATTCATTCGCACGATCCATTCTAATTCATTTATACGATCCATTCTAATTCATTCGTACGATCCATTCTGATTCATTCGTACGATCCATTCTACATTATTCGTACGAATGTACGAATGAATTATAATGGATCATACGTATGAATTAGAATTGATCGTGCGAATGAAGTAGAATGGATCGTACGAATGAATTAGAATGGATCATACGAATGAATTAGAATGAATCGTACGAATGAATTAGAATAGATACATTCGAACGAATGAATTAGAATGGATCGTACGAATGAATTAGAATGGATCGTACGAATGAATCAGAATGGATCGTACGAATGAATTGGAATGAATCGTACGAATGAATTAGAATGGAAACATTCGTACGATTCATTCTAATTCATTCGTACGATCCATTCTAATTCATTTGTATGATCCATTCTACTTCATTCGCACGAATGTATCCATTCTAATTCATTCGTACAATCCATTCTAATTCATTCGCACGATCAATTCTAATTCATTCGTATGATCCATTCTAATTCATTCCTACGATCTATTCTAATTTATTCGTTCGAATGTATCCATTCTAATTCATTCGTACGATTCATTCTAATTCATTCGTACGATCCATGGATCGTACGAATGAATTAGAATGGATACATTCATGCGAATGAATTAGAATGGATCGTACGAATGAGTAAGAATGGATCGTACGAATGAAATAGAATAGATCGTACGAATGAATTAGAATGGATCATGCTAATGAATTAGAATGGATCGTACGATTGACTTAGAATAGATTGTGCGAATGAAATAGAATGGATCGTACGAATGAATTAGAATGGATCGTATAAATGAATTAGAATAGATCGTGCGAATGAATTAGAATGGATCGTATGACTGAATTAGAATGGATACATTCGTGCGAATGAATTAGAATGGATCGTACGAATGAATTAGAATGGATCATACGAATGAATTAGAATGGATCGTGCAAATGAATTAGAATCGATCATACGAATGAATTAGATTGGATCGTATGAATGAATTAGATCGTACGAATGAATTAGAATGGATCGTACGAATGAATTAAAATTGATATATTCGAGCGAATGAATTTGAATGGATATATTTGTGCGAATGAATTAGAATGGATCGTACGAATGAATTAGAATGGATCAGCAAATTCGGAAACTTATAAGGGCGTCAAATGTGTTATTTAAATTAACGGTTCAAATAGACGGTTCAGAAACGTTTGATTCAATCGGCGCCCTTAGAAGTTTCAGATTTTGTTAATTTTTTGTGAGGATGATCAAATTGCCATAATGATCATACGAATGAATTAGAATTGATTGTACGAATGAATTAGAATGGATCGTGCGAATGAATTAGAATGGATCGTACGAATGAATTAGAATGAATCGTACGAATGAATTAGAATGGAAACATTCGAACGAATGAATTAGAATAGATCGTAGGAATGAATTAGAATGGATCATACGAATGAATTAGAATTGATCGTGCGAATGAATTAGATTGGATTGTACGAATGAATTAGAATGGATACATTCGTGCGAATGAAGTAGAATGGATCGTACAAATGAATTAGAATGGATCGTACGAATGAATTAGAATGAATCGTACGAATGAATTAGAATGGATACATTCGAACGAATGAATTAGAATAGATCGTAGGAATGAATTAGAATTGATCGTGCGAATGAAGTAGAATGGATCGTACGAATGAATTAGAATGGATCGTACGAATGAATTAGAATGAATCGTACGAATGAATTAGAATGGATACATTCGAACGAATGAATTAGAATAGATCGTAGGAATGAATTAGAATGGATCATACGAATGAATTAGAATTGATCGTGCGAATGAATTAGAATGGATTGTACGAATGAATTAGAATGGATACATTCGTGCGAATGAAGTAGAATGGATCGTACGAATGAATTAGAATGGATCGTACGAATGAATTAGAATGGATACATTCGAACGAATGAATTAGAATAGATCGTAGGAATGAATTAGAATGGATCATACGAATGAATTAGAATTGATCGTGCGAATGAATTAGAATGGATTGTACGAATGAATTAGAATGGATACATTCGTGCGAATGAAGTAGAATGGATCGTACGAATGAATTAGAATGGATCGTACGAATGAATCAGAATGGATCGTACGAATGAATTAGAATGAATCGTACGAATGAATTAGAATGGAAACATTCGAACGAATGAATTAGAATAGATCGTAGGAATGAATTAGAATGGATCATACGAATGAATTAGAATTGATCGTGCGAATGAATTAGATTGGATTGTACGAATGAATTAGAATGGATACATTCGTGCGAATGAAGTAGAACGGATCGTACGAATGAATTAGAATGGATCGTACGAATGAAATAGAATGAATCGTACGAATAAATTAGAATACATCGTAGGAATGAATTAGAATGGATCATACGAATGAATTAGAATTGATCGTGCGAATGAATTAGAATGGATCGTGCAAATGAATTAGAATGGATTGTATGAATGAATTAGAATGGATACATTCGTGCGAATGAAGTAGAATGGATCGTTCGAATGAATTAGAATGGATCGTACGAATGAATTAGAATGGATCGTATGAATGAATTAGAATGGATCGTACGAATGAATTAGAATGGATCGTACGAATGAATTAGAATGAATCGTACGAATGAATTAGAATGGATCGTACGAATGAATTAGAATGGATACATTCATGCGAATGAATTAGAATTAATCGTACGAATGAGTAAGAATGGATCGTACGAATAAAATAGAATGGATCATACAAATGAATTAGAATGGATCGTGCTAATGAATTAGAATGGATCGTACGAATGAATTAGAATGGATACTTTCATGCGAATGAATTAGAATGGATCGTACGAATGAGTAAGAATGGATCGTACGAATGAAATAGAATGGATCGTACGAATGAATTAGAATGGATCGTGCTAATGAATTAGAATGGATCGTACGAATGACTTAGAATAGATTGTGCGAATGAATTAGAATGGATCGTACGAATGAATTAGAATGGATCGTATAAATGAATTAGAATGGATCGTACGAATGAATTAGAATGGATCGTATGACTGAATTAGAATGGATACATTCGTGCGAATGAATTAGAATGGATCGTACGAATGAGTAAGAATGGATCATACAAATAAAATAGAATGGATCGTACGAATGAATTAGAATGGATCGTGCTAATGAATTAGAATGGATCGTACGAATAAATTAGAATAGATTGTCCGAATGAATACATTCGTGCGAATGAATTAGAATAGATCGTATGAATGAATTAGAATGGATCGTATGAATGAATTCGAATGGATCGTACGAATGAATTACAATGGATACATTCGTCCGAATGAATTAGAATGGATCATACGAAGGAATTAGGGTGGATCGTTCGAATGCATTAGAATGGATATATTCGTGCGAATGAATTAGAATGGATTGTATGAATGAATTAGAATGGATCGTATGAATGAATTAGAATGGATCGTGCAAATGAATTAAACTGGATCGTACGAATGAATTAGAATGGATCGTATGAATGAATTAGAATGGATCGTGCGAATGAATTAGAATGGATCGTACGAATGAATTAGAATAGAATGGATACATTCGTGCGAATGAATTAGAATGGATCGTACGAATGAGTAAGAATGGATCGTACGAATGAAATAGAATGGATCGTACGAATAAATTAGAATGGATCATGCTAATGAATTAGAATGGATCGTACGAATGAATTTGAATAGGTTGTGCGATTGAATTAGAATGGATCGTACGAATGAATTAGAATGGATCATATGAATGAATTACAATGGATCGTATGAATGAATTAGAATGGATCGTGCGAATGAATGAGAATGGATCGTACGAATGAATTAGAATGGATACATTCGTGCGAACGAATTAGAATGGATCGTACGAATCAGTAAGAATGGATCGTACGAATGAAATAGAATGGATTGTACGAATGAGTAAGAATGGATCGTACGAATGAAATAGAATGGATCGTACGAACGAATTAGAATGGATTGTGCGAATGAATTAGATTGGATCGTGCGAATGAATTAGAATGGATCATACGAATGAATTAGAATGGATACATTCGTGCGAATGAATTAGTATGGATCGTATGAAAGAATTAGACTGGATCGTATGAATGAATTCGAATGGATCGTACGTATGAATTAGAATGGATCGTACGAATGAATTAGAATGGATCGTATGAATGAATTAGAATGGATCATGCGAATGAATTAGAATGGATCGTACGAATGAATTAGAATGGATATATTCGTGCAAAAGAATTAGAATGGATTGTATGAATGAATTAGAATGGATCGTACGAATGAATTAGAATGGATCGTATGAATGAATTAGAAAGGATCATGCGAAGGAATTAGATTGGATCGTACGAATGAATTAGAATGGATACATTCGTGCGAATGAATTAGAATGGATCGTACGAATGAGTAAGAATGGATCGTATGAATGAAATAGAATGGATCGCACGAATGAATTAGAATGGATCGTACGAATGAATATGATTGGATCGTGCGAATGAATTAGATTGAATCGTACGAATGAGTAAGAATGGATCGTACGAATGAAATAGAATGGATCATATGAAAGAATTAGAATGGATCACACGAATGAAATAGAATTCATTCGTACGATCCATTCTAATTCATTCGCACGAATGTATCCATTCTAATTCATTCGTACAATCCATTCTAATTCATTCGCACGATCAATTCTAATTTATTCGTATGATCCATTCTAATTCATTCCTACGATCTATTCTAATTCATTCGTTCGAATGTATCCATTCTAATTCATTCGTACGATCCATTCTAATTCATTCGTACGATCCATTCTACTTCATTCGCACGAATGTATCCATTCTAATTCATTCGTACGATCCATTCTTATTCATTCATACGATCCATTCTAAGTCATTCGTACGATCCATTCAAACTAATTTGCTCGAATGGATCCATTCTACTTCATTCGTATGATCCATTCTAGTTCATTCACACGTTCTATTTTAATTCATTCATACGATCCATTCTAATTCATTCGTACGATTCATTCTAATTCATTCCTACGATCTATTCTAATTCATTCATTCGAATGTTTCCATTCTAATTCATTACTACGATCAATTCTAATTCATTCGTACGATTCATTATAATTCATTCGTACGATCCATTCTAATTCATTCGTATGATCCATTCTACTTCATTCTCACGAATGTATCCATTCTAATTCATTCGTACAATCCATTCTAATTCATTCGCACGATCAATTCTAATTCATTCGTATGATCCACTCTAATTCATTCCTACGATCTATTCTAATTCATTCGTTCGAATGTATCCATTCTAATTCATTCATACGATTCATTCTAATTCATTCGTACGATCCATTCTAATTCATTCGTACGATCCATTCTACTTCATTCGCACGAATGTATCCATTCTAACTCATTCGTACAATCCATTCTAATTCATTCGCACGATCAATTCTAATTCATTCATATGATCCATTCTAATTCATTCCTATGATCTATTCTAATTCATTCGTTCGAATGTATCCATTCTAATTCCATTCGTACTTCATTCGTACGATCCATTCTAATTCATTCGTACGATCCATTCTACTTCATTCGCACGAATGTATCTATTCTAATTCATTCGTACAATCCATTCTAATTCATTCGCACGATCAATTCTAATTCATTCGTATGATCCATTCTAATTCATTTGTACGATCCATTCTACTTCATTCGCACGAATGTATCCATTCTAATTCATTCGTACAATCCATTCTAATTCATTCGCACGATCAATTTTAATTCATTCGTATGATCCATTCTAATTCATTCCTACGATCTATTCTAATTCATTCGTTCGAATGTATCCATTCTAATTCATTCGTACGATCCATTCTAATTCATTCGTACGATCCATTCTACTTCATTCGCACGAATGTATCCATTCTAATTCATTCGTACAATCCATTCTAATTCATTCGCACGATCAATTCTAATTCATTCGTATGATCCATTCTAATTCATTCCTACGATCTATTCTAATTCATTCGTTCGAATGTATCCATTCTAATTCATTCGTACGATTCATTCTAATTCATTCGTACGATCATTTCTAATTCATTCGTACGATCTATTCTACTTTATTCGCACGAATGTATCCATTCTAATTCATTCGTGCAATCCATTCTAATTCATTCGCACGATCAATTCAAATTCATTCGTATGATCCAATCTAATTCATTCCTACGATCTATTCTAATTCATTCGTTCGAATGTATCCATTCGAATGAATTAGAATTGATCGTGCGAATAAATTAGAATGGATTGTACGAATGAATTAGAATGGATACATTCGTGCGAATGAAGTAGAATGGATCGTACGAATGAATTAGAATGGATCGTACGAATGAATTAGAATGAATCGTACGAATGAATTAGAAAGGATACATTCAAACGAATTAATTAGAATAGATCGTAGGAATAAATTAGAATGGATCATACGAATGAATTAGAATTGATCGTGCGAATGAATTAGAATGGATTGTACGAATGAATTAGAATGGATCGTACGAATAAATTAGAATGGATACATTCATGCGAATGAATTAGAATTGATCGTGCGAATGAATTAGAATGGATCGTACGAATGAATTGGAATGAATCGTACGAATGAATTAGAATGGATACATTCGAACGAATGAATTAGAATGGATCGTACGAATGAATTAGAATGGATCGTACGAATGAATTAGAATGAATCGTGCGAATGAATTAGAATGAATTGTACGAATGAATTAGAATGGATACATTTGTGCGAATGAAGTAGAATGGATCGTACGAATGAATTAGAATGGATCGTACGAATGAATTAGAATGAATCGTACGAATGAATTAGAATGGATCGTACGAATGAATTAGAATGAATCGTACGAATGAATTAGAATGGATACATTCGAACGAATGAATTAGAATAGATCGTAGAAATGAATTAGAATAGATCATACGAATGAATTAGAATTGATCGTGCGAATGAATTAGAATAGATTGTACGAATGAATTAGAATGGATACATTCGTGCGAATGAAGTAGAATGGATCGTACGAATGAATTAGAATGGATCGTACGAATGAATTAGAATGGATCATACGAATGAATTTGAATTGATCGTGCGAATGAATTAGAATGGATTGTACGAATGAATTAGAATGGATACATTCGTGCGAATGAAGTAGAATGGATCGTACGAATGAATTAGAATGGATCGTACGAATGAATTAGAATGAATCGTATGAATGAATTAGAATGGAAACATTCGAACGAATGAATTAGAATAGATCATAGGAATGAATTAGAATGGATCATACGAATGAATTAGAATTGATCGTGCGGAATGAATCGTACGAATGAATTAGAATGGATACATTCGAACGAATGAATTAGAATAGATCGTAGGAATGAATTAGAATGGATCATACGAATGAATTAGAATTGATCGTGTGAATGAATTAGAATGGATTGTACGAATGAATTAGAATAGATACATTCGTGCGAATGAAGTAGAATGGATCGTACGAATGAATTAGAATGGATCGTACGAATGAATTAGAATGATGGAAACATTCGAACAAATGAATTAGAATAGATCGTAGGAATGAATTAGAATGGATCATACGAATGAATTAGAATTGATCGTGCGAATGAATTAGAATGGATTGTACGAATGAATTAGAATGGATACATTCGTGAGAATGAAGTAGAATGGATCGTACGAATGAATTAGAATGGATCGTACGAATGAATTAGAATGAATCATACGAATGAATTAGAATGGATACATTCGAACGAATGAATTAGAATAGATCGTAGGAATGAATTAGAATGGATCATACGAATGAATTAGAATGGATCATACGAATGAATTAGAATTGATCGTGCGAATGAATTAGAATGGATTGTACGAATGAATTAGAATGGATACATTCGTGCGAATGAAGTAGAATGGATCGTACGAATGAATCAGAATGGATCGTATGAATGAATTAGAATGAATCGTACGAATGAATTAGAATGGATACATTCGAACGAATGAATTAGAATAGATCGTAGGAATGAATTAGAATGGATCATACGAATGAATTAGAATTGATCGTGCGAATGAATTAGAATGGATTGTACGAATGAATTAGAATGGATACATTCGTGCGAATGAAGTAGAATGGATCGTACGAATGAATTAGAATGGATCGTACGAATGAATTAGAATGAATCGTACGAATGAATTAGAATGGATACATTCGAACGAATGAATTAGAATAGATCGTAGGAATGAATTAGAATGGATTGTACGAATGAATTAGAATGGATAAATTCGTGCGAATGAAGTAGAATGGATCGTATGAATAAATTAGAATGGATCGTACGAATGAATCAGAATGGATCGTACGAATGAATTAGAATGAATCGTACGAATGAATTAGAATGGAAACATTCGAACGAATGAATTAGAATAGATCGTAGGAATGAATTAGAATGGATCATACGAATGAATTAGAATTGATCGTGCGAATGAATTAGAATGGATTGTACGAATGAATTAGAATGGATACATTCGTGCGAATGAAGTAGAATGGATCGTACGAATGAATTAGAATGGATCGTACGAATGAATTAGAATGAATCATACGAATGAATTAGAATGGATACATTCGAACGAATGAATTAGAATAGATCGTAGAAATGAATTAGAATAAATTAGAATGGATCATACGAATGAATTAGAATGGATTATACGAATGAATTAGAATTGATCGTACGAATGAATTAGAATGAATCGTACGAATGAATTAGAATGGATACATTCGAACGAATTAATTAGAATAGATCGTAGGAATGAATTAGAATGGATCATACGAATGAATTAGAAATGATTGTGTGAATGAATTAGAATGGATTGCACGAATGAATTAGAATGGATACATTCGTGCGAATGAAGTAGAATGGATCGTACGAATGAATTAGAATGGATCGTACGAATGAATTGGAATGTACGAATGAATTAGAATGGATTGTACGAATGAATTAGAATGGATACATTCGTGCGAATGAAGTAGAATGGATCGTACGAATGAATTAGAATGGATCGTACGAATGAATTAGAATAAATTGTACGAATGAATTAGAATGGATACATTCGAACGAATGAATTAGAATAGATCATAGGAATGAATTAGAATGGATCATACGAATGAATTAGAATTGATCGTGCGAATGAATTAGAATGGATTGTACGAATGAATTAGAATGGATACATTCGTGCGAATGAAGTAGAATGGATCGTACGAATGAATTAGAATGGATCATACGAATGAATTAGAATGAATCATACGAATGAATTAGAATGGATCGTACAATCCATTCTAATTCATTCGTATAATCAATTCTAATTCATTCGCACGATCAATTCTAATTCATTCGTATGATCCATTCTAATTCATTCCTACGATCTATTCTAATTCATTCGTTTGAATGTATCCATTCTAATTCATTCGTACGATTCATTCTAATTCATTCGTACGATCCATTCTAATTCATTCGTACGATCCATTCTACTTCATTCGCACGAATGTATCCATTCTAATTCATTCGTACAATCCATTCTAATTCATTCGCACGATCAATTCTAATTCATTCGTATGATCCATTCTAATTCATTCCTACGATCTATTCTAATTTATTCGTTCGAATGTATCCATTCTAATTCATTCGTACGATTCATTCTAATTCATTCGTACGATCCATTCTAATTCATTCGTACGATCCATTCTACTTCATTCGCTCGAATGTATCCATTCTAATTCATTCGTGCAATCCATTCTAATTCATTCGCACGATCAATTCTAATTCATTCGTATGATCCATTCTAATTCATTCCTACGATCTATTCTAATTCATTCGTTTGAATGTATCCATTCTAATTCATTCGTACGATTCATTCTAATTCATTCGTACGATCCATTCTAATTCATTTGTACGATCCATTCTACTTCATTCGCTCGAATGTATCCATTCTAATTCATTCGTGCAATCCATTCTAATTCATTCGCACGATCAATTCTAATTCATTCGTATAATCCATTCTAATTCATTCCTACGATCTATTCTAATTCATTCGTTCGAATGTATCCATTCTAATTCATTCGTACGATTCATTCTAATTCATTCGTACGATCCATTCTAATTCATACGTACGATCTGATACATTCGTGCGAATGAATTAGAATGGATCGTACGAATGAATTAGAATGGATCGTACGAATGAATTAGAATGGATACATTCGTGCGAATGAAGTAGAATGGATCGTACGAATGAATTAGAATGGATCGTACGAATGAATTAGAATGAATCGTACGAATGAATTAGAATGGATACATTCGAACAAATGAATTAGAATAGATCGTAGGAATGAATTAGAATAGATCATACGAATGAATTAGAATTGATCGTGCGAATGAATTAGAATGGATTGTACGAATGAATTAGAATGGATACATTCGTGCGAATGAAGTAGAATGGATACATTCATGCGAATGAATTAGAATGAATCGTACGAATGAATTAGAATGGATACATTCGAACGAATGAATTAGAATAGATCGTAGGAATGAATTAGAATGGATCATACGAATGAATTAGAATGAATCGTATGAATGAATTAGAATGGATACATTCGAACGAATGAATTAGAATAGATCGTAGGAATGAATTAGAATGGATCATACGAATGAATTAGAATTGATCGTGCGAATGAATTAGAATGGATTGTACGAATGAATTAGAATGGATTGTACGATCCATTCTAATTCATTCGTATGATTCATTCTAATTCATTCGTATGATCCATTCTAATTCATTCGTACGATCCATTCTAATTCATTCGTACGATCCATTCTAATTCATTCGTACGATCCATTCTACTTCATTCGCACGAATGTAGCCATTCTAATTCATTCGTACAATCCAATCTAATTCATTCATACAATCTATTCTAATTCATTCGCACGATCAATTCTAAGTCATTCGTATGATCCATTCTAATTCATTCCTACGATCTATTCTAATTCATTCGTTCGAATGTTTCCATTCTAATTCATTCGTACGATTCATTCTAATTCATTCGTATGATCCATTCTTACTCATTCGTACGATCCATTCTAATTCATTCATACGATCCATTCAAATTCATTCGTACGATCCATTCTAATTCATTCGTGCGATCCATTCTATTTCATTCATACGATCCATTCTTACTCATTCGTACGATCCATTCTAATTCATTCGCACGAATGTATCCATTCTAATTCATTCGTACGATCCAATCTAATTCCTTCGCATGATCCTTTCTAATTCACTCATACGATCCATTCTAATTCATTCGTACGATCCATTCTAATTCATTCATACTATCCATTCTAATTCTTTTGCACGAATATATCCATTCTAATTCATTCGTACGATCCATTCTAATTCATTCGCACGATCCATTCTAATTCATTTATACGATCCATTCTAATTCATTCGCACGAATGTATTCATTCGGACAATCTATTCTAATTTATTCGTACGATCCTTTCTAATTCATTAGCACGATCCATTCTAATTCATTCGTACGATCCATTCTATTTCATTTGTATGCGTACGATCCATTCTAGTTCATTCACATGTTCTATTCTAATTCATTCATACGATCCATTCTATTTCATTCGTACGATCCATTCTTACTCATTCGTACGATCCATTCTAATTCATTCGCATGAATGTATCCATTCTACTTCATTCGCACGAATGTATCCATTCTAATTCATTCGTACAATCCATTCTAATTCATTCGCACGATCAATTCTAATTCATTCGTATGATCCATTCTAATTCATTCCTACGATCTATTCTAATTCATTTGTTCGAATGTATCCATTCTAATTCATTCGTACGATTCATTCTAATTCATTCGTACGATCCATTCTAATTCATTCGTACGATCCATTCTACTTCATTCGCATGAATGTATCCATTCAAACGAATGAATTAGAATGGATTGTACGAATGAAGTAGAATGGATACATTCGTGCGAATGAAGTAGAATGGATCGTACGAATGAATTAGAATGGATCATACGAATGAATTAGAATGGATCATACGAATGAATTAGAATGGATCATACGAATGAATTAGAATTGATCGTGCGAATGAATTAGAATGGACTATACGAATGAATTAGAATGGATACATTCGTGCGAATGAATTAGAATGGATCGTACGAATGAATTAGAATGGATCGTACGAATGAATTAGAATGAATCGTACGAATGAATTAGAATGGATACATTCGAACGAATGAATTAGAATAGATCGTAGGAATGAATTAGAATGGATCATACGAATGAATTAGAATTGATCGTGCGAATGAATTAGAATAGATTGTACGAATGAATTAGAATGGATACATTCGTGCGAATGAAGTAGAATGGATCGTACGAATGATGTAGAATGGATCGTACGAATGAATTAGAATGAATCGTACGAATGAATTAGAATGGATACATTCGAACGAATGAATTAGAATAGATCGTAGGAATGAATTAGAATGGATCATACGAATGAATTAGAATTGATCGTGCGAATGAATTAGAATGGATTGTACGAATGAATTAGAATGGATACATTCGTGCGAATGAAGTAGAATGGATCGTACGAATGAATTATATCCATTCTAATTCATTCGTACGATTCATTCTAATTCATTCGTACGATCCATTCTAATTCATTCGTACGATCCATTCTACTTCATTCGCACGAATGTATCCATTCTAATTCATTCGTACAATCCATTCTAATTCATTCGCACGATCAATTCTAATTCATTCGTATGATCCATTATAATTCATTCCTACGATCTATTCTAATTCATTCGTTCGAATGTTTTCGTTCTAATTCATTCGTACGATTCATTCTAATTTATTCGTACGATCCATTCTAATTCATTCGTACGATCCATTCTACTTCATTCACACGAATGTATCCATTCTAATTCATTCGTACGATCCATTCTACTTCATTCGCACGAATGTATCTATTCTAATTCATTCGTACAATCCATTCTAATTCATTCGCACGATCAATTCTAATTCATTCGTATGATCCATTCTAATTCATTGGATACATTCGAACGAATGAATTAGAATAGATCGTAGGAATGAATTAGAATAGATCATACGAATGAATTAGAAATGATCGTGCGAATGAATTAGAATGGATTGTACGAATGAATTAGAATGGATATATTCGTGCGAATGAAGTAGAATGGATCGTACGAATGAATTAGAATGGATCGTACGAATGAATTAGAATGAATCGTACGAATGAATTAGAATGGATACAATCGAACGAATGAATTAGAATAGATCGTAGTAATGAATTAGAATGGATCATACGAATGAATTAGAATTGATCGTGCGAATAAATTAGAATGGATTGTATGAATGAATTAGAATAGATCGTACGAATGAAGTAGAATGGATTGTGCTAATGAAGTAGATGGATCGTAGGAATGAATTAGAATGGATCATACGAATGAATTAGAATTGATCGTACGAATGAATCAGAATGGATCGTACGAATGAATTAGAATGGATCGTATAAATGAATTAGAATGGATCGTGCGAATGAATTAGAATGGATCGTATGACTGAATTAGAATGGATACATTCGTGCGAATGAATTAGAATGGATCGTACGAATGAGTAAGAATGGATCATACAAATGAAATAGAATGGATCGTACGAATGAATTAGAATGGATCATGCTGAATGAATTAGAATAGATACATTCGTGCGAATGAAGTAGAATGGATCGTACGAATGAATTAGAATGGATCGTACGAATGAATTAGAATGAATCGTACAAATGAATTAGAATGGATACATTCGAACGAATGAATTAGAATAGATCGTAGGAATGAATTAGAATGGATCATACGAATGAATTAGAATTGATCGTGCGAATGAATTAGAATGGATTGCACGAATGAATTAGAATGGATACATTCGAGCGAATGAAGTAGAATGGATCGTACGAATGAATTAGAATGGATCGTACGAATGAATTAGAATGAATCATACGAATGAATTAGAATGGATACATTCGAACGAATGAATTAGAATAGATCGTAGGAATGAATTAGAATGGATCATACGAATGAATTAGAATTGATCGTGCGAATGAATTAGAATGGATTGTACGAATGAATTAGAATGGATACATTCGTGCGAATGAAGTAGAATGGATCGTACGAATGAATTATATCCATTCTAATTCATTCGTACGATTCATTCTAATTCATTCGTACGATCCATTCTAATTCATTCGTACGATCCATTCTACTTCATTCGCACGAATGTATCCATTCTAATTCATTCGTACAATCCATTCTAATTCATTCGCACGATCAATTCTAATTCATTCGTATGATCCATTATAATTCATTCCTACGATCTATTCTAATTCATTCGTTCGAATGTTTCCGTTCTAATTCATTCGTACGATTCATTCTAATTTATTCGTACGATCCATTCTAATTCATTCGTACGATCCATTCTACTTCATTCACACGAATGTATCCATTCTAATTCATTCGTACGATCCATTCTACTTCATTCGCACGAATGTATCTATTCTAATTCATTCGTACAATCCATTCTAATTCATTCGCACGATCAATTCTAATTCATTCGTATGATCCATTCTAATTCATTGGATACATTCGAACGAATGAATTAGAATAGATCGTAGGAATGAATTAGAATAGATCATACGAATGAATTAGAAATGATCGTGCGAATGAATTAGAATGGATTGTACGAATGAATTAGAATGGATATATTCGTGCGAATGAAGTAGAATGGATCGTACGAATGAATTAGAATGGATCGTACGAATGAATTAGAATGAATCGTACGAATGAATTAGAATGGATACAATCGAACGAATGAATTAGAATAGATCGTAGTAATGAATTAGAATGGATCATACGAATGAATTAGAATTGATCGTGCGAATAAATTAGAATGGATTGTATGAATGAATTAGAATGGATCGTACGAATGAAGTAGAATGGATTGTGCTAATGAAGTAGATGGATCGTAGGAATGAATTAGAATGGATCATACGAATGAATTAGAATTGATCGTACGAATGAATCAGAATGGATCGTACGAATGAATTAGAATGGATCGTATAAATGAATTAGAATGGATCGTGCGAATGAATTAGAATGGATCGTATGACTGAATTAGAATGGATACATTCGTGCGAATGAATTAGAATGGATCGTACGAATGAGTAAGAATGGATCATACAAATGAAATAGAATGGATCGTACGAATGAATTAGAATGGATCATGCTGAATGAATTAGAATAGATACATTCGTGCGAATGAAGTAGAATGGATCGTACGAATGAATTAGAATGGATCGTACGAATGAATTAGAATGAATCGTACGAATGAATTAGAATGGATACATTCGAACGAATGAATTAGAATAGATCGTAGGAATGAATTAGAATGGATCATACGAATGAATTAGAATTGATCGTGCGAATGAATTAGAATGGATTGCACGAATGAATTAGAATGGATACATTCGAGCGAATGAAGTAGAATGGATCGTACGAATGAATTAGAATGGATCGTACGAATGAATTAGAATGAATCATACGAATGAATTAGAATGGATACATTCGAACGAATGAATTAGAATAGATCGTAGGAATGAATTAGAATGGATCATACGAATGAATTAGAATTGATCGTGCGAATGAATTAGAATGGATTGTACGAATGAATTAGAATGGATACATTCGAACGAATGAATTAGAATAGATCGTAGGAATGAATTAGAATGGATCGTACGAATGAATTACCATGGATCGTACGAATGGATTAGAATGGATCGTACGAATGAATTAGAATGGATCATACAAATGAATTAGAATGGATAGTGCGAATGAATTTGAATAGATCGTGCAAATGAATTAGAAAGGTTAAATTTGTGAGAATGAATTATAATGGATCGTGCGAATGAATTAGAATGGATCGTACGAATGAATTAGAATGGATACATTCGTGCGAATGATATAGAATGGATCGTATGAATGAATTAGAATGGATCGTACGAATGAATTAGAATGAATCGTAGGAATGAATTAGAATGGATTGTACAAATAAATTAGAATGGATACATTCGTGCGAATGAAGTAGAATGGATCGTACGAATGAATTAGAATGGATCGTACGAATGTATTAGAATGGATACATTCGAACGAATGAATTAGAATAGATCGTAGGAATGAATTAGAATGGATCATACGAATGAATTAGAATTGATCGTGCGAATGAATTATAATGGATTGTACGAATGAATTAGAATGGATACATTCGTGCGAATGAAGTAGAATGGATCGTACGAATGAATTAGAATGGATCGTACGAATGAATTAGAATGAATCGTACGAATGAATTAGAATGGATACATTCGAACGAATGAATTAGAATAGATCGTAGGAATGAATTAGAATGGATCATACGAATAAATTAGAATTGATCGTGCGAATGAATTAGAATGGATTCTACGAATGAATTAGAATGGATACATTCATGAGAATGAAGTAGAATGGATCGTACGAATGAATTAGAATGGATCGTACGAATGAATTAGAATGAATCATACGAATGAATTAGAATGGATACATTCGAACGAATGAATTAGAATAGATCGTAGGAATGAATTAGAATGGATCATACGAATGAATTAGAATTGATCGTGCGAATGAATTAGAATGGATTGTATGAATGAATTAGAATGGATACATTCGTGCGAATGAAGTAGAATGGATCGTACGAATGAATTAGAATGGATCGTACGAATGAATTAGAATAGATCGTACGAATGAATTAGAATGGATCGTACGAATGAATTAGAATGGATCGTACAAATGAATTAGAATGAATCGTATGAATGAATTAGAATGGATCGTACGAATGAATTAGAATTGATCGTGCGAATGAATTAGAATTGATCGTACGAATGAATTAGAATGGATTGTACGAATGAATTAGAATGGATACATTCGTGCGAATGAAGTAGAATGGATCGTACGAATAAATTAGAATGGATCGTACGAATGAATCAGAATGGATCGTACGAATGAATTAGAATGAATCGTACGAATGAATTAGAATAGAAACATTTGAACGAATGAATTAGAATAGATCGTAGGAATGAATTAGAATGGATCATACGAATGAATTAGAAATGATCGTGCAAATGAATTAGAATGGATTGTGCGAATGAATTAGAATGGATACATTCGTGCGAATGAAGTAGAATGGATCGTACGAATGAATTAGAATGGATCGTACGAATGAATTAGAATGAATCATACGAATGAATTAGAATGGATACATTCGAACGAATGAATTAGAATAGATCGTAGGAATGAATTAGAATGGATCATACGAATAAATTAGAATTGATCGTGCGAATGAATTAGAATGGATTCTACGAATGAATTAGAATGGATACATTCGTGAGAATGAAGTAGAATGGATCGTACGAATGAATTAGAATGGATCGTACGAATGAATTAGAATGAATCGTACGAATGAATTAGAATGGATACATTCGAACGAATGAATTAGAATAGATCGTAGGAATGAATTAGAATGGATCATACGAATGAATTAGAATTGATCGTGCGAATGAATTAGAATGGATTGTACGAATGAATTAGAATGGATACATTCGTGCGAATGAAGTAGAATGGATCATACGAATGAATTAGAATGGATCGTACGAATGAATTAGAATGGATCGTACGAATGAATTAGAATGGATCGTACGAATGAATTAGAATGGATCGTACAAATGAATTAGAATGAATCGTATGAATGAATTAGAATGGATCGTACGAATGAATTAGAATTGATCGTGCGAATGAATTAGAATTGATCGTACGAATTAATTAGAATGGATTGTACGAATGAATTAGAATGGATACATTCGTGCGAATGAAGTAGAATGGATCGTACGAATGAATTAGAATGGATCGTACGAATGAATCAGAATGGATCGTACGAATGAATTAGAATGAATCGTACGAATGAATTAGAATAGAAACATTTGAACGAATGAATTAGAATAGATCGTAGGAATGAATTAGAATGGATCATACGAATGAATTAGAAATGATCGTGCAAATGAATTAGAATGGATTGTACGAATGAATTAGAATGGATACATTCGTGCGAATGAAGTAGAATGGATCGTACGAATGAATTAGAATGGATCGTACGAATGAATTAGAAAGAATCGTACGAATGAATTAGAATGGATACATTCGAACGAATGAATTAGAATAGATCGTAGGAATGAATTAGAATGGATCATACGAATGAATTAGAATTGATCGTGCGAATGAAGTAGAATGGATATTACGAATGAATTAGAATGGATACATTCATGCGAATGAAGTAGAATGGATCGTACGAATGAATTAGAATGGATCGTACGAATGAATTAGAATGAATCGTACGAATGAATTAGAATGGATACATTCGAACAAAGGAATTAGAATAGATCGTAGGAATGAATTAGAATGGATCATACGAATGAATTAGAATTGATCGTGCGAATGAATTAGAATGGATTGCACGAATGAATTAGAATGGATACATTCGAGCGAATGAAGTAGAATGGATCGTACGAATGAATTAGAATGGATCGTATGAATGAATTAGAATGAATCATACGAATGAATTAGAATGGATACATTCGAACGAATGAATTAGAATAGATCGTAGGAATGAATTAGAATGGATCATACGAATGAATTAGAATTGATCGTGCGAATGAATTAGAATGGATTGTACGAATGAATTAGAATGGATACATTCGAACGAATGAATTAGAATAGATCGTAGGAATGAATTAGAATGGATCGTACGAATGAATTACCATGGATCGTACGAATGGATTAGAATGGATCGTACGAATGAATTAGAATGGATCATACAAATGAATTAGAATGGATAGTGCGAATGAATTTTAATAGATCGTGCAAATGAATTAGAAAGGTTAAATTTGTGAGAATGAATTATAATGGATCGTGCGAATGAATTAGAATGGATCGTACGAATGAATTAGAATGGATACATTCGTGCGAATGATATAGAATGGATCGTATGAATGAATTAGAATGGATCGTACGAATGAATTAGAATGAATCGTAGGAATGAATTAGAATGGATTGTACAAATAAATTAGAATGGATACATTCATGCGAATGAAGTAGAATGGATCGTACGAATGAATTAGAATGGATCGTACGAATGTATTAGAATGGATACATTCGAACGAATGAATTAGAATAGATCGTAGGAATGAATTAGAATGGATCATACGAATGAATTAGAATTGATCGTGCGAATGAATTATAATGGATTGTACGAATGAATTAGAATGGATACATTCGTGCGAATGAAGTAGAATGGATCGTACGAATGAATTAGAATGGATCGTACGAATGAATTAGAATGAATCGTACGAATGAATTAGAATGGATACATTCGAACGAATGAATTAGAATAGATCGTAGGAATGAATTAGAATGGATCATACGAATAAATTAGAATTGATCGTGCGAATGAATTAGAATGGATTCTACGAATGAATTAGAATGGATACATTCATGAGAATGAAGTAGAATGGATCGTACGAATGAATTAGAATGGATCGTACGAATGAATTAGAATGAATCGTACGAATGAATTAGAATGGATACATTCGAACGAATGAATTAGAATAGATCGTAGGAATGAATTAGAATGGATCATACGAATGAATTAGAATTGATCGTGCGAATGAATTAGAATGGATTGTACGAATGAATTAGAATGGATACATTCGTGCGAATGAAGTAGAATGGATCGTACGAATGAATTAGAATGGATCGTACGAATGAATTAGAATAGATCGTACGAATGAATTAGAATGGATCGTACGAATGAATTAGAATGGATCGTACAAATGAATTAGAATGAATCATATGAATGAATTAGAATGGATCGTACGAATGAATTAGAATTGATCGTGCGAATGAATTAGAATTGATCGTACGAATGAATTAGAATGGATTGTACGAATGAATTAGAATGGATACATTCGTGCGAATGAAGTAGAATGGATCGTACGAATGAATTAGAATGGATCGTACGAATGAATCAGAATGGATCGTACGAATGAATTAGAATGAATCGTACGAATGAATTAGAATATAAACATTTGAACGAATGAATTAGAATAGATCGTAGGAATGAATTAGAATGGATCATACGAATGAATTAGAAATGATCGTGCAAATGAATTAGAATGGATTGTGCGAATGAATTAGAATGGATACATTCGTGCGAATGAAGTAGAATGGATCGTACGAATGAATTAGAATGGATCGTACGAATGAATTAGAATGAATCATACGAATGAATTAGAATGGATACATTCGAACGAATGAATTAGAATAGATCGTAGGAATGAATTAGAATGGATCATACGAATAAATTAGAATTGATCGTGCGAATGAATTAGAATGGATTCTACGAATGAATTAGAATGGATACATTCGTGAGAATGAAGTAGAATGGATCGTACGAATGAATTAGAATGGATCGTACGAATGAATTAGAATGAATCGTACGAATGAATTAGAATGGATACATTCGAACGAATGAATTAGAATAGATCGTAGGAATGAATTAGAATGGATCATACGAATGAATTAGAATTGATCGTGCGAATGAATTAGAATGGATTGTACGAATGAATTAGAATGGATACATTCGTGCGAATGAAGTAGAATGGATCATACGAATGAATTAGAATGGATCGTACGAATGAATTAGAATGGATCGTACGAATGAATTAGAATGGATCGTACGAATGAATTAGAATGGATCGTACAAATGAATTAGAATGAATCGTATGAATGAATTAGAATGGATCGTACGAATGAATTAGAATTGATCGTGCGAATGAATTAGAATTGATCGTACGAATAAATTAGAATGGATTGTACGAATGAATTAGAATGGATACATTCGTGCGAATGAAGTAGAATGGATCGTACGAATGAATTAGAATGGATCGTACGAATGAATCAGAATGGATCGTACGAATGAATTAGAATGAATCGTACGAATGAATTAGAATAGAAACATTTGAACGAATGAATTAGAATAGATCGTAGGAATGAATTAGAATGGATCATACGAATGAATTAGAAATGATCGTGCAAATGAATTAGAATGGATTGTACGAATGAATTAGAATGGATACATTCGTGCGAATGAAGTAGAATGGATCGTACGAATGAATTAGAATGGATCGTACGAATGAATTAGAAAGAATCGTACGAATGAATTAGAATGGATACATTCGAACGAATGAATTAGAATAGATCGTAGGAATGAATTAGAATGGATCATACGAATGAATTAGAATTGATCGTGCGAATGAAGTAGAATGGATATTACGAATGAATTAGAATGGATACATTCATGCGAATGAAGTAGAATGGATCGTACGAATGAATTAGAATGGATCGTACGAATGAATTAGAATGAATCGTACGAATGAATTAGAATGGATACATTCGAACAAAGGAATTAGAATAGATCGTAGGAATGAATTAGAATGGATCATACGAATGAATTAGAATTGATCGTGCGAATGAATTAGAATGGATTGTACGAATGAATTAGAATGGATACATTCGTGCGAATGAAGAATGAATCGTACGAATGAATTAGAATGGATACATTCGAACGAATAAATTAGAATGGATCGTAGGAATGAATTTGAATAGATCATACAAATGAATTAGAAAGGTTACATTCGTGAGAATGAATTAGAATGGATCGTGCGAATGAATAAGAATTGATCATACATATTAATTAGAATGGATCGTACGAATGAATTAGATTGCATCGTACGATCCATTCTAATTCATTCGCACGATCCATTCTAATTCATTAGTACGATCCATTCTAATTCATTCGCACGAATGTATCCATACTAATTCATTCGTACGAATGTATCCATTCTAATTTATTCATACGATCCAGTCTAATTCATTCGTACGATCCATTCTAATTCATTCGCACGAATGTATCCATTCTCATTCATTCACACAATGCATTCTAATTCATTAGCACGAATGTATCCATTCTAATTTATTCGTACGATCCAGTCTAATTCATTCGTACGATCCATTCTAATTCATTCGCACGAATGTATCCATTCTAATTCATTCGTATGATCCATTCTAATTCTTCATACGATCCATTCTAATTCATTCGCACGATCCATTCTAATTCATTCGTACGATCCATTCTAATTCATTCGTACGATCCATTCTACTTCATTCGCACGAATGTATCCATTCTAATTCATTCATACAATCCATTCTAATTCATTCGCACGATCAATTCTAATTCATTCGTATGATCCATTCTAATTCATTCCTACAATCTATTCTAATTTATTCGTTCGAATGTATCCATTCTAATTCATTCGTACGATTCATTCTAATTCATTCGTACGATCCATTCTAATTCATTCGTACGATCCATTCTACTTCATTCGTATGATCCATTCTAATTCATTCGTACGATCCATTCTAATTCATTCATACGATCCATTCTACTTCATTCGCACGAATGTATCCATTCTAATTCATTCGTACAATCCATTCTAATTCATTCGCACGATCAATTCTAATTCATTCGTATGATCCATTCTAATTCATTCCTACGATCTATTCTAATTCATTCGTTCGAATGTATCCATTCTAATTCATTCATACGATTCATTCTAATTCATTCTTCGATCCATTCTAATTCATTCGTACGATCCATTCTAATTCATTCGCACGAATGTATCCATTCTAATTCATTCGTACAATCCATTCTAATTCATTCGCACGATCAATTCTAATTCATTCGTATGATCCATTCTAATTCATTCCTACGATCTATTCTAATTCATTCGTTCGAATGTATCCATTCTAATTCATTCGTACGATTCATTCTAATTCATTCGTACGATCCATTATAATTCATTCGTACGATCCATTCTACTTCATTCGCACGAATGTATCCATTCTAATTCATTCGTGCAATCCATTCTAATTCATTCGCACGATCAATTCTAATTCATTCGTATGATCCATTCTAATTCATTCCTATGATCTATTCTAATTCATTCGTTCGAATGTATCTATTCTAATTCATTCGTACGATTCATTCTAATTCATTCGTACGATCCATTCTAATTCATTCGTACGATCCATTCTACTTCATTCGCATGAATGTATCCATTCTAATTCATTCGTACAATCCATTCTAATTCATTTGCACGATCATTTCTAATTCATTCGTATGATCCATTCTAATTCATTCCTACGATCTATTCTAATTCATTCGTTCGAATGTTTCCATTCTAATTCATTCGTACGATTCATTCTAATTCCTTCGTACGATCCATTCTGATTCATTCGTACGATCCATTCTAATTCATTCGTACGATCCATTCTACTTCATTCGCACGAATGTATCCATTCTAATTCATTCGTACGATCCATTCTAATTCATTCGCACGATCAATTCTAATTCATTCGTACGATCCATTCTAATTCATTCATACGATTCATTCTAATTCATTCGTACGATCCATTCTAATTCATTCGTACGATCCATTCTAATTCATTCGTACGATCCATTCTAATTCATTCGTACGATCCATTCTACTTCATTCGCACGAATGTATCCATTCTAATTCATTCGTACAATCCATTCTAATTTATTCGCACGATCAATTCTAATTCATTCGTATGATCCATTCTAATTCATTCCTACGATCTATTCTAATTCATTCGTTTGAATGTATCCATTCTAATTCATTCGTACGATTCATTCTAATTCATTCGTACGATCCATTCTAATTCATTCGTACGATCCATTCTACTTCATTCTCACGAATGTATCCATTCTAATTCATTCGTACAATCTATTCTAATTCATTCGCACGATCAATTCTAATTTATTCGTATGATCCATTCTAATTCATTCCTACTATCTATTCTAATTCATTCGTTCGAATGTATCCATTCTAATTCATTCGTACGATTCATTCTAATTCATTCGTACGATCCATTCTAATTCATTCGTACGATCCATTCTACTTCATTCGCACGAATGTATCCATTCTAATTCATTCGTACAATTTATTATAATTCATTCGCACGATCAATTCTAATTCATTCGTATGATCCATTCTAATTCATTCCTACGATCTATTCTAATTTATTCGTTCGAATGTATCCATTCTAATTCATTCGTACGATCCATTCTAATTCATTCGTACGATCCATTCTACTTCATTCGCACGAATGTATCCATTCTAATTCATTCGTACAATCCATTCTAATTCATTCGCACGATCAATTCTAATTCATTCGCACGATCAATTCTAATTCATTTGTATGATCCATTCTAATTCATTCCTACGATCCATTCTGATTCATTCGTTCGAATGTTTCCATTCTTATTCATTCGTACGATTCATTCTAATTCATTCGTATGATCCATTCTGATTCATTCTACTTCATTCGCACGAATGTATCTATTCTAATTCATTCGTACAATCCATTCTAATTCATTCGCACGATCAATTCTAATTCATTCGTATGATCCATTCTAATTCATTCCTACGATCTATTGTAATTTATTTGTTCGAATGTATCCATTCTAATTCATTCGTACGATCTATTCTAATTCATTCGCACGAATGTATCCATTCTATTTCATTCATACGATCCATTCTTACTCATTCGTACGATCCATTCTAATTCATTCGCACGAATGTATCCAATCTGATTCATTCGGACGAATGTATCCATTCTAATTTATTCGTACAATCCATTCTAATTCATTCGCACGATCAATTCTAATTCATTCGTATGATCCATTCTAATTCATTCCTACGATCTATTCTAATTCATTCGTTCGAATGTATCCATTCTAATTCATTCGTACGATTCATTCTAATTCATTCGTACGATCCATTCTAATTCATTCATACGATCCATTCTACTTCATTCGCACGAATGTATCCATTCTAATTCATTCTTGCAATCCATTCTAATTCATTCGCACGATCAATTCTAATTCATTCGTATGATCCATTCTAATTCATTCCTACGATCTATTCTAATTCATTCGTTCGAATGTATCCATTCTAATTCATTCGTACGATTCATTCTAATTCATTCGTACGATCCATTCTAATTCATTCGTACGATCCATTCTACTTCATTCGCACGAATGTATCCATTCTAATTCATTCGTACAATCCATTCTAATTCATTCGCATGATCAATTCTAATTCATTCGTATGATCCATTCTAATTCATTCCTACGATCTATTCTAATTCATTCGTTCGAATGTTTCCATTCTAATTCATTCGTACGATTCATTCTAATTCATTCGTACGATCCATTCTGATTCATTCGTACGATCCATTCTAATTCATTCGTACGATCCATTCTACTTCATTCGCACGAATGTATCCATTCTAATTCATTCGTACAATCCATTCTAATTCATTCGCACGATCAATTCTAATTCATTCGTATGATCTATTCTAATTCATTCCTACGATCTTTTCTAATTCATTCGTTCGAATGTATCCATTCTAATTCATTCGTACGATCCATTCTAATTCATTCGTACGATCCATTCTACTTCATTCGCACGAATGTATCCATTCTAATTCATTCGTACAATCCATTCTAATTCATTCGCACGATCAATTCTAATTCATTCGTATGATCCATTCTAATTCATTCCTACGATCTATTCTAATTCATTCGTTCGAATGTATCCATTCTAATTCATTCGTACGATTCATTCTAATTCATTCGTATGATCCATTCTAATTCATTCGTACGATCCATTCTACTTCATTCGCACGAATGTATCCATTCTAATTCATTCGTACAATCCATTCTAATTCATTCGCACGATCAATTCTAATTCATTCGTATGATCCATTCTAATTCATTCCTACGATCTATTCTAATTCATTCGTTCGAATGTTTCCATTCTAATTCATTCGTACGATTCATTCTAATTCATTCATACGATCCATTCTGATTCATTCGTACGATCCATTCTAATTCGTTCGTACGATCCATTCTACTTCATTCGCACGAATATATCCATTCTAATTCATTCGTACAATCCATTCTAATTCATTCGCACGATCAATTCTAATTCATTCGTATGATCCATTCTAATTCAATCCTACGATCTATTCTAATTCATTCGTTCGAATGTATCCATTCTAATTCATTCGTACGATCCATTCTAATTCATTCGTACGATCCATTCTACTTCATTCGCACGAATGTATCCATTCTAATTCATTCGTACAATCCATTCTAATTTATTCGCACGATCAATTCTAATTCATTCGTATGATCCATTCTAATTCATTCCTACGATCTATTCTAATTCATTCGTTCGAATGTATCCATTCTAATTCATTCGTACGATTCATTCTAATTCATTCGTACGATCCATTCTAATTCATTCGTACGATCCATTCTATTTCATTCGCACGAATGTATCCATTCTAATTCATTCGTGCAATCCATTCTAATTCATTCGCACGATCAATTCTAATTCATTCATATGATCCATTCTAATTCATTCCTACGATCTATTCTAATTCATTCGTTCGAATGTATCCATTCTAATTCATTCGTACGATTCATTCTAATTTATTCGTATGATCCATTCTAATTCATTCGTACGATCCATTCTACTTCATTTGCACGAATGTATCCATTCTAATTCATTCGTACAATCCATTCTAATTCATTCGCACGATCATTTCTAATTCATTCGTATGATCCATTCTAATTCATTCCTACGATCTATTCTAATTCATTCGTTCGAATGTTTCCATTCTAATTCATTTGTACGATTCATTCTAATTCATTCGTACGATCCATTCTGATTCATTCGTACGATCCATTCTAATTCATTCGTACGATCCATTCTACTTCATTCGCACGAATGTATCCATTCTAATTCATTCGTGCAATCCATTCTAATTCATTCGCACGATCAATTCTAATTCATTCATATGATCCATTCTAATTCATTCCTACGATCTATTCTAATTCATTCGTTCGAATGTATCCATTCTAATTCATTCGTACGATTCATTCTAATTTATTCGTACGATCCATTCTAATTCATTCGTACGATCCATTCTACTTCATTTGCACGAATGTATCCATTCTAATTCATTCGTACAATCCATTCTAATTCATTCGCACGATCATTTCTAATTCATTCGTATGATCCATTCTAATTCATTCCTACGATCTATTCTAATTCATTCGTTCGAATGTTTCCATTCTAATTCATTCGTACGATTCATTCTGATTCATTCTACTTCATTCGCACGAATGTATCCATTCTAATTCATTCGTTCAATCCATTCTAATTCATTCGCACGATCAATTCTAATTCATTCGTATGATCCATTCTAATTCATTCCTACGATCTATTCTAATTCATTCGTTCGAATGTATCCATTCTAATTCATTCGTACGATCTATTCTAATTCATTCCTACGATCAATTCTAATTCATTCGTTCGAATGTATCCATTCGAATTCATTCGTACGATTCATTCCAATTCATTCGTACGATCCATACTAATTCATTCGTACGATCCATTCTACTTCATTCGCACGAATGTATCCATTCTAATTCATTCGTACAATCCATTCTAATTCATTCGCACGATCAATTCTAATTCATTCGTATGATCCATTCTAATTCAATCCTACGATCTATTCTAATTCATTCGTTCGAATATATCCATTCTAATTCATTCGTACGATTCATTCTAATTCATTCGTACGATCCATTCTAATTCGTTCGTACGATCCATTCTACTTCATTCGCATGAATGTATCCATTCTAATTCATTCGTGCAATCCATTCTAATTCATTCGCACGATCAATTCTAATTAATTCGTATGATCCATTCTAATTCATTCCTATGATCTATTCTAATTCATTTGTTCGAATGTATCCATTCTAATTCATTCGTACGATTCATTCTAATTTATTCGTACGATCCATTCTAATTCATTCGTACGATCCATTCTACTTCATTCGCACGAATGTATCCATTCTAATTCATTCGTACAATCCATTCTAATTCATTCGTACGATCCATTCTAATTCATTCGCACGATCAATTCTAATTCATTCGTACGATCCATTCTAATTCATTCATACGATTCATTCTAATTCATTCGTACGATCCATTCTAATTCATTCGTACGATCCATTCTTATTCATTCGTACGATCCATTCTAATTCATTCGTACGATCCATTCTACTTCATTCGCACGAATGTATCCATTCTAATTCATTCGTACAATCCATTCTAATTCATTCGCACGATCAATTCTAATTCATTCGTATGATCCATTCTAATTCATTCCTACGATCTATTCTAATTCATTCGTTTGAATGTATCCATTCTAATTCATTCGTACGATTCATTCTAATTCATTCGTACGATCCATTCTAATTCATTCGTACGATCCATTCTACTTCATTCTCACGAATGTATCCATTCTAATTCATTCGTACAATCCATTCTAATTCATTCGCACGATCAATTCTAGTTTATTCGTATGATCCATTCTAATTCATTCCTACTATCTATTCTAATTCATTCGTTCGAATGTATCCATTCTAATTCATTCGTACGATTCATTCTAATTCATTCGTACGATCCATTCTAATTCATTCGTATGATCCATTCTACTTCATTCGCACGAATGTATCCATTCTAATTCATTCGTACAATCCATTATAATTCATTCGCACGATCAATTGTAATTCATTCGTATGATCCATTCTAATTCATTCCTACGATCTATTCTAATTCATTAGTTCGAATGTATCTATTCTAATTCATTCGTACGATCTATTCTAATTCATTCGTACGATCCATTCTACTTCATTCGCACGAATGTATCCATTCTAATTCATTCGTACAGTCCATTCTAATTCATTCGCACGATCAATTCTAATTCATTCGCACGATCAATTCTAATTCATTCGTATGATCCATTCTAATTCATTCCTACGATCCATTCTGATTCATTCGTTCGAATGTTTCCATTCTAATTCATTCGTACGATTCATTCTAATTCATTCGTACGATCCATTCTGATTCATTCTACTTCATTCGCACGAATGTATCTATTCTAATTCATTCGTACAATCCATTCTAATTCATTCGCACGATCAATTCTAATTCATTCGTATGATCCATTCTAATTCATTCCTACGATCTATTCTAATTCATTCGTTCGAATGTATCCATTCTAATTCATTCGTACGATCTATTCTAATTCATTCGCACGAATGTATCCATTCTATTTCATTCATACGATCCATTCTTACTCATTCGTACGATCCATTCTAATTCATTCGCACGAATGTATCCATTCTGATTCATTCGCACGAATGTATCCATTCTAATTCATTCGTACAATCCATTCTAATTCATTCGCACGATCAATTCTAATTCATTCGTATGATCCATTCTAATTCATTCCTACGATCTATTCTAATTCATTCGTTCGAATGTATCCATTCTAATTCATTCGTACGATTCATTCTAATTCATTCGTACGATCCATTCTAATTCATTCGTACGATCCATTCTACTTCATTCGCACGAATGTATCCATTCTAATTCATTCGTGCAATCCATTCTAATTCATTCGCACGATCAATTCTAATTCATTCGTATGATCCATTCTAATTCATTCCTACGATCTATTCTAATTCATTCGTTCGAATGTATCCATTCTAATTCATTCGTACGATTCATTCTAATTCATTCGTACGATCCATTCTAATTCATTCGTACGATCCATTCTACTTCATTCGCACGAATGTATCCATTCTAATTCATTCGTACAATCCATTCTAATTCATTCGCACGATCAATTCTAATTCATTCGTATGATCCATTCTAATTCATTCCTACGATCTATTCTAATTCATTCGTTCGAATGTTTCCATTCTAATTCATTCGTACGATTCATTCTAATTCATTCGTACGATCCATTCTGATTCATTCGTACGATCCATTCTAATTCATTCGTACGGTCCATTCTACTTCATTCGCACGAATGTATCCATTCTAATTCATTCGTACAATCCATTCTAATTCATTCGCACGATCAATTCTAATTCATTCGTATGATCTATTCTAATTCATTCCTACGATCTTTTCTAATTCATTCGTTCGAATGTATCCATTCTAATTCATTCGTACGATCCATTCTAATTCATTCGTACGATCCATTCTACTTCATTCGCACGAATGTATCCATTCTAATTCATTCGTACAATCCATTCTAATTCATTCGCACGATCAATTCTAATTCATTCGTATGATCCATTCTAATTCATTCCTACGAACTATTCTAATTCATTCGTTCGAATGTATCCATTCTAATTTATTCGTACGATTCATTCTAATTCATTCGTACGATCCATTCTAATTCATTCGTACGATCCATTCTACTTCATTCGCACGAATGTATCCATTCTAATTCATTCGTACAATCCATTCTAATTCATTCGCACGATCAATTCTAATTCATTCGTATGATCCATTCTAATTCATTCCTACGATCTATTCTAATTCATTCGTTCGAATGTATCCATTCTAATTCATTCGTACGATTCATTCTAATTCATTCGTACGATCCATTCTAATTCATTCGTACGATCCATTCTACTTCATTCGCACGAATGTATCCATTCTAATTCATTCGTGCAATCCATTCTAATTCATTCGCACGATCAATTCTAATTCATTCGTATGATCCATTCTAATTCATTCCTACGATCTATTCTAATTCATTCGTTCGAATGTATCCATTCTAATTCATTCGTACGATTCATTCTAATTCATTCGTACGATCCATTCTAATTCATTCGTACGATCCATTCTACTTCATTCGCACGAATGTATCCATTCTAATTCATTCGTACAATCCATTCTAATTCATTCGCACGATCAATTCTAATTCATTCGTATGATCCATTCTAATTCATTCCTACGATCTATTCTAATTCATTCGTTCGAATGTTTCCATTCTAATTCATTCGTACGATTCATTCTAATTCATTCGTACGATCCATTCTGATTCATTCGTACGATCCATTCTAATTCATTCGTACGGTCCATTCTACTTCATTCGCACGAATGTATCCATTCTAATTCATTCGTACAATCCATTCTAATTCATTCGCACGATCAATTCTAATTCATTCGTATGATCTATTCTAATTCATTCCTACGATCTTTTCTAATTCATTCGTTCGAATGTATCCATTCTAATTCTTTCGTACGATCCATTCTAATTCATTCGTACGATCCATTCTACTTCATTCGCACGAATGTATCCATTCTAATTCATTCGTACAATCCATTCTAATTCATTCGCACGATCAATTCTAATTCATTCGTATGATCCATTCTAATTCATTCCTACGATCTATTCTAATTCATTCGTTCGAATGTATCCATTCTAATTTATTCGTACGATTCATTCTAATTCATTCGTACGATCCATTCTAATTCATTCGTACGATCCATTCTACTTCATTCGCACGAATGTATCCATTCTAATTCATTCGTACAATCCATTCTAATTCATTCGCACGATCAATTCTAATTCATTCGTATGATCCATTCTAATTCATTCCTACGATCTATTCTAATTCATTCGTTCGAATGTTTCCATTCTAATTCATTCGTACGATTCATTCTAATTTATTCGTACGATCCATTCTGATTCATTCGTACGATCCATTCTAATTCATTCGTACGATCCATTCAACTTCATTCGCACGAATATATCCATTCTAATTCATTCGTACAATCCATTCTAATTCATTCGCACGATCAATTCTAATTCATTCGTATGATCCATTCTAATTCAATCCTACGATCTATTCTAATTCATTCGTTCGAATGTATCCATTCTAATTCATTCGTACGATCCATTCTAATTCATTCGTACGATCCATTCTACTTCATTCGCACGAATGTATCCAATCTAATTCATTCGTACAATCCATTCTAATTCATTCGCACGATCAATTCTAATTCATTCGTATGATCTATTCTAATTCATTCCTACGATCTATTCTAATTCATTCGTTCGAATGTATCCATTCTAATTCATTCGTACGATTCATTCTAATTCATTCGTACGATCCATTCTAATTCATTCGTACGATCCATTCTACTTCATTCGCACGAATGTATCCATTCTAATTCATTCGTGCAATCCATTCTAATTCATTCGCACGATCAATTCTAATTCATTCGTATGATCCATTCTAATTCATTCCTACGATCTATTCAAATTCATTCGTTCGAATGTATCCATTCTAATTCATTCGTACGATCCATTCTAATTTATTCGTATGATCCATTCTAATTCATTCGTACGATCCATTCTACTTCATTTGCACGAATGTATCCATTCTAATTCATTCGTACAATCCATTCTAATTCATTCGCACGATCAATTCTAATTCATTCGTATGATCTATTCTAATTCATTCCTACGATCTATTCTAATTCATTCGTTCGAATGTATCCATTCTAATTCATTCGTACGATCTATTCTAATTCATTCCTACGATCTATTCTAATTCATTCGTTCGAATGTATCCATTCTAATTCATTCGTACGATTCATTCCAATTCATTCGTACGATCCATTCTAATTCATTCGTACGATCCATTCTACTTCATTCGCACGAATGTATCCATTCTAATTCATTCGTACAATCCATTCTAATTCATTCGCACGATCAATTCTAATTCATTCGTATGATCCATTCTAATTCAATCCTACGATCTATTCTAATTCATTCGTTCGAATGTATCCATTCTAATTCATTCGTACGATTCATTCTAATTCATTCGTACGATCCATTCTAATTCGTTCGTACGATCCATTCTACTTCATTCGCATGAATGTATCCATTCTAATTCATTCGTGCAATCCATTCTAATTCATTCGCACGATCAATTCTAATTAATTCGTATGATCCATTCTAATTCATTCCTATGATCTATTCTAATTCATTCGTTCGAATGTATCCATTCTAATTCATTCGTACGATTCATTCTAATTCATTCGTACGATCCATTCTAATTCATTCGTACGATCCATTCTACTTCATTCGCACGAATGTATCCATTCTAATTCATTCATACAATCCATTCTAATTCATTCACACGATCAATTCTAATTCATTCGTATTATCCATTCTAATTCATTCCTACGATCTATTCTAATTTTTTCGTACGATCCATTCTAATTCGAAGTACGATCCATTCTACTTCATTCGCTCGAATGTATCCATTCTAATTCATTCTTGCAATCCATTCTAATTCATTCGCACGATCAATTCTAATTCATTCGTATGATCCATTCTAATTCATTCCTACGATCTATTCTAATTCATTCGTTCGAATGTATCCATTCTAATTCATTCGTACGATCCATTCTAATTCATTCGTACGATCCATTCTACTTCATTCGCACGAATGTATCCATTCTAATTCATTCGTACAATCCATTATAATTCATTCGCACGATCAATTCTAATTCATTCGTATGATCCATTCTAATTCATTCCTACGATCCATTCTGATTCATTCGTTCGAATGTTTCCATTCTAATTCATTCGTACGATTCATTCTAATTCATTCGTACGATCCATTCTGATTCATTCTACTTCATTCGCACGAATGTATCCATTCTAATTCATTCGTACAATTCATTCTAATTCATTCGCATGATCAATTCTAATTTATTCGTATGATCCATTCTAATTCATTCCTACGATCTATTCTAATTCATTCGTTCGAATGTATCCATTCTAATTCATTCGTACGATCTATTCTAATTCATTCGCACGAATGTATCCATTCTATTTCATTCATACGATCCATTCTTACTCATTCGTACGATCCATTCTAATTCATTCGCACGAATGTATCCATTCTGATTCATTCGCACGAATGTATCCATTCTAATTCATTCGTACAATCCATTCTAATTCATTCGCACGATCAATTCTAATTCATTCGTATGATCCATTCTAATTCATTCCTACGATCTATTCTAATTCATTCGTTCGAATGTATCCATTCTAATTCATTCGTACGATTCATTCTAATTCATTCGTACGATCCATTCTAATTCATTCGTACGATCCATTCTACTTCATTCGCACGAATGTATCCATTCTAATTCATTCGTGCAATCCATTCTAATTCATTCGCACGATCAATTCTAATTCATTCGTATGATCCATTCTAATTCATTCCTACGATCTATTCTAATTCATTCGTTCGAATGTATCCATTCTAATTCATTCGTACGATTCATTCTAATTCATTCGTACGATCCATTCTAATTCATTCGTACGATCCATTCTACTTCATTCGCACGAATGTATCCATTCTAATTCATTCGTACAATCCATTCTAATTCATTCGCACGATCAATTCTAATTCTTTCGTATGATCCATTCTAATTCATTCCTACGATCTATTCTAATTCATTCGTTCGAATGTTTCAATTCTAATTCATTCGTACGATTCATTCTAATTCATTCGTACGATCCATTCTGATTCATTCGTACGATCCATTCTAATTCATTCGTACGATCCATTCTACTTCATTCGAACAAATGTATCCATTCTAATTCATTCGTACAATCCATTCTAATTCATTCGCACGATCAATTCTAATTCATTCGTATGATCCATTCTAATTCATTCCTACGATCTTTTCTAATTCATTCGTTCGAATGTATCCATTCTAATTCATTCGTACGATCCATTCTAATTCATTCGTACGATCCATTCTTCTTTATTCGCACGAATGTATCCATTCTAATTCATTCGTACAATCCATTCTAATTCATTCGCACGATCAATTCTAATTCATTCGTATGATCCATTCTAATTCATTCCTACGATCTATTCTAATTCATTCGTTCGAATGTATCCATTCTAATTCATTCGTACGATTCATTCTAATTCATTCGTACGATCCATTCTAATTCATTCGTACGATCCATTCTACTTCATTCGCACAAATGTATCCATTCTAATTCATTCGTACAATCCATTCTAATTCATTCGCACGATCAATTCTAATTCATTCGTATGATCCATTCTAATTCATTCCTACGATCTATTCTAATTCATTCGTTCGAATGTTTCCATTCTAATTCATTCATACGATTCATTCTAATTCATTCGTACGATCCATTCTGATTCATTCGTACGATCCATTCTAATTCATTCGTACGATCCATTCTACTTCATTCGCACGAATATATCCATTCTAATTCATTCGTACAATCCATTCAAATTCATTCGCACGATCAATTCTAATTCATTCGTATGATCCATTCTAATTCAATCCTACGATCTATTCTAATTCATTCGTTCGAATGTATCCATTCTAATTCATTCGTACGATCCATTCTAATTCATTCGTACGATCCATTCTACTTCATTCGCACGAATGTATCCATTCTAATTCATTCGTACAATCCATTCTAATTCATTCGCACGATCAATTCTAATTCATTCGTATGATCCAGTCTAATTCATTCCTACGATCTATTCTAATTCATTCGTTCGAATGTATCCATTCTAATTCATTCGTACGATTCATTCTAATTCATTCATATGATCCATTCTAATTCATTCGTACGATCCATTCTACTTCATTCGCACGAATGTATCCATTCTAATTAATTCGTGCAATCCATTCTAATTCATTCGCACGATCAATTCTAATTCATTCGTATGATCCATTCTAATTCATTCCTACGATCTATTCTAATTCATTCGTTCGAATGTATCCATTCTAATTCATTCGTACGATTCATTCTAATTCATTCATACGATCCATTCTAATTCATTCGTACGATCCATTCTACTTCATTCGCACGAATGTATCCATTCTAATTCATTCGTACAATCCATTCTAATTCATTCGCACGATCATTTCTAATTCATTCGTATGATCCATTCTAATTCATTCCTACGATCTATTCTAATTCATTCGTTCGAATGTTTCCATTCTAATTCATTCGTACGATTCATTCTAATTCATTCGTACTATCCATTCTGATTCATTCGTACGATCCATTCTAATTCATTCGTACGATCCATTCTACTTCATTCGCACGAATGTATCCATTCTAACTCATTCTTACAATCCATTCTAATTCATTCGCACGATCAATTCTAATTCATTCGTATGATCCATTCTAATTCATTCCTACGATCTATTCTAATTCATTCGTTCGAATGTTTCCATTCTAATTCATTCGTACGATTCATTCTAATTCATTCGTACGATCCATTCTGATTCATTCTACTTCATTCGCATGAATGTATCCATTCTAATTCATTCGTACAATCCATTCTAATTCATTCGCACGATCAATTCTAATTCATTCGTATGATCCATTCTAATTCATTCCTACGATCTATTCTAATTCATTTGTTCGAATGTATCCATTCTAATTCTTCGTACGATCCATTCTAATTCATTCGTACGATCCATTCTACTTCATTCGCACGAATGTATCCATTCTAATTCATTCGCACGATCAATTCTAATTCATTCGCACGATCAATTCTAATTCATTCGTATGATCCATTCTAATTCATTCCTACGATCTATTCTGATTCATTCGTTCGAATGTTTCCATTCTAATTCATTCGTACGATTCATTCTAATTCATTCGTACGATCCATTCTGATTCATTCTACTTCATTCGCACGAATGTATCCATTCTAATTCATTCGTACAATTCATTCTAATTCATTCGCATGATCAATTCTAATTCATTCGTATGATCCATTCTAATTCATTTCTACGATCTATTCTAATTCATTCGTTCGAATGTATCCATTCTAATTCATTCGTACGATCTATTCTAATTCATTCGCACGAATGTATCCATTCTATTTCATTCATACGATCCATTCTTACTCATTCGTACGATCCATTCTAATTCATTCGCAAGAATGTATCCATTCTGATTCATTCGCACGAATGTATCCATTCTAATTCATTCGTACAATCCATTCTAATTCATTCGCACGATCAATTCTAATTCATTCGTATGATCCATTCTAATTCATTCCTACGATCTATTCTAATTCATTCGTTCGAATGTATCCATTCTAATTCATTCGTACGATTCATTCTAATTCATTCGTACGATCCATTCTAATTCATTCGTACGATCCATTCTACTTCATTCGCACGAATGTATCCATTCTAATTCATTCGTGCAATCCATTCTAATTCATTCGCACGATCAATTCTAATTCATTCGTATGATCCATTCTAATTCATTCCTACAATCTATTCTAATTCATTCGTTCGAATGTATCCATTCTAATTCATTCGTACGATTCATTCTAATTCATTCGTACGATCCATTCTACTTCATTCGCACGAATGTATCCATTCTAATTCATTCGTACAATCCATTCTAATTCATTCGCACGATCAATTCTAATTCATTCGTATGATCCATTCTAATTCATTCCTACGATCTATTCTAATTCATTCGTTCGAATGTTTCAATTCTAATTCATTCGTACGATTCATTCTAATTCATTCGTACGATCCATTCTGATTCATTCGTACGATCCATTCTAATTCATTCGTACGATCCATTCTACTTCATTCGCACGAATGTATCCATTCTAATTCATTCGTACAATCCATTCTTATTCATTCGCTCGATCAATTCTAATTCATTCGTATGATCCATTCTAATTCATTCCTACGATCTTTTCTAATTCATTCGTTCGAATGTATCCATTCTAATTCATTCGTACGATCCATTCTAATTCATTCGTACGATCCATTCTTCTTTATTCGCACGAATGTATCCATTCTAATTCATTCGTACAATCCATTCTAATTCATTCGCACGATCAATTCTAATTCATTCGTATGATCCATTCTAATTCATTCCTACGATCTATTCTAATTCATTCGTTCGAATGTATCCATTCTAATTCATTCGTACGATTCATTCTAATTCATTCGTACGATCCATTCTAATTCATTCGTACGATCCATTCTACTTCATTCGCACGAATGTATCAATTCTAATTCATTCGTACAATCCATTCTAATTCATTCGCACGATCAATTCTAATTCATTCGTATGATCCATTCTAATTCATTCCTAAGATCTATTCTAATTCATTCGTTCGAATGTTTCCATTCTAATTCATTCGTACGATTCATTCTAATTCATTCATTTCGATCCATTCTGATTCATTCGTACGATCCATTCTAATTCGTTCGTACGATCCATTCTACTTCATTCGCACGAATATATCCATTCTAATTCATTCGTACAATCCATTCTAATTCATTCGCATGATCAATTCTAATTCATTCGTATGATCCATTCTAATTCAATCCTATGATCTATTCTAATTCATTCGTTCGAATGTATCCATTCTAATTCATTCGTACAATCCATTCTAATTCATTCGCACGATCAATTCTAATTCATTCGTATGATCCATTCTAATTCATTCCTACGATCTATTCTAATTCATTCGTTCGAATGTATCCATTCTAATTCATTCGTACGATTCATTCTAATTCATTCGTATGATCCATTCTAATTCATTCGTACGATCCATTCTACTTCATTCGCACGAATGTATCCATTCTAATTCATTCGTGCAATCCATTCTAATTCATTTGCACGATCAATTCTAATTCATTCGTATGATCCATTCTAATTCATTCCTACGATCTATTCTAATTCATTCGTTCGAATGTATCCATTCTAATTCATTCGTACGATTCATTCTAATTCATTCATACGATCCATTCTAATTCATTCGTACGATCCATTCTACTTCATTCGCACGAATGTATCCATTCTAATTCATTCGTACAATCCATTCTAATTCATTCGCACGATCATTTCTAATTCATTCGTATGATCCATTCTAACTCATTCCTACGATCTATTCTAATTCATTTGTTCGAATGTTTCCATTCTAATTCATTCGTACGATTCATTCTAATTCATTCGTACGATCCATTCTGATTCATTCGTACGATCCATTCTAATTCATTCGTACGATCCATTCTACTTCATTCGCACGAATGTATCCATTCTAACTCATTCTTACAATCCATTCTAATTCATTCGCACGATCAATTCTAATTCATTCGTATGATCCATTCTAATTCATTCCTACGATCTATTCTAATTCATTCGTTCGAATGTTTCCATTCTAATTCATTCGTACGATTCATTCTAATTCATTCGTACGATCCATTCTGATTCATTCCACTTCATTCGCACGAATGTATCCATTCTAATTCATTCGTACAATCCATTCTAATTCATTCGCACGATCAATTCTAATTCATTCGTATGATCCATTCTAATTCATTCCTACGATCTATTCTAATTCATTCGTTCGAATGTATCCATTCTAATTCATTCGTACGATTCATTCCAATTCATTCGTACGATCCATTCTAATTCATTCGTACGATCCATTCTACTTCATTCGCACGAATGTATCCATTCTAATTCATTCGTACAATCCATTCTAATTCATTCGCACGATCAATTCTAATTCATTCGTATGATCCATTCTAATTCAATCCTACGATCTATTTTAATTCATTCGTTCGAATGTATCCATTCTAATTTATTCGTACGATTCATTCTAATTCATTCGTACGATCCATTCTAATTCATTCGTACGATCCATTCCACTTCATTCGCATGAATGTATCCATTCTAATTGATTCGTGCAATCCATTCTAATTCATTCGCACGATCAATTCTAATTAATTCGTATGATCCATTTTAATTCATTCCTATGATCTATTCTAATTCATTCGTTCGAATGTATCCATTCTAATTCATTCGTACGATTCATTCTAATTCATTCGTACGATCCATTCTAATTCATTCGTACGATCCATTCTACTTCATTCGCATGAATGTATCCATTCTAATTCATTCGTACAATCCATTCTAATTCATTCGCACGATCAATTCTAATTCATTCGTATGATTCATTCTAATTCATTCCTACGATCTATTCTAATTCATTCGTACGATCCATTCTAATTCGAAGTACGATCCATTCTACTTCATTCGCTCGAATGTATCCATTCTAATTCATTCATGCAATCCATTCTAATTCATTCGCACGATCAATTCTAATTCATTCGTATGATCCATTCTAATTCATTCCTACGATCTATTCTAATTCATTCGTTCGAATGTATCCATTCTAATTCATTCGTACGATTCATTCTAATTCATTCGTACGATCTTTTCTAATTCATTCGCACGATCAATTCTAATTTATTCGTATGATCCATTCCAATTCATTCCAACGATCTATTCTAATTCATTCGTTCGAATGTATCCATTCTAATTCATTCGTACGATCCATTCTAATTCATTCGTACGATCCATTCTACTTCATTCGCATGAATGTATCCATTCTAATTCATTCGTACAATCCATTATAATTCATTCGCACGATCAATTCTAATTCATTCGTATGATCCATTCTAATTCATTCCTACGATCCATTCTGATTCATTCGTTCGAATGTTTCCATTCTAATTCATTCGTACGATTCATTCTAATTCATTCGTACGATCCATTCTGATTCATTCTACTTCATTCGCACGAATGTATCCATTCTAATTCTTTCGTACAATCCATTCTAATTCATTCGCACGATCAATTCTAATTCATTCGTATGATCCATTCTAATTCATTCCTACGATCTATTCTAATTCATTCGTTCGAATGTATCCATTCTAATTCATTCGTACGATCTATTCTAATTCATTCGCACGAATGTATCCATTCTATTTCATTCATATGATCCATTCTTACTCATTCGTATGATCCATTCTAATTCATTCGCACGAATGTATCCATTCTGATTCATTCGCACGAATGTATCCATTCTAATTCATTCGTACAATCCATTCTAATTCATTCGCACGATCAATTCTAATTCATTCGTATGATCTATTCTAATTCATTCCTACGATCTATTCTAATTCATTCGTTCGAATGTATCCATTCTAATTCATTCGTACGATTCATTCTAATTCATTCGTACGATCCATTCTAATTCATTCGCACGATCAATTTTAATTCATTCGTATGATCCATTCTAATTCATTCCTACGATCTATTCTAATTCATTCGTTCGAATGTTTCCATTCTAATTCATTCGTATGATTCATTCTAATTCATTCGTACGATCCATTCTGATTCTTCGTACGATCCATTCTGATTCATTCGTACGATCCATTTCTATTCATTCGTACGATCCATTCTAATTCATTCGTACGATCCATTCTACTTCATTCGCACGAATATATCTATTCTAATTCATTCGTACAATCCATTCTAATTCATTCGCACGATCAATTCTAATTCATTCGTATGATCCATTCTAATTCAATCCTACGATCTATTCTAATTCATTCGTTCGAATGTATCCATTCTAATTCATTCGTACGATCCATTCTAATTCATTCGTACGATCCATTCTACTTCATTCGCACGAATGTATCCATTCTAATTCATTCGTAAAATCCATTCTAATTCATTCGCACGATCAATTCTAATTCATTCGTATGATCCATTCTAATTCATTCCTACGATCTATTCTAATTCATTCGTTCGAATGTATCCATTCTAATTCATTCGTATGATTCATTCTAATTCATTCGTACGATCCATTCTAATTCATTCGGACGATCCATTCTACTTCATTCGCATTAATGTATCCATTCTAATTCATTCGTGCAATCCATTCTAATTCATTCGCACGATCAATTCTAATTCATTCGTATGATCCATTCTAATTCATTCATACGATCTATTCTAATTCATTTGTTCGAATGTATCCATTCTAATTCATTCGTACGATTCATTCTAATTCATTCGTATGATCCATTCTAATTCATTCGTACGATCCATTCTACTTCATTCGCACGAATGTATCCATTCTAATTCATTCGTACAATCCATTCTAATTCATTCGCACGATCATTTCTAATTCATTCGTATGATCCAATCTAATTCATTCATACGATCTATTCTAATTCATTCGTTCGAATGTTTCCATTCTAATTCATTCGTACGATTCATTCTAATTCATTCGTACGATCCATTCTGATTCATTCGTACGATCCATTCTAATTCATTCGTACGATCCATTCTACTTCATTCGCACGAATGTATCCATTCTAATTCATTCGTACAATCCATTCAAATTCATTCGCACGATCAATTCTAATTCATTCGTATGATCCATTCTAATTCATTCCTACGATCTATTCTAATTCATTCGTTCGAATGTTTCCATTCTAATTCATTCGTACGATTCATTCTAATTCATTCGTACGATCCATTCTGATTCATTCTACTTCATTCGCACGAATGTATCCATTCTAATTCATTCGTACAATCCATACTAATTCATTCGCACGATCAATTCTAATTCATTCGTATGATCCATTCTAATTCATTCCTACGATCTATTCTAATTCATTCGTTCGAATGTATCCTTTCTAATTCATTCGTACGATCTATTCTAATTCATTCCTACGATCTATTCTAATTCATTCGTTCGAATGTATCCATTCTAATTCATTCGTACGATTCATTCCAATTCATTCGTACGATCTATTCTAATTCATTCGTACGATCCATTCTACTTCATTCGCACGAATGTATCCATTCTAATTCATTCATACAATCCATTCTAATTCATTCGCACGATCAATTCTAATTCATTCGTATGATCCATTCTAATTCAATCCTACGATCTATTCTAATTCATTCGTTCGAATGTATCCATTCTAATTCATTCGTACGATTCATTCTAATTCATTCGTACGATCCATTCAAATTCGTTCGTACGATCCATTCTACTTCATTCGCATGAATGTATCCATTCATATTCATTCGTGCAATCCATTCTAATTCTTTCGCACGATCAATTCTAATTCATTCGTATGATCCATTCTAATTCATTCCTATGATCTATTCTAATTCATTCGTTCGAATGTATCCATTCTAATTCATTCGTACGATTCATTCTAATTCATTCGTACGATCCATTCTAATTCATTCGTACGATCCATTCTACTTCATTCGCACGAATGTATCCATTCTAATTCATTCGTACAATCCATTCTAATTCATTCGCACGATCAATTCTAATTCATTCGTATGATCCATTCTAATTCATTCCTACGATCTATTCTAATTCATTCGTACGATCCATTCTAATTCGAAGTACGATCCATTCTACTTCATTCGCTCGAATGTATCCATTCTAATTCATTCGTGCAATCCATTGTAATTCATTCACAAGATCAATTCTAATTCATTCGTATGATCCATTCTAATTCATTCCTACGATCTATTCTAATTCATTCGTTCGAATGTATCCATTCTAATTCATTCGTACGATTCATTCTAATTCATTCGTTCGATCCATTCTAATTCATTCGTACGATTCATTCTACTTCATTCGCATGAATGTATCCATTCAAATTCATTCGTATAATCCATTCTAATTCATTCGCACGATCAATTCTAATTCATTCGTATGATCCATTCTAATTCATTCCTACGATCTATTCTAATTCATTCGTTCGAATGTATCCATTCAAATTCATTCGTACGATTCATTCTAATTCATTCGTACGATCCATTCTAATTCATTCGTACGATCCATTCTACTTCATTCGCACGAATGTATCCATTCTAATTCATTCGTACAATCCATGTACGATCCATTTAAATTCATTCGTACGATCCATTCTAATTCATTCTACATCAATTCATTCGCACGATCAATTCTAATTCATTCGTATGATCCATTCTAATTCATTCCTACGATCTATTCTAATTCATTCGTTCGAATGTATCCATTCTAATTCATTCGTACGATTCATTCTAATTCATTCGTACGATCCATTCTAATTCATTCGTACGATCCATTCTACTTCATTCGCACGAATGTATCCATTCTAATTCATTCGTGCAATCCATTCTAATTCATTCGCACGATCAATTCTAATTTATTCGTATGATCCATTCTAATTCATTCCTACGATCTATTCTAATTCATTCGTTCGAATGTATCCATTCTAATTCATTCGTACGATTCATTCTAATTCATTCGTACGATCCATTCTAATTCATTCGTACGATCCATTTTACTTCATTCGCACGAATGTATCCATTCTAATTCATTCGTACAATCTATTCTAATTCATTCGCACGATCAATTCTAATTCATTCGTATGATCCATTCTAATTCATTCCTACGATCTATTCTAATTTATTTGCTCGAATGTATCCATTCTAATTCATTCGTACGATCCATTCTGATTCATTCGTACGATCCATTCTAATTCATTCGTACGATCCATTCTACTTCATTCGCACGAATGTATCCATTCTAATTCATTCGTACAATCCATTCTAATTCATTCGCACGATCAATTCTAATTCATTCGTATGATCCATTCTAATTCTTTCCTACGATCTATTCTAATTCATTCGTTCGAATGTTTCCATTCTAATTCATTCGTACGATTCATTCTAATTCATTAGTACGATCCATTCTGATTCATTCGTACGATCAATTCTAATTCATTCGTACGATCCATTCTACTTCATTCGCACGAATGTATCCATTCTAATTCATTCGTACAATCCATTCTAATTCATTCGCTCGATCAATTCTAATTCATTCGTATGATCCATTCTAATTCATTCCTATGATCTATTCTAATTCATTCGTTCGAATGTATCCATTCTAATTCATTCGTACGATCCATTCTAATTCATTCGTACGATCCATTCTACTTCATTCGCAGGAATGTATCCATTCTAATTCATTCGTACAATCCATTCTAATTCATTCGCACGATCAATTCTAATTCATTCGTATGATCCATTCTAATTCATTCCTACGATCTATTCTAATTCATTCGTTCGAATGTATCCATTCTAATTCATTCGTACGATTCATTCTAATTCATTCGTACGATCCATTCTAATTCATTCGTACGATCCATTCTACTTCATTCGCACGAATGTATCCATTCTAATTCATTCGTACAATCCATTCTAATTCTTTCGCACGATCAATTCTAATTCATTCGTATGATCCATTCTAATTCATTCCTATGATCTATTCTAATTCATTCGTTCGACTGTATCCATTCTAATTCATTCATACGATCCATTCTAATTCATTCGTACGATCCATTCTACTTCATTCGCACGAATGTATCCATTCTAATTCATTCGTACAATCTATTCTAATTCATTCGTACGATCAATTCTAATTCATTCGTATGATCTATTCTAATTCATTCCTACGATCTATTCTAATTCATTCGTTCGAATGTATCCATTCTAATTCATTCGTACGATTCATTCTAATTCATTCGTACGATCCATTCTAATTCATTCGTACGATCCATTCTACTTCATTTGCACGAATGTATCCATTCTAATTCATTCGTGCAATCCATTCTAATTCATTCGCACGATCAATTCTAATTCATTCGTATGATCCATTCTAATTCATTCCTACGATCTATTCTAATTCATTCGTTCGAATGTATCCATTCTAATTCATTCGTACGATTCATTCTAATTCATTCGTACGATCCATTCTAATTCATTCGTACGATCCATTCTACTTCATTCGCATGAATGTATCCATTCTAATTCATTCGTACAATCCATTCTAATTCATTCGCACGATCAATTCTAATTCATTCGTATGATCCATTCTAATTTATTCCTACGATCTATTCTAATTCATTCGTTCGAATGTTTCCATTCTAATTCATTCGTACGATTCATTCTAATTCATTCGTACGATCCATTCTGATTCATTCGTACGATCCATTCTAATTCATTCGTACGATCCATTCTACTTCATTCGCACGAATGTATCCATTCTAATTCATTCGTACAATCCATTCTAATTCATTCGCACGATCAATTCTAATTCATTCGTATGATCCATTCTAATTCATTCGTACGATCCATTCTACTTCATTCGTTCGAATGTATCCATTCTGATTCATTCGTACAATCCATTCTAATTCATTCGCACGATCAATTCTAATTCATTCCTATGATCCATTCTAATTCATTCCTACGATCTATTCTAATTCATTCGTTCGAATGTTTCCATTCTAATTCATTCGTATGATTCATTCTAATTCATTCGTACGATCCATTCTGATTCATTCGTACGATCCATTCTAATTCATTCGTACGATCCATTCTACTTCATTCGCACGAATGTATCCATTCTAATTCATTCGTACAATCCATTCTAATTCATTCACATGATCAATTCTAATTCATTCGTATGATCCATTCTAATTCATTCCTACGATCTAGTCTAATTCATTCGTTCGAATGTATCCATTCTAATTCATTCGTACGATCCATTCTAATTCATTCGTACGATCCATTCTAATTCATTCGTACGATCCATTCTACTTCATTCGCACGAATGTATCCATTCTAATTCATTCGTACGATCCATTCTTACTCATTCGTACGATCCATTCTAATTCATTCGCATGAATGTATCCATTCTAATTCATTCGTACAATCCATTCTAATTCATTCGCACGATCAATTCTAATTCATTCGTATGATCCATTCTAATTCATTCCTACGATCTATTCTAATTCATTCGTTCGAATGTATCCATTCTAATTCATTCGTACGATTCATTCTAATTGCGAATGAATTAGAATGGATTGTACGATTGAATTAGAATGGATACATTCGTGCGAATGAAGTAGAATGGATCGTACGAATGAATTAGATTGGATCGTACGAATGAATTAGAATGAATCGAATGGATACATTCGTGCGAATGAAGTAGAATGGATCGTACGAATGAATTAGAATGGATACATTCGTGCGAATGAAGTAGAATGGATCGTACGAATGAAGTAGAATGGATCGTACGAATGAATTAGAATGGATCGTACGAATGAATTAGAATGAATCGTACGAATGAATTAGAATGGATACATTCGAACGAATAAATTAGAATAGATCGTAGGAATGAATTAGAATGGATCATCCGAATGAATTTGAATTGATCGTGCGAATGAATTAGAATGGATTGTACGAATGAATTAGAATGGATACATTCGTGCGAATGAAGTAGAATGGATCGTACGAATGAATTAGAATGGATTGTACGAATGAATTAGAATGGATCATACGAATGAATTAGAATTGATCGTGCGAATGAATTAGAATGGATTGTACGAATGAATTAGAATGGATACATTCGTGGAATGAAGTAGAATGGATCATACGAATGAATTAGAATGGATCGTACGAATAAATTAGAATGAATCGTACGAATGAATTAGAATGGATACATTCGAACGAATGAATTAGAATAGATCGTAGGAATGAGTTAGAATGGATCATACGAATGAATTAGAATTGATCGTGCGAATGAATTAGAATGGATTGTACGAATGAATTAGAATGGATACATTCGTGCGAATGAAGTAGAATGGATCGTACGAATGAATTAGAATGGATCGTACGAATGAATTAGAATGAATCGTACGAATGAATTAGAATGGATTCATTCGAACGAATAAATTAGAATAGATCGTAGGAATGAATTAGAATGGATCATACGAATGAATTAGAATTGATCGTGCGAATGAATTAGAATGGATTGTACGAATGAATTAGAATGGATACATTCGTGCGAATGAAGTAGAATGGATCGTACGAATGAATTAGAATGGATCGTAGGAATGAATTAGAATGGATCATACGAATGAATTAAAATTGATCGTGCGAATGAATTAGAATGGATTGTACGAATGAATTAGAATGGATACATTCGAACGAATGAATTAGAATAGATCGTAGGAATGAATTAGAATGGATCATATGAATGAATTAGAATTGATCGTGCGAATGAATTAGAATGGATTGTACGAATGAATTAGAATGGATACATTCGTGCGAATGAAGTAGAATGGATCGTACGAATGAATTAGAATGGATCGTACGAATGAATTAGAATGGATACATTCGAACGAATGAATTAGAATAGATCGTAGGAATGAATTAGAATGGATCATACGAATGAATTTGAATTGATCGTGCGAATGAATTAGAATGGATTGTACGGATGAATTAGAATGGATACATTCGTGCGAATGAAGTAGAATGGATCGTACGAATGAATTAGAATGGATCGTACGAATGAAGTAGAATGGATCGTATGAATGAATTAGAATGGATCGTACGAATGAATTAGAATGAATCATACGAATGAATTAGAATGGATCGTACAATCCATTCTAATTCATTCGTACAATCCATTCTAATTCATTCGCACGATCAATTCTAATTCATTCGTATGATCCATTCTAATTCATTCCTACGATCTATTCTAATTCATTCGTTCGAATGTATCCATTCTAATTCATTCGTACGATTCATTCTAATTCATTCGTACGATCCATTCTAATTCATTCGTACGATCTATTCTACTTCATTCGCACGAATGTATCCATTTTAATTCATTCGTACAATCCATTCTAATGCATTCGCACGATCAATTCTAATTCATTCGTATGATCCATTCTAATTCATTCCTACGATCTATTCTAATTTATTCGTTCGAATGTATCCATACTAATTCATTCGTACGATTCATTCTAATTCATTCGTACGATCCATTCTAATTCATTCGTACGATCCATTCTACTTCATTCGCACGAATGTATCCATTCTAATTCATTCGTACAATCCATTCTAATTCATTCGCACGATCAATTCTAATTCATTCGTATGATCCATTCTAATTCATTCCTACGATCTATTCTAATTCATTCGTTCGAATGTATCCATTCTAATTCATTCGTACGATTTATTCTAATTCATTCGTACGATCCATTCTAATTCATTCGTACGATCCATTCTACTTCATTCGCACGAATGTATCCATTCTAATTCATTCGTACAATCCATTCTAATTCATTCGCACGATCAATTCTAATTCATTCGTATGATCCATTCTAATTCATTCCTATGATCTATTCTAATTCATTCGTTCGAGTGTATCCATTCTAATTCATTCGTACGATTCATTCTAATTCATTCGTACGATCCATTCTAATTCATTCGTACGATCCATTTTACTTCATTCTCACGAATGTATCCATTCTAATTCATTCGTACAATCCATTCTAATTCATTCGCACGATCAATTCTAATTCATTCGTATGATCCATTCTAATTCATTCCTACGATCTATTCTAATTTATTCGTTCGAATGTATCCATTCTAATTCATTCGTACGATTCATTCTAATTCATTCGTACGATCCATTCTAATTCATTCGTACGATCCATTCTAATTCATTCGTTCGATCCATTCTACTTCATTCGCACGAATGTATCCATTCTAATTCATTCGTACAATCCATTCTAATTCATTCGCACGATCAATTCTAATTCATTCGTATGATCCATTCTAATTTATTCCTACGATCTATTCTAATTCATTCGTTCGAATGTATCCATTCTAATTCATTCGTACTATCCATTCTAATTCATTCGTACGATCCATTCTACTTTATTCGCACGAATGTATCCATTCTAATTCATTCGTACAATCCATTCTAATTCATTCACACGATCAATTCTAATTCATTCGTATGATCCATTCTAATTCATTCCTACGATCCATTCTTATTCATTCGTTCTAATGTTTCCATTCTATTTCATTCGTACGATTCATTCTAATTCATTCGTACGATCCATTCTGATTCATTCTACTTCATTCGCACGAATGTATCCATTCAAATTCATTCGTACAATCCATTCTAATTCATTCGCACGATCAATTCTAATTCATTCGTATGATCCATTCTAATTCATTCCTACGATCTATTCTAATTCATTCGTTCGAATGTATCCATTCTAATTCATTCGTATGATCTATTCTAATTCATTCGCACGAATGTATCCATTCTATTTCATTCATACGATCCATTCTTACTCATTCGTACGATCCATTCTAATTCATTCGCACGAATGTATCCATTCTGATTCATTCGCACGAATGTATCCATTCTAATTCATTCGTACAATCCATTATAATTCAATCGCACGATCAATTCTAATTCATTCGTATAATCCATTCTAATTCATTCCTATGATCTATTCTAATTCATTCGTTCGAATGTATCCATTCTAATTCATTCGTACGATTCATTCTAATTCATTCGTACGATCCATTCTAATTCATTCGTACGATCCATTCTACTTCATTCGCACGAATGTATCCATTCTAATTCATTCGTGCAATCCATTCTAATTCATTCGCACGATCAATTCTAATTCATTCGTATGATCCATTCTAATTCATTCCTACGATCTATTCTAATTCATTCGTTCGAATGTATCCATTCAAATTCATTCGTACGATTCATTCTAATTCATTCGTACGATCCATTCTAATTCATTCGTACGATCCATTCTACTTCATTCGCACGAATGTATCCATTCTAATTCATTCGTACAATCCATTCTAATTCATTCGCACGATCAATTCTAATTGATTCGTATGATCCTTTCTAATTCATTCCTACGATCTATTCTAATTCATTCGTTCGAATGTTTCCATTCTAATTCATTCGTACGATTCATTCTAATTCATTCGTACGATCCATTCTAATTCATTCGTACGATCCATTCTACTTCATTCGCACGAATATATCCATTCTAATTCATTCGTACAATCCATTCTAATTCATTCGCACGATCAATTCTAATTCATTCGTATGATCCATTCTAATTCATTCCTACGATCTATTCTAATTCATTCGTTCGAATGTTTCCATTCTAATTCATTCGTACGATTCATTCTAATTCATTCGTACGATCCATTCTGATTCATTCGTACGATCCATTCTAATTCATTCGTACGATCCATTCTACTTCATTCGCACGAATGTATCCATTCTAATTCATTCGTACAATCCATTCTAATTCATTCGCACGATCAATTCTAATTCATTCGTATGATCCTTTCTAATTCATTCCTACGATCTATTCTAATTCATTCGTTCGAATGTATCCATTCTAATTCATTCGTACGACCCATTCTAATTCATTCGTACAATCCATTCTACTTCATTCGCACGAATGTATCAATTCTACTTCATTCGCACAATCCATTCTAATTCATTCGTACGATCCATTCTTATTCATTCGTACGATCCATTCTACTTCATTCGCACGAATGTATCCATTCTAATTCATTCGTACAATCCATTCTAATTCATTCGCACGATCAATACTAATTCATTCGTATGATCCATTCTAATTCATTCCTACGATCTATTCTAATTCATTCGTTCGAATGTATCCATTCTAATTCATTCGTACGATCCATTCTAATTCATTCGTACGATCCATTCTACTTCATTCGCACGAATGTATCCATTCTAATTCATTCGTACAATCCATTCTAATTCATTCGCACGATCAATTCATTCGTATGATCCATTCTAATTCATTCCTACGATCTATTCTAATTCATTCGTTCGAATGTATCCATTCTAATTCATTCGTACGATTCATTCTAATTCATTCGTACGATCCATTCTAATTCATTCGTACGATCCATTCTACTTCATTCGCACGAATGTATCCATTCTAATTCATTCGTACAATCCATTCTAATGCATTCGCATGATCAATTCTAATTCATTCGTATGATCCATTCTAATTCATTCCTACGATCTATTCTAATTTATTCGTTCGAATGTATCCATTCTAATTCATTCGTACGATTCATTCTAATTCATTCGTACGATCCATTCTAATTCATTCGTACGATCCATTCTACTTCATTCGCACGAATGTATCCATTCTAATTCATTCGTACAATCCATTCTAATTCATTCGCACGATCAATTCTAATTTATTCGTATGATCCATTCTAATTCATTCCTACGATCTATTCTAATTCATTCGTTCGAATGTATTCATTCTAATTCATTCGTACGATTTATTCTAATTCATTCGTACGATCCATTCTAATTCATTCGTACGATCCATTCTACTTCATTCGCACGAATGTATCCATTCTAATTCATTCGTACAATCCATTCTAATTCATTCGCACGATCAATTCTAATTCATTCGTATGATCCATTCTAATTCATTCCTATGATCTATTCTAATTCATTCGTTCGAGTGTATCCATTCTAATTCATTCGTACGATTTATTCTAATTCATTCGTACGATCCATTCTAATTCATTTGTACGATCCATTCTACTTCATTCTCACGAATGTATCCATTCTAATTCATTCGTACAATCCATTCTAATTCATTCGCACGATCAATTCTAATTCATTCGTATGATCCATTCTAATTCATTCCTACGATCTATTCTAATTCATTCGTTCGAATGTATCCATTCTAATTCATTCGTACGATTCATTCTAATTCATTCGTACGATCCATTCTAATTCATTCGTACGATCCATTCTAATTCATTCGTTCGATCCATTCTACTTCATTCGCACGAATGTATCCATTCTAATTCATTCGTACAATCCATTCTAATTCATTCGCACGATCAATTCTAATTCATTCGTATGATCCATTCTAATTTATTCCTACGATCTATTCTAATTCATTCGTTCGAATGTATCCATTCTAATTCATTCGTATGATCCATTCTAATTCATTCGTACGATCCATTCTACTTCATTCGCACGAATGTATCCATTCTAATTCATTCGTACAATCCATTCTAATTCATTCACACGATCAATTCTAATTCATTCGTATGATCCATTCTAATTCATTCCTACGATCCATTCTGATTCATTCGTTCTAATGTTTCCATTCTATTTCATTCGTACGATTCATTCTAATTCATTCGTACGATCCATTCTGATTCATTCTACTTCATTCGCACGATTGTATCCATTCAAATTCATTCGTACAATCCATTCTAATTCATTCGCACGATCAATTCTAATTCATTCGTATGATCCATTCTAATTCATTCCTACGATCTATTCTAATTCATTCGTTCGAATGTATCCATTCTAATTCATTCGTACGATCTATTCTAATTCATTCGCACGAATGTATCCATTCTATTTCATTTATACGATCCATTCTTACTCATTCGTACGATCCATTCTAATTCATTCGCACGAATGTATCCATTCTGATTCATTCGCACGAATGTATCCATTCTAATTCATTCGTACAATCCATTATAATTCAATCGCACGATCAATTCTAATTCATTCGTATGATCCATTCTAATTCTTTCCTATGATCTATTCTAATTCATTCGTTCGAATGTATCCATTCTAATTCATTCGTACGATTCATTCTAATTCATTCGTACGATCCATTCTAATTCATTCGTACGATCCATTCTACTTCATTCGCACGAATGTATCCATTCTAATTCATTTGTGCAATCCATTCTAATTCATTCGCACGATCAATTCTAATTCATTCGTATGATCCATTCTAATTCATTCCTACGATCTATTCTAATTCATTCGTTCGAATGTATCCATTCTAATTCATTCGTACGATTCATTCTAATTCATTCGTACGATCCATTCTAATTCATTCGTACGATCCATTCTACTTCATTCGCACGAATATATCTATTCTAATTCATTCGTACAATCCATTCTAATTCATTCGCACGATCAATTCTAATTCATTCGTATGATCCATTCTAATTAATTCCTACGATCTATTCTAATTCATTCGTTCGAATGTTTCCATTCTAATTCATTCGTACGATTCATTCTAATTCATTCGTACGATCCATTCTGATTCATTCGTACGATCCATTCTAATTCATTCGTACGATCCATTCTACTTCATTCGCACGAATGTATCCATTCTAATTCATTCGTACAATCCATTCTAATTCATTCGCACGATCAATTCTAATTCATTCGTATGATCCTTTCTAATTCATTCCTACGATCTATTCTAATTCATTCGTTCGAATGTATCCATTCTAATTCATTCGTACGATCCATTCTAATTCATTCGTACAATCCATTCTACTTCATTCGCACGAATGTATCCATTCTACTTCATTCGCACAATCCATTCTAATTCATTCGTACGATCCATTCTTATTCATTCGTACGATCCATTCTACTTTATTCGCACGAATGTATCCATTCTAATTCATTCGTACAATCCATTCTAATTCATTCGCACGATCAATTCTAATTCATTCGTATGATCCATTCTAATTCATTCCTACGATCTATTCTAATTCATTCGTTCGAATGTATCCATTCTAATTCATTCGTACGATCCATTCTAATTCATTCGTACGATCCATTCTACTTCATTCGCACGAATGTATCCATTCTAATTCATTCGTACAATCCATTCTAATTCATTCGCACGATCAATTCATTCGTATGATCCATTCTAATTCATTCCTACGATCTATTCTAATTCATTCGTTCGAATGTATCCATTCTAATTCATTCGTACGATTCATTCTAATTCATTCGTACGATCCATTCTAATTCATTCGCACGATCAATTCTAATTCATTCGTACGATCCATTCTAATTCATTCCTACGATTTATTCTAATTCATTCGTTCGAATGTATCCATTCTAATTCATTCGTACGATGCATTCTAATTCATTCGTACGATCCATTCTACTTCATTCGCACGAATGTATCCATTCTAATTCATTTGTACAATTCATTCTAATTCATTCACACGATCAATTCTAATTCATTCGTATGATCCATTCTAATTCATTCCTACGATCTATTCTAATTCATTCGTTCGAATGTATCCATTCTAATTCATTCGTACGATTCATTCTAATTCATTCGTACGATCCATTCTAATTCATTCGTACGATCCATTCTACTTCATTCGCACGAATATATCCATTCTAATTCATTCGTACAATCCATTCTAATTCATTCGCACGATCAATTCTAATTCATTCGTATGATCCATTCTAATTCATTCCTACGATCTATTCTAATTCATTCGTTCGAATGTTTCCATTCTAATTCATTCGTACGATCCATTCTGATTCATTCGTACGATCCATTCTGATTCATTCGTACGATCCATTCTAATTCATTCGTACGATCCATTCTACTTCACTCGCACGAATGTATCCATTCTAATTCATTCGTACAATCCATTCTAATTCATTCGCACGATCAATTCTAATTCATTCGTATGATCCTTTCTAATTCATTCCTACGATCTATTCTAATTCATTCGTTCGAATGTATCCATTCTAATTCATTCGTACGATCCATTCTAATTCATTCGTACAATCCATTCTACTTCATTCGCACGAATGTATCCATTCTACTTCATTCGCACAATCCATTCTAATTCATTCGTACGATCCATTCTTATTCATTCGTACGATCCATTCTACTTCATTCGCACGAATGTATCCATTCTAATTCATTCGTACAATCCATTCTAATTCATTCGCACGATCAATTCTAATTCATTCGTATGATCCATTCTAATTCATTCCTACGATCTATTCTAATTCATTCGTTCGAATGTATCTATTTTAATTCATTCGTACGATCCATTCTAATTCATTCGTACGATCCATTCTACTTCATTCGCACGAATGTATCCATTCTAATTCATTCGTACAATCCATTCTAATTCATTCGCACGATCAATTCATTCGTATGATCCATTCTCATTCATTCCTACGATCTATTCTAATTCATTCGTTCGAATGTATCCATTCTAATTCATTCGTACGATTCATTCTAATTCATTCGTACGAACCATTCTAATTCATTCGTACGATCCATTCTACTTCATTCGCACGAATGTATCCATTCTAATTCATTCGTGCAATCCATTCTAATTCATTCGCACGATCAATTCTAATTCATTCGTATGATCCATTCTAATTCATTCCTACGATCTATTCTAATTCATTCGTTCGAATGTATCCATTCTAATTCATTCGTACGATTCATTCTAATTCATTCGTACGATCCATTCTAATTCATTCGTACGATCCATTCTACTTCATCCGCACGAATGTATCCATTCTAATTCATTCGTACAATCCATTCTAATTCATTCGCACGATCATTTCTAATTCATTCGTATGATCAATTCTAATTCATTCCTACGATCTATTCTAATTCATTCGTTCAAATGTTTCCATTCTAATTCATTCGTACGATCCATTCTAATTCATTCGTACGATCAATTCTAATTCATTCGTATGATCCATTCTAATTTATTCCTACGATCTATTCTAATTCATTCGTTCGAATGTATCCATTCTAATTCATTCGTACTATCCATTCTAATTCATTCCTACGATCCATTCTACTTTATTCGCACGAATGTATCCATTCTAATTCATTCGTACAATCCATTCTAATTCATTCACACGATCAATTCTAATTCATTCGTATGATCCATTCTAATTCATTCCTACGATCCATTCTTATTCATTCGTTCTAATGTTTCCATTCTATTTCATTCGTACGATTCATTCTAATTCATTCGTACGATCCATTCTGATTCATTCTACTTCATTCGCACGAATGTATCCATTCAAATTCATTCGTACAATCCATTCTAATTCATTCGCACGATCAATTCTAATTCATTCGTATGATCCATTCTAATTCATTCCTACGATCTATTCCAATTCATTCGTTCGAATGTATCCATTCTAATTCATTCGTATGATCTATTCTAATTCATTCGCACGAATGTATCCATTCTATTTCATTCATACGATCCATTCTTACTCATTCGTACGATCCATTCTAATTCATTCGCACGAATGTATCCATTCTGATTCATTCGCACGAATGTATCCATTCTAATTCATTCGTACAATCCATTATAATTCAATCGCACGATCAATTCTAATTCATTCGTATGATCCATTCTAATTCATTCCTATGATCTATTCTAATTCATTCGTTCGAATGTATCCATTCTAATTCATTCGTACGATTCATTCTAATTCATTCGTACGATCCATTCTAATTCATTCGTACGATCCATTCTACTTCATTCGCACGAATGTATCCATTCTAATTCATTCGTGTAATCCATTCTAATTCATTCGCACGATCAATTCTAATTCATTCGTATGATCCATTCTAATTCATTCCTACGATCTATTCTAATTCATTCGTTCGAATGTATCCATTCTAATTCATTCGTACGATTCATTCTAATTCATTCGTACGATCCATTCTAATTCATTCGTACGATCCATTCTACTTCATTCGCACGAATGTATCCATTCTAATTCATTCGTACAATCTATTCTAATTCATTCGCACGATCAATTCTAATTGATTCGTATGATCCTTTCTAATTCATTCCTACGATCTATTCTAATTCATTCGTTCGAATGTTTCCATTCTAATTCATTCGTACGATTCATTCTAATTCATTCGTACGATCCATTCTAATTCATTCGTACGATCCATTCTACTTCATTCGCACGAATATATCCATTCTAATTCATTCGTACAATCCATTCTAATTCATTCGCACGATCAATTCTAATTCATTCGTATGATCCATTCTAATTCATTCCTACGATCTATTCTAATTCATTCGTTCGAATGTTTCCATTCTAATTCATTCGTACGATTCATTCTAATTCATTCGTACGATCCATTCTGATTCATTCGTACGATCCATTCTAATTCATTCGTACGATCCATTCTACTTCATTCGCACGAATGTATCCATTCTAATTCATTCGTACAATCCATTCTAATTCATTCGCACGATCAATTCTAATTCATTCGTATGATCCTTTCTAATTCATTCCTACGATCTATTCTAATTCATTCGTTCGAATGTATCCATTCTAATTCATTCGTACGACCCATTCTAATTCATTCGTACAATCCATTCTACTTCATTCGCACGAATGTATCAATTCTACTTCATTCGCACAATCCATTCTAATTCATTCGTACGATCCATTCTTATTCATTCGTACGATCCATTCTACTTCATTCGCACGAATGTATCCATTCTAATTCATTCGTATAATCCATTCTAATTCATTCGCACGATCAATACTAATTCATTCGTATGATCCATTCTAATTCATTCCTACGATCTATTCTAATTCATTCGTTCGAATGTATCCATTCTAATTCATTCGTACGATCCATTCTAATTCATTCGTACGATCCATTCTACTTCATTCGCACGAATGTATCCATTCTAATTCATTCGTACAATCCATTCTAATTCATTCGCACGATCAATTCATTCGTATGATCCATTCTAATTCATTCCTACGATCTATTCTAATTCATTCGTTCGAATGTATCCATTCTAATTCATTCGTACGATTCATTCTAATTCATTCGTACGATCCATTCTAATTCATTCGTACGATCCATTCTACTTCATTCGCACGAATGTATCCATTCTAATTCATTCGTACAATCCATTCTAATGCATTCGCATGATCAATTCTAATTCATTCGTATGATCCATTCTAATTCATTCCTACGATCTATTCTAATTTATTCGTTCGAATGTATCCATTCTAATTCATTCGTACGATTCATTCTAATTCATTCGTACGATCCATTCTAATTCATTCGTACGATCCATTCTACTTCATTCGCACGAATGTATCCATTCTAATTCATTCGTACAATCCATTCTAATTCATTCGCACGATCAATTCTAATTCATTCGTATGATCCATTCTAATTCATTCCTACGATCTATTCTAATTCATTCGTTCGAATGTATTCATTCTAATTCATTCGTACGATTTATTCTAATTCATTCGTACGATCCATTCTAATTCATTCGTACGATCCATTCTACTTCATTCGCACGAATGTATCCATTCTAATTCATTCGTACAATCTATTCTAATTCATTCGCACGATCAATTCTAATTCATTCGTATGATCCATTCTAATTCATTCCTATGATCTATTCTAATTCATTCGTTCGAGTGTATCCATTCTAATTCATTCGTACGATTTATTCTAATTCATTCGTACGATCCATTCTAATTCATTTGTACGATCCATTCTACTTCATTCTCACGAATGTATCCATTCTAATTCATTCGTACAATCCATTCTAATTCATTCGCACGATCAATTCTAATTCATTCGTATGATCCATTCTAATTCATTCCTACGATCTATTCTAATTCATTCGTTCGAATGTATCCATTCTAATTCATTCGTACGATCCATTCTAATTCATTCGTACGATCCATTCTAATTCATTCGTTCGATCCATTCTACTTCATTCGCACGAATGTATCCATTCTAATTCATTCGTACAATCCATTCTAATTCATTCGCACGATCAATTCTAATTCATTCGTATGATCCATTCTAATTTATTCCTACGATCTATTCTAATTCATTCGTTCGAATGTATCCATTCTAATTCATTCGTATGATCCATTCTAATTCATTCGTACGATCCATTCTACTTCATTCGCACGAATGTATCCATTCTAATTCATTCGTACAATCCATTCTAATTCATTCACACGATCAATTCTAATTCATTCGTATGATCCATTCTAATTCATTCCTACGATCCATTCTGATTCATTCGTTCTAATGTTTCCATTCTATTTCATTCGTACGATTCATTCTAATTCATTCGTACGATCCATTCTGATTCATTCTACTTCATTCGCACGATTGTATCCATTCAAATTCATACGTACAATCCATTCTAATTCATTCGCACGATCAATTCTAATTCATTCGTATGATCCATTCTAATTCATTCCTACGATCTATTCTAATTCATTCGTTCGAATGTATCCATTCTAATTCATTCGTACGATCTATTCTAATTCATTCGCACGAATGTATCCATTCTATTTCATTTATACGATCCATTCTTACTCATTCGTACGATCCATTCTAATTCATTCGCACGAATGTATCCATTCTGATTCATTCGCACGAATGTATCCATTCTAATTCATTCGTACAATCCATTATAATTCAATCGCACGATCAATTCTAATTCATTCGTATGATCCATTCTAATTCATTCCTATGATCTATTCTAATTCATTCGTTCGAATGTATCCATTCTAATTCATTCGTACGATTCATTCTAATTCATTCGTACGATCCATTCTAATTCATTCGTACGATCCATTCTACTTCATTCGCACGAATGTATCCATTCTAATTCATTTGTGCAATCCATTCTAATTCATTCGCACGATCAATTCTAATTCATTCGTATGATCCATTCTAATTCATTCCTACGATCTATTCTAATTCATTCGTTCGAATGTATCCATTCTAATTCATTCGTACGATTCATTCTAATTCATTCGTACGATCCATTCTAATTCATTCGTACGATCCATTCTACTTCATTCACACGAATATATCTATTCTAATTCATTCGTACAATCCATTCTAATTCATTCGCACGATCAATTCTAATTCATTCGTATGATCCATTCTAATTCATTACTACGATCTATTCTAATTCATTCGTTCGAATGTTTGCATTCTAATTCATTCGTACGATTCATTCTAATTCATTCGTACGATCCATTCTGATTCATTCGTACGATCCATTCTAATTCATTCGTACGATCCATTCTACTTCATTCGCACGAATGTATCCATTCTAATTCATTCGTACAATCCATTCTAATTCATTCGCACGATCAATTCTAATTCATTCGTATGATCCTTTCTAATTCATTTCTACGATCTATTCTAATTCATTCGTTCGAATGTATCCATTCTAATTCATTCGTACGATCCATTCTAATTCATTCGTACAATCCATTCTACTTCATTCGCACGAATGTATCCATTCTACTTCATTCACACAATCCATTCTAATTCATTCGTACGATCCATTCTTATTCATTCGTACGATCCATTCTACTTTATTCGCACGAATGTATCCATTCTAATTCATTCGTACAATCCATTCTAATTCATTCGCACGATCAATTCTAATTCATTCGTATGATCCATTCTAATTCATTCCTACGATCTATTCTAATTCATTCGTTCGAATGTATCCATTCTAATTCATTCGTACGATCCATTCTAATTCATTCGTACGATCCATTCTACTTCATTCGCACGAATGTATCCATTCTAATTCATTCGTACAATCCATTCTAATTCATTCGCACGATCAATTCATTCGTATGATCCATTCTAATTCATTCCTACGATCTATTCTAATTCATTCGTTCGAATGTATCCATTCTAATTCATTCGTACGATTCATTCTAATTCATTCGTACGATCCATTCTAATTCATTCGCACGATCAATTCTAATTCATTCGTACGATCCATTCTAATTCATTCCTACGATTTATTCTAATTCATTCGTTCGAATGTATCCATTCTAATTCATTCGTACGATGCATTCTAATTCATTCGTACGATCCATTCTACTTCATTCGCACGAATGTATCCATTCTAATTCATTCGTACAATTCATTCTAATTCATTCGCACGATCAATTCTAATTCATTCGTATGATCCATTCTAATTCATTCCTACGATCTATTCTAATTCATTCGTTCGAATGTATCCATTCTAATTCATTCGTACGATTCATTCTAATTCATTCGTACGATCCATTCTAATTCATTCGTACGATCCATTCTACTTCATTCGCACGAATATATCCATTCTAATTCATTCGTACAATCCATTCTAATTCATTCGCACGATCAATTCTAATTCATTCGTATGATCCATTCTAATTCATTCCTACGATCTATTCTAATTCATTCGTTCGAATGTTTCCATTCTAATTCATTCGTACGATTCATTCTAATTCATTCGTACGATCCATTCTGATTCATTCGTACGATCCATTCTAATTCATTCGTACGATCCATTCTACTTCACTCGCACGAATGTATCCATTCTAATTCATTCGTACAATCCATTCTAATTCATTCGCACGATCAATTCTAATTCATTCGTATGATCCTTTCTAATTCATTCCTACGATCTATTCTAATTCATTCGTTCGAATGTATCCATTCTAATTCATTCGTACGATCCATTCTAATTCATTCGTACAATCCATTCTACTTCATTCGCACGAATGTATCCATTCTACTTCATTCGCACAATCCATTCTAATTCATTCGTACGATCCATTCTTATTCATTCGTACGATCCATTCTACTTCATTCGCACGAATGTATCCATTCTAATTCATTCGTACAATCCATTCTAATTCATTCGCACGATCAATTCTAATTCATTCGTATGATCCATTCTAATTCATTCCTACGATCTATTCTAATTCATTCGTTCGAATGTATCCATTTTAATTCATTCGTACGATCCATTCTAATTCATTCGTACGATCCATTCTACTTCATTCGCACGAATGTATCCATTCTAATTCATTCGTACAATCCATTCTAATTCATTCGCACGATCAATTCATTCGTATGATCCATTCTCATTCATTCCTACGATCTATTCTAATTCATTCGTTCGAATGTATCCATTCTAATTCATTCGTACGATTCATTCTAATTCATTCGTACGAACCATTCTAATTCATTCGTACGATCCATTCTACTTCATTCGCACGAATGTATCCATTCTAATTCATTCGTGCAATCCATTCTAATTCATTCGCACGATCAATTCTAATTCATTCGTATGATCCATTCTAATTCATTCCTACGATCTATTCTAATTCATTCGTTCGAATGTATCCATTCTAATTCATTCGTACGATTCATTCTAATTCATTCGTACGATCCATTCTAATTCATTCGTACGATCCATTCTACTTCATCCGCACGAATGTATCCATTCTAATTCATTCGTACAATCCATTCTAATTCATTCGCACGATCATTTCTAATTCATTCGTATGATCCATTCTAATTCATTCCTACGATCTATTCTAATTCATTCGTTCAAATGTTTCCATTCTAATTCATTCGTACGATTCATTCTAATTCATTCGTACGATCCATTCTGATTCATTCGTACGATCCATTCTAATTCATTCGTACGATCCATTCTACTTCATTCGCATGAATGTATCCATTCTAATTCATTCGTACAATCTATTCTAATTCATTCGCACGATCAATTCTAATTCATTCGTATGATCCATTCTAATTCATTCCTACGATCTATTCTAATTCATTCGTTCGAATGTTTCCATTCTAATTCATTCGTACGATTCATTCTAATTCATTCGTACGATCCATTCTGATTCATTCTACTTCATTCGCACGAATGTATCCATTCTAATTCATTCGTACAATCCATTCTAATTCATTCGCACGATCAATTCTAATTCATTCGTATGATCCATTCTAATTCATTCCTACGAACTATTCTAATTCATTCGTTCGAATGCATCCATTCTAATTCATTCGTACGATCTATTCTAATTCATTCCTACGATCTATTCTAATTCATTCGTTCGAATGTATCCATTCTAATTCATTCGTACGATTCATTCCAATTCATTCGTACGATCCATTCTAATTCATTCGTACGATCCATTCTACTTCATTCGCACGAATGTATCCATTCTAATTCATTCGTACAATCCATTCTAATTCATTCGCACGATCAATTCGAATTCATTCGTATGATCCATTCTAATTCATTCCTACGATCTATTCTAATTCATTCGTTCGAATGTATCCATTCTAATTCATTCGTACGATTCATTCTAATTCATTCGTACGATCTATTCTAATTCATTCGTATGATCCATTCTACTTCATTCGCATGAATGTATCCATTCTAATTCCTTCGTGTAATCCATTCTAATTCATTCGCACGATCAATTCTAATTCATTCGTATGATCCATTCTAATTCATTCCTATGATCTATTCTAATTCATTCGTTCGAATGTATCCATTCTAATTCATTCGTACGATTCATTCTAATTCATTCGTACGATCCATTCTAATTCATTCGTACGATCCATTATACTTCATTCGCACGAATGTATCCATTCTAATTCATTCGTACAATCCATTCTAATTCATTCGCACGATCAATTCTAATTCATTCGTATGATCCATTCTAATTCATTCCTACGATCTATTCTAATTCATTCGTTCGAATGTATCCATTCTAATTCATTCGTACGATTCATTCTAATTCATTCGTACGATCCATTCTAATTCATTCGTACGATCCATTCTACTTCATTCGCACGAATGTATCCATTCTAATTCATTCGTACAATCCATGTACGATCCATTCAAATTCATTCGTATGATCCATTCTAATTCATTCTACTTCATTCTACATCAATTCATTCGCACGATCAATTCTAATTCGTTCGTGTGATCCATTCTAATTCATTCCTACGATCTATTCAAATTCATTCGTTTGAATGTATCCATTCTAATTCATTCGTACGATTCATTCTAATTCATTCGTACGATCCATTCTAATTCATTCGTACGATCCATTCTACTTCATTCGCACGAATGTATCCATTCTAATTCATTCGTGCAATCCATTCTAATTCATTCGCACGATCAATTCTAATTTATTCGTATGATCCATTCTAATTCATTCCTACGATCTATTCTAATTCATTCGTTCGAATGTATCCATTCTAATTCATTCGTACGATTCATTCTAATTCATTCGTACGATCCATTCTAATTCATTCGTACGATCCATTCTACTTCATTCGCACGAATGTATCCATTCTAATTCATTCGTACAATCCATTCTAATTCATTCGCACGATCAATTCTAATTCATTCGTATGATCCATTCTAATTCATTCCTACGATCTATTCTAATTCATTCGTTCGAATGTTTCCATTCTAATTCATTCGTACGATTCATTCTAATTCATTCGTACGATCCATTCTGATTCATTCGTACGATCCATTCTAATTCATTCGTACGATCCATTCTACTTCATTCGCACGAATGTATCCATTCTAATTCATTCATACAATCCATTCTAATTCATTCGCACGATCAATGCTAATTCATTCGTATGATCCATTCTAATTCATTCCTACGATCTATTCTAATTCATTCGTTCGAATGTATCCATTCTAATTCATTCGTACGATCCATTCTAATTCATTTGTACGATCCATTCTACTTCATTCGCAGGAATGTATCCATTCTAATTCATTCGTACAATCCATTCTAATTCATTCGCATGATCAATTCTAATTCATTCGTATGATCCATTCTAATTCATTCCTACGATCTATTCTAATTCATTCGTTCGAATGTATCCATTCTAATTCATTCGTACGATTCATTCTAATTCATTCGTACGATCCATTCTAATTCATTCGTATGATCCATTCTACTTCATTCGCAAGAATGTATCCATTCTAATTCATTCGTACAATCCATTCTAATTCATTCGCACGATCAATTCTAATTCATTAGTATGATCCATTATTATTCATTCCTACGATCTATTCTAATTCATTCGTTCGAATGTTTCCATTCTAATTCGTTCGTACGATTCATTCTAATTCATTCGTACGATCCATTCTGATTCATTCGTACGATCCATTCTAATTCATTCGTACGATCCATTCTACTTCATTCGCACGAATGTATCCATTCTAATTCATTCGTACAATCCATTCTAATTCATTCGCCCGATCAATTCTAATTCATTCGTATGATCCATTCTAATTCATTCCTACGATCTATTCTAATTCATTCGTTCGAATGTATCCATTCTAATTCATTCGTACGATCCATTCTAATTCATTCGTACGATCCATTCTACTTCATTCGCACGAATGTATCCATTCTAATTCATTCGTACAATCCATTCTAATTCATTCGCACGATCAATTCTAATTCATTCGTATGATCCATTCGAATTCATTCCTACGATCTATTCTAATTCATTCGTTCGAATGTATCCATTCTAATTCATTCGTACGATTCATTCTAATTCATTCGTACGATCCATTCTAATTTATTCGTACGATCCATTCTACTTCATTCGCACGAATGTATCCATTCTAATTCATTCGTGCAATCCATTCTAATTCATTCGCACGATCAATTCTAATTCATTCGTATAATCCATTCTAATTCATTCCTACGATCTATTCTAATTCATTCGTTCGAATGTATCCATTCTAATTCATTCGTACGATCCATTCTAATTCATTCATACGATCCATTCTACTTCATTCGCACGAATGTATCCATTCTAATTCATTCGTACAATCCATTCTAATTCATTCGCACGATCAATTCTAATTCATTCGTATGATCCATTCTAATTCATTCCTACGATCTATTCTAATTCATTCATTCGAATGTTTCCATTCTAATTCATTCGTACGATTCATTCTAATTCATTCGTACGATCCATTCTGATTCATTCGTACGATCCATTCTAATTCATTCGTACGATCCATTCTACTTCATTCGCACGAATGTATCCATTCTAATTCATTCGTACAAGCCATTCTAATTCATTCGCACGATCAATTCTAATTCATTCGTATGATCCATTCTAATTCATTCGTACGATCCATTCTACTTCATTCGTTCGAATGTATCCATTCTAATTCATTCGTATAATCCATTCTAATTCATTCGCACGATCAATTCTAATTCATTCGTATGATCCATTCTAATTCATTCCTACGATCTATTCTAATTCATTCGTTCGAATGTTTCCATTCTAATTCATTCGTACGATTCATTCTAATTCATTCGTACAAGCCATTCTAATTCATTCGCACGATCAATTCTAATTCATTCGTATGATCCATTCTAATTCATTCGTACGATCCATTCTACTTCATTCGTTCGAATGTATCCATTCTAATTCATTCGTATAATCCATTCTAATTCATTCGCACGATCAATTCTAATTCATTCGTATGATCCATTCTAATTCATTCCTACGATCTATTCTAATTCATTCGTTCGAATGTTTCCATTCTAATTCATTCGTACGATCCATTCTGATTCATTCGTACGATCCATTCTAATTCATTCGTACGATCCATTCTACTTCATTCGCACGAATGTATCAATTCTAATTCATTCGTACAATCAATTCTAATTCATTCGCACGATCAATTCTAATTCATTCGTATGATCTATTCTAATTCATTCCTACGATCTATTCTAATTCCTTCGTTCGAATGTATCCATTCTAATTCATTCGTACGATCCATTCTAATTCATTCGTACGATCCATTCTACTTCATTCGCACGAATGCATCCATTCTACTTCATTCGCACGATCATTTCTAATTCATTCGTACAATCCATTCTACTTCATTCGCTCGAATGTATCCATTCTAATTCATTCGTGCAATCCATTCTAATTCATTCGCACGATCAATTCTATTTCATTCGTATGATCCATTCTAATTCATTCCTACGATCTATTCTAATTCATTCGTTCGAATGTATCCATTCTAATTCATTCGTACGATTCATTCTAATTCATTCGTACGATCCATTCTAATTCATTCGTACGATCCATTCTACTTCATTCGCACGAATGTATCCATTCTAATTCATTCGTACAATCCATTCTAATTCATTCGTACGATCATTTCTAATTCATTCGTATGATCCATTCTAATTCATTCCTACGATCTATTCTAATTCATTCGTTCGAATGTTTCCATTCTAATTCACTCGTACGATTCATTCTAATTCATTCGTACGATCCATTCTGATTCATTCGTACGATCCATTCTAATTCATTCGTATGATCCATTCTACTTCATTCGCACGAATGTATCCATTCTAATTCATTCGTACAATCCATTCTAATTCATTCGCACGATCAATTCTAATTCATTCGTATGATCCATTGTAATTCATTCCTACGATCTATTCTAATTCATTCGTTCGAATGTTTCCATTCTAATTCATTCGTACGATTCATTCTAATTCATTCGTACGATCCATTCTGATTCATTCTACTTCATTCGCACGAATGTATCCATTCTAATTCATTCGTATAATCCATTCTAATTCATTCGCACGATCAATTCTAATTCATTCGTATGATCCATTCTAATTCATTCGCATGATCAATTCTAATTCATTCGCACGAACTATTCTAATTCATTCATTCGTACGATCCATTCTGATTCATTCGTACGATCCATTCTAATTCATTCGTACCATCCATTCTACTTCATTCGCACGAATGTATCCATTCTAATTCATTCATACAATCCATTCTAATTCATTCGCACGATCAATTCTAATTTATTCGTATGATCCGTTCTAATTCATTCCTACGATCTATTCTAATTCATTCGTTCGAATGTATCCATTCTAATTCATTCGTACGATCCATTCTAATTCATTCGTATGATCCATTCTACTTCATTCGCACGAATGTATCCATTCTAATTCATTCGTACAATCCATTCTAATTCATTCGCACGATCAATTCTAATTCATTCGTATGATCCATTCTAATTCATTTCTACGATCTATTCTAATTCATTCATTCGAATGTATCCATTCTAATTCATTCGTACGAATCATTCTAATTCATTCGTACGATCCATTCTAATTCATTCGTACGATCCATTCTACTTCATTCGCACGAATGTATCCATTCTAATTCATTCGTACGATCCATTCTTACTCATTCGTACGATCCATTCTAATTCATTCGCATGAATGTATCCATTCTAATTCATTCGTACAATCCATTCTAATTCATTCGCACGATCAATTCTAATTCATTCGTATGATCCATTCTAATTCATTCCTACGATCTATTCTAATTCATTCGTTCGAATGTATCCATTCTAATTCATTCGTACGATTCATTCTAATTGCGAATGAATTAGAATGGATTGTACGAATGAATTAGAATGGATACATTCGTGCGAATGAAGTAGAATGGATCGTACGAATGAATTAGAATGGATCGTACGAATGAATTAGAATGAATCGAATGGATACATTCGTGCGAATGAAGTAGAATGGATCGTACGAATAAATTAGAATGGATACATTCGTGCGAATGAAGTAGAATGGATCGTACGAATGAAGTAGAATGGATCGTACGAATGAATTAGAATGGATCGTACGAATGAATTAGAATGGATACATTCGAACGAATAAATTAGAATAGATCGTAGGAATGAATTAGAATGGATCATACGAATGAATTAGAATTGATCGTGCGAATGAATTAGAATGGATTGTACGAATGAATTAGAATGGATACATTCGTGCGAATGAAGTAGAATGGATCGTGCGAATGAATTAGAATAGATCGTACGAATGAATTAGAATGGATCATACGAATGAATTAGAATTGATCGTGCGAATGAATTAGAATGGATTGTACGAATGAATTAGAATGGATACATTCGTGCGAATGAAGTAGAATGGATCGTACGAATGAATTAGAATGGATCGTACGAATGAATTAGAATGAATCGTACGAATGAATTAGAATGGATACATTCGAACGAATGAATTAGAATAGATCGTAGGAATGAATTAGAATGGATCATATGAATGAATTAGAATTGATCGTGCGAATGAATTAGAATGGATTGTACGAATGAATTAGAATGGATACATTCGTGCGAATGAAGTAGAATGGATCGTACGAATGAATTAGAATGGATCGTACGAATGAATTAGAATGAATCGTACGAATGAATTAGAATGGATACATTCGAACGAATAAATTAGAATAGATCGTAGGAATGAATTAGAATGGATCATACGAATGAATTAGAATTGATCGTGCGAATGAATTAGAATGGATTGTACGAATGAATTAGAATGGATACATTCGTGCGAATGAAGTAGAATGGATCGTATGAATGAATTAGAATGGATCGTACGAATGAATTAGAATGGATACATTCGAACGAATGAATTAGAATAGATCGTAGGAATGAATTAGAATGGATCATACGAATGAATTAGAATTGATCGTGCGAATGAATTAGAATGGATTGTACGAATGAATTAGAATGGATACATTCGTGCGAATGAAGTAGAATGGATCGTACGAATGAATTAGAATGGATCGTACGAATGAAGTAGAATTGATCGTACGAAAGAATTAGAATGGATCGTACGAATGAATTAGAATTGATCGTGCGAATAAATTAGAATGAATCATACGAATGAATTAGAATGGATACATTCGAACGAATGAATTAGAATAGATCGTAGGAATAAATTAGAATGGATCATACGAATGAATTAGAATTGATCGTGCGAATCAATTAGAATGGATACATTCAAACAAATGAATTAGAATAGATCGTAGGAATGAATTAGAATGGATCATACGAATGAATTAGAATTGATCGTGCGAATGAATTAGAATGGATTGTACGAATGAATTAGAATGGATACATTCGTGCGAATGATGTAGAATGGATCGTACGAATGAATCAGAATGGATCGTACGAATGAATTAGAATGAATCGTACGAATGAATTAGAATGGATACATTCGAACGAATGAATTAGAATAGATCGTAGGAATGAATTAGAATGGATCATACGAATGAATTAGAATTGATCTTGCGAATGAATTAGAATGGATTGTACGAATGAATTAGAATGGATACATTCGTGCGAATGAAGTAGAATGGATCGTACGAATGATTTAGAATGGATCGTACGAATGAATTAGAATGAATCGTACGACTGAATTAGAATGGATACATTCGAACTAATGAATTAGAATAGATCGTAGGAATGAATTATAATGGATCATACGAATGAATTAGAATTGATCGTGCGAATGAATTAGAATGGATTGTACGAAGGAATTAGAATGGATACATTCGTGCGAATGAAGTAGAATGGATCATACGAATGAATTAGAATGGATCGTACGAATGAATTAAAATGGATACATTCGAACGAATGAATTAGAATAGATCATAGGAATGAATTAGAATGGATCATATGAATGAATTAGAATTGATCGTGCGAATGAATTAGAATGGATACATTCGTGCGAATGAATTAGAATTGATCGTGCGAATGAATTAGAATGGATTGTACGAATGAATTAGAATGGATACATTCGTGCGAATGAATTAGAATGGATTGTACGAATGAATTAGAATGGATACATTCGTGCGAATGAAGTAGAATGGATCGTACGAATGAATTAGAATGGATCGTACGAATGAATTAGAATGAATCGTACGAATGAATTAGAATGGATACATTCGAATGAATGAATTAGAATAGATCGTAGGAATGAATTAGAATGGATCATACGAATGAATTAGAATTGATCATGCGAATGAATTAGAATGGATTGTACGAATGAATTAGAATGGATACATTCGTGCGAATGAAGTAGAATGGATCGTACGAATGAATTAGAATGGATCGTACGAATGAATTAGAATGAATCGTACGAATGAATTAGAATAGATCCATTCGTACGATCCATTCTAATTCATTCGTACGATCCATTCTAATTCATTCATACGATCCATTCTACTTCATTCGCACGAATGTATCCATTCTAATTCATTCGTACAATCCATTCTAATTCATTCGCACGATCAATTCTAATTCATTCGTATGATCCATTCTAATTCATTCCTACGATCTATTCTAATTCATTCGTTCGAATGTATCCATTCTAATTCATTCGTACGATTCATTCTAATTCATTCGTACGATCCATTCTAATTCATTCGTACGATCCATTCTACTTAATTCGCACGAATGTATCCATTCTAATTCATTCGTACAATCCATTCTAATTCATTCGCACGATCAATTCTAATTCATTCGTATGATCCATTCTAATTCATTCCTACGATCTATTCTAATTTATTCGTTCGAATGTATCCATTCTAATTCATTCGTACGATTCATTCTAATTCATTCGTACGATCCATTCTAATTCATTCGCACGATCCATTCTACTTCATTCACACGAATGTATCCATTCTAATTCATTCGTACAATCTATTCTAATTCATTCGCACGATCAATTCTAATTCATTCGTACGATTCATTCTAATTCATTCGTACGATCCATTCTAATTCATTCGTACGATCCATTCTACTTAATTCGCACGAATGTATCCATTCTAATTCATTCGTACAATCCATTCTAATTCATTCGCACGATCAATTCTAATTCATTCGTATGATCCATTCTAATTCATTCCTACGATCTATTCTAATTTATTCATTCGAATGTATCCATTCTAATTCATTCGTACGATTCATTCTAATTCATTCGTACGATCCATTCTAATTCATTCGCACGATCCATTCTACTTCATTCACACGAATGTATCCATTCTAATTCATTCGTACAATCCATTCTAATTCATTCGCACGATCAATTCTAATTCATTCATATGATCCATTCTAATTCATTCGTACGATCCATTCTAATTCATTCGTACGATCCATTCTACTTCATTCGCACGAATGTATCCATTCTAATTCATTCGTACAATCCATTCTAATTCATTCGCACGATTAATTCTAATTCATTCGTATGATCCATTCTAATTCATTCCTACGATCTATTCTAATTCATTCGTTCGAATGTATACATTCTAATTCATTCGTACGATTCATTCTACTTCATTCGTACGATCCATTCTAATTCATTCGTACGATCCATTCTAATTCATTCGTACAATCCATTCTAATTTATTCGCACGATCAACTCTAATTCATTCGTATGATCCATTCTAATTCATTCCTACGATCTATTCTAATTCATTCGTTCGAATGTATCCACATACGAATGAATTAGAATTGATCGTGCGAATGAATTAGAATGGATTGTACGAAGGAATTAGAGTGGATACATTCGTGTGAATGAAGTAGAATGGATCGTACGAATGAATTAGAATGGATCGTACGAATGAATTAGAATGAATCGTACGAATGAATTAGAATGGATCGTAGGAATGAATTAGAATGGATCATACGAATGATGTAGAATGGATCGTACGAATGAATTAGAATGGATCGTACGAATGAATTAGAATGAATTGTACGAATGAATTAGAATGGATACATTCGAACGAATGAATTAGAATAGATCGTAGGAATGAATTAGAATGGATCATACGAATGAATTAGAAATGATCGTGCGAATGAATTAGAATGGATTGCACGAATGAATTAGAATGGATACATTCGTGCGAATGAAGTAGAATGGATCGTACGAATGAATTAGAATGGATCGTACGAATGAATTAGAATGAATCGTACGAATGAATTAGAATGGATCATACGAATGAATTAGAATTGATCGTGCGAATGAATTAGAATGGATTGTACGAATGAATTAGAATTGATACATTCGTGCGAATGAAGTAGAATGGATCGTACGAATGAATTAGAATGGATCGTACGAATGAATTAGAATGAATCGTACGAATAAATTAGAATGGATACATTCGAACGAATGAATTAGAATAGATCGTAGGAATGAATTAGAATGGATCATACGAATGAATTAGAATTGATCGTGCGAATGAATTAGAATGGATTGTACGAATGAATTAGAATGGATACATTCGAACGAATGAATAAGAATTGATCGTACGAATGAATTAGAATGGATACATTAGTGCGAATGAAGTAGAATGGATCGTACGAATGAATTAGAATGGATCGTACGAATGAATTAGAATGGATCGTACGAATGAATTAGAATGAATCGTACGAATGAATTAGAATGGATACATTCGAACGAATGAATTAGAATAGATCGTAGGAATGAATTAGAATGGATCATACGAATGAATTAGAATTGATCGTGCGAATGAATTAGAATTGATCGTGCGAATGAATTAGAATGGATTGTACGAATGAATTAGAATGGATACATTCGTGCGAATGATGTAGAATGAAGTAGAATGAATTAGAATGGATTGTACGAATGAATAAGAATGGATCCATTCTAATTCATTCGTACGATCCATTCTAATTCATTCGTACGATTCATTCTAATTCATTCGTACGATCCATTCTAATTCATTCGTACGATCCATTCTACTTCATTCACACGAATGTATCCATTCTAATTCATTCGTACAATCCATTCTAATTCATTCGCACGATCAATTCTAATTCATTCGTATGATCCATTCTAATTCATTCCTACGATCTATTCTAATTCATTCGTTCGAATGTATCCATTCTAATTCATTCGTACGATTCATTCTAATTCATTCGTACGATCCATTCTAATTCATTCGTACGATCCATTCTAATTCATTCGTACGATCCATTCTACTTCATTCGCACGAATGTATCCATTCTAATTCATTCGTACGATCAATTCGAATTCATTCGTTCGAATGTATCCATTCTAATTCATTCGTACAATCCATTCTAATTCATTCGCACGAATGGATACATACGTGCGAATGAAGTAGAATGGATCGTACGAATGAATTATAATGGATCGTACGAATGAATTAGAATGAATCGTACGAATGAATTAGAATGGATACATTCGTACGAATGGATTAGAATGGATCATACGAATGAATTAGAATGGATTGTACGAATGAATTAGAGTAGATCGTAGGAATGAATTAGAATGGATCATACGAATGAATTAGAATTGATCGTGCGAATGAATTAGAATGGATTGTACGAATGAATTAGAATGGATACATTCGTGCGAATGAAGTAGAATGGATCGTACGAATGAATTAGAATGGATCGTACGAATGAATTAGAATGGATACATTCGAACGAATGAATTAGAATAGATCGTAGGAATGAATTAGAATGGATCATACGAATGTATTAGAATTGATCGTGCGAATGAATTAGAATGGATTGTACGAATGAATTAGAATGGATACATTCGTGCGAATGAAGTAGAATGGATCGTACGAATGAATTAGAACGGATCGTACGAATGAATTAGAATGAATCGTACGAATGAATTAGAATAGATACATTCGAACGAATGAATTAGAATAGATCGTAGGAATGAATTTGAATGGATCGTACGAATGAATTTGAATGGATCGTACAAATGAATTTGCGAATGAATTAGAATGGATCTTACGAATGAATTAGAATGAATCGTACGAATGAATTAGAATGGATACATTCGAACGAATAAATTAGAATAGATTGTAGGAATGAATTAGAATGGATCATACGAATGAATTAGAATTGATCGTGCGAATGAATTAGAATGGATTGTACGAATGAATTAGAATGGATACATTCGTGCGAATAAAGTAGAATGGATCGTACGAATGAATTAGAATGGATCGTACGAATGAATTAGAATGGATCATATGAATGAATTAGAATTGATCGTGCGAATGAATTAGAATGGATTGTACGAATGAATTAGAATGGATACATTCGTGTGAATGAAGTAGAATGGATCGTGCGAATGAATTAGAATGGATCGTACGAATGAATTAGAATGAATCGTACGAATGAATTAGAATGGATACATTCGAACGAATAAATTAGAATAGATAGTAGGAATGAATTAGAATGGATCATACGAATGAATTAGAATTGATCGTGCGAATGAATTAGAATGGATTGTACGAATGAATTAGAATGGATACATTCGTGCGAATTAAGTAGAATGGATCGTACGAATGAATTAGAATGGATCGTACGAATGAATTAGAATGAATCGTACGAATGAATTAGAATGGATACATTCGAACGAATGAATTAGAATAGATCGTAGGAATGAATTAGAATGGATCATACGAATGAATTAGAATTGATCGTGCGAATGAATTAGAATGGATTGTACGAATGAATTAGAATGGATACATTCGTGCGAATGAAGTAGAATGGATCGTATGAATGAATTAGAATGGATCGTACGAATGAATTAGAATGAATCGTACGAATAAATTAGAATGGATACATTCGAACGAATAAATTAGAATAGATCATAGGAATGAATTAGAATGGATCATATGAATGAATTAGAATTGATCGTGCGAATGAATTAGAATGGATTGTACGAATGAATTAGAATGGATACATTCATGCGAATGAAGTAGAATGGATCGTACGAATGAATTAGAATGGATCGTACGAATGAATTAGAATGAATCGTACGAATGAATTAGAATGGATCGTACGAATGAATTAGAATGAATCGTACGAATGAATTAGAATGGATACATTCGAACGAATGAATTAGAATAGATCGTAGGAATGAATTAGAATGGATCATACGAATGAATTAGAATTGATCGTGCGAATGAATTAGAATGGATTGTACGAATGAATTAGAATGGATACATTCGTGCGAATCAAGTAGAATGGATCGTAAGAATGAAGTAGAATGGATCGTACGAATGAATTAGAATGGATCGTGCAAATGAATTAGAATCGATCCCTTCTACTTCATTAGCACGATCCATTCTAAATCATTCGTACGATCCATTCTAATTCATTCATACGATCCATTGTAATTCATTCATATGATCCATTCTAATTCATTCACACGAATGTATCAATTCTAATTCATTCCTACGATCTATTCTAATTCATTCGTTCGAATGTTTCCCTTCTAATTCATTCGTACGATTCATTCTAATTCATTCGTACGATCCATTCTGATTCATTCGTACGATCCATTCTACATCATTCGTACGATCCATTCTACTTCATTCACATGAATATATCCATTCTAATTCATTCGTACAATCCATTTTAATTCATTCGCACGATCAATTCTAATTCATTCGTATGATCCATTCTAATTCATTCCTATGATCTATTCTAATTTATTCGTTTGAATGTATCCATTCTAATTCATTCGTACGATTCATTCTAATTCATTCGTACGATCCATTCTAATTCATTCGTACGATCCATTCTACTTCATTCGCACGAATGTATCCATTCTAATTCATTCGTACAATCCTTTCTAATTCATTCGCATGATCAATTCTAATTCATTCGTATGATCCATTCTAATTCATTCCTACGATCTATTCTAATTTATTCATTCGAATGTATCCATTCTAATTCATTCGTACGATTCATTCTAATTCATTCGTACGATCCATTCTAATTCATTCGTACGATCCATTCTACTTCATTCGCACGAATGTATCCATTCTAATTCATTCGTACAATCCATTCTAATTCATTCGCACGAATGTATCCATTCTAATTCATTCGTACAATCCATTCTAATTCATTCGCACGATCAATTCTAATTCATTCGCACGAATGTATCCATTCTAATTCATTCGCACGATCAATTCTAATTCATTCGTATGATCCATTCTAATTCATTCCTACGATCTATTCTAATTCATTCGTTCGAATGTATCCATTCTAATTCATTCGTACGATCCATTCTAATTCATTCGTATGATCCATTCTACTTCATTCGTACGAATGTATCCATTCTAATTCCTTCGTACAATCCATTCTAATTCATTCGCACGATCAATTCTAATTCATTCGTATGATCCATTCTAATTCATTCCTACGATCTATTCTAATTCATTAGTTCGAATGTATCCATTCTAATTCATTCGTACGATCCATTCTAAATCATTCGTACGATCCATTCTACTTCATTCGCACGAATGTATCCATTCTAATTCATTCGTACAATCCATTCTAATTCATTCGCAAGATCAATTCTAATTCATTCGTATGATCCATTCTAATTCATTCCTACGATCTATTCTAATTCACTCGTTCGAATGTATCCATTCTAATTCATTCGTATGATTCATTCTAATTCATTCGTACGATCCATTCTGATTCATTCGTACGATCCATTCTACATCATTCGCACGAATGTATCCATTCTAATTCATTCGTACAATCCATTCTAATTCATTCGCACGATCAATTCTAATTCATTCGTCGATCCATTCTAATTCATTCGTACGATACATTCTACTTTATTCGCACGAATGTATCCATTCTAATTCATTCGTACAATCCATTCTAATTCATTCGCACGATCAATTCTAATTCATTCGTATGATCCATTCTAATTCATTCCTATGATCTATTCTAATTTATTCGTTCGAATGTATCCATTCTAATTCATTCGTACGATTCATTCTAATTCATTCGTACGATCCATTCTAATTCATTCGTACGATCCATTCTGATTCATTCATACGATCCATTCTTCCAATTGATCGTGCGAATGAATTAGAATGGATTGTACGAATGAATTAGAATGGATACATTCGTGCGAATGAATTAGAATAGATCGTAGGAATGAATTAGAATGGATCATACGAATGAATTAGAATTGATCGTGCGAATGAATTAGAATGGATTGTACGAATGAATTAGAATGGATACATTCGTGCGAATGAAGTAGAATGGATCGTAAGAATGAAGTAGAATGGATCGTACGAATGAATTAGAATGGATCGTGCAAATGAATTAGAATCGATCCATTCTACTTCATTAGCACGATCCATTCTAATTCATTCGTACGATCCATTCTAATTCATTCATACGATCCATTGTAATTCATTCATATGATCCATTCTAATTCATTCACACGAATGTATCAATTCTAATTCATTCCTACGATCTATTCTAATTCATTCGTTTGAATGTTTCCATTCTAATTCATTCGTACGATTCATTCTAATTCATTCGTACGATCCATTCTGGTTCATTCGTACGATCCATTCTACATCATTCGTACGATCCATTCTACTTCATTCGCATGAATGTATCCATTCTAATTCATTCGTACAATCCATTCTAATTCATTCGCACGATCAATTCTAATTCATTCGTATGATCCATTCTAATTCATTCCTATGATCTATTCTAATTTATTCGTTCGAATGTATCCATTCTAATTCATTCGTACGATTCATTCTAATTCATTCGTACGATCCATTCTAATTCATTCGTACGATCCATTCTACTTCATTCGCACGAATGTATCCATTCTAATTCATTCGTACAATCCATTCTAATTCATTCGCACGATCAATTCTAATTCATTCGTATGATCCATTCTAATTCATTCCTACGATCTATTCTAATTCATTCATTCAAATGTATCCATTCTAATTCATTCGTACGATTCATTCTAATTCATTCGTACGATCCATTCTAATTCATTCGTACGATCCATTCTACTTCATTCGCACGAATGTATCCATTCTAATTCATTCGTACAATCCATTCTAATTCATTCGCACGATCATTTCTAATTCATTCGTATGATCCATTCTAATTCATTCCTACGATCTATTCTAATTCATTCGAACGAATGAATTAGAATAGATCGTAGGAATGAATTAGAATGGATCATACGAATGAATTAGAAATGATCGTGTGATTCGTGCGAATGAAGTAGAATGGATCGTACGAATGAATTAGAATGGATCGTACGAATGAATTAGAAGGAATACATTCGAACGAATGAATTAGAATAGATCGTAGGAATGAATTAGAATGGATCATACGAATGAATTAGAATTGATCGTGCGAATGAATTAGAATGGATTGTATGAATGAATTAGAATGCAATGGATCGGCATGAATTAGAATGGATCATACGAATGAATTAGAATTGATCGTGCGAATGAATTAGAATGGATTGTACGAATGAATTAGAATGGATACATTCGTTCGAATGAAGTAGAATGGATCGTACGAATGAATTTGAATGGATACATTCGTGCGAATGAAGTAGAATGGATCGTACGAATGAATTAGAATGGATCGTACGAATGAATTAGAATGAATCGTACGAATGAATTAGAATGGAAACATTCGAACGAATGAATTAGAATAGATCGTAGGAATGAATTAGAATGAATCGTACGAATGAATTAGAATGGATTGTACGAATGAATTAGAATGGATCCATTCGTGCGAATGAAGTAGAATGGATCGTACGAATAAATTAGAATGGATCGTACGAATGAATCAGATCGGATCGTACGAATGAATTAGAATGAATCATACGAATGATTTAGAATGGAAACATTCGAACGAATGAATTAGAATAGATCGTAGGAATGAATTAGAATGGATCATACGAATGAATTAGAATTGATTGTGCGAATGAATTAGAAAGGATTGTACGAATGAATTAGAATGGATACATTCGTGCGAATGAAGTAGAATGGATGGTACGAAAGAATTAGAATGGATACATTCGTGATCCATTCTAATTCATTCCTACGATCTATTCTAATTCATTCGTTCGAATGTATCCATTCTAATTCATTCGTACGATTCATTCTAATTCATTCGTACGATCCATTCTAATTCATTCGTACGATCCATTCTACTTCATTCGCATGAATGTATCCATTCTAATTCATTCGTACAATCCATTCTAATTCATTCGCACGATCAATTATAATTCATTCGTATGATCCATTCTAATTCATTCCTACGATCTATTCTAATTTATTCGTTCGAATGTATCCATTCTAATTCATTCGTACGATTCATTCTAATTCATTCGTACGATCCATTCTAATTCATTCGTACGATCCATTCTACTTTATTCGTACGAATGTATCCATTCTAATTCATTCATGCAATCCATTCTAATTCATTCGCACGATCAATTCTAATTCATTCGTATGATCCATTCTAGTTCATTCCTACAATCTATTCTAATTCATTCGTTCGATCCATTCTACTTCATTCGCACGAATGTATCCATTCTAATTCATTCGTACGATCCATTCTAATTCATTCGTACGATCCATTCTAATTAATTCGTACGATCCATTCTACATCATTCCTACGATCCATTCTAATTCATTCGTACGATCCATTCTACTTCATTCGCACGAATGTATCCATTCTAATTCATTCGTACAATCCATTCTAATTCATTCGCACGATCAATTCTAATTCATTCGTATGATCCATTCTAATTCATTCCTACGATCTATTCTAATTCATTCGTTCGAATGTATCCATTCTAATTCATTCGTATGATTCATTCTAATTCATTCGTACGATCCATTCTGATTCATTCGTACGATCCATTCTTACAATTGATCGTGCTAATGAATTAGAATGGATTGTACGAATGAATTAGAATGGATACATTCGTGCGAATGAATTAGAATAGATCGTAGGAATGAATTAGAATGGATCATACGAATGAATTAGAATTGATCGTGCGAATGAATTAGAATGGATTGTACGAATGAATTAGAATGGATACATTCGTGCGAATGAAGTAGAATGGATCGAACGAATGAATTAGAATAGATCGTACGAATGAATTAGAATGGATCATACGAATGAATTAGAATTGATCGTGCGAATGAATTAGAAGGGATTGCACGAATGAATTAGAATGGATACATTCGTGCGAATGAAGTAGAATGGATCATACGAATGAATTAGAATTGATCGTGCGAATGAATTAGAATGGATTGTACGAATGAATTAGAATGGATACATTCGTGCGAATGAAGTAGAACGGATCGTACGAATGAATTAGAATGGATCGTACGAATGAATTAGAATGAATCGTACGAATGAATTAGAATGGATACATTCGAACGAATGAATTAGAATAGATAGTAGGAATGAATTAGAATGGATCATACGAATGAATTAGAATTGATCGTGCGAATGAATTAGAATGGATTGTACGAATGAATTAGAATAGATCGTAGGAATGAATTAGAATGGATCATACGAGTGAATTAGAAATGATCGTGCGAATGAATTAGAATGGATTGCACGAATGAATTAGAATGGATACATTCGTGCGAATGAAGTAGAATGGATCGTACGAATGAATTAGAATGGATCATACGAATGAATTAGAATGAATCGTACGAATGAATTAGAATGGATACATTCGAACGAATGAATTAGAATAGATCGTAGGAATGAATTAGAATGGATCATACGAATGAATTAGATCGTGCGAATGAATTAGAATGGATTGTACGAATGAATTAGAATGGATACATTCGTGCGAATGAAGTAGAATGGATCGTACGAATGAATTAGAATGGATCGTACGAATGAATTAGAATGGATACATTCGAACGAATGAATTAGAATGAATTAGAATGGAAACATTCGAACGAATGAATTAGAATAGATCGTAGGAATGAATTAGAATGGATCATACGAATGAATTAGAATGGATCGTACGAATGAATTAGAATGAATCGTACGAATGAATTAGAATGGATACATTCGAACGAATGAATTAGAATAGATCGTAGGAATGAATTAGAATGGATCATACGAATGAATTAGAATTGATCATGCGAATGAATTAGAATGGATTGTACGAATGAATTAGAATGGATACATTCCTGCGAATGAAGTAGAATGGATCGTACAAATGAATTAGAATGGATCGTACGAATGAATTAGAATGGATACATTCGAACGAATGAATTAGAATAGATCGTAGGAATGAATTAGAATGGATCATACGAATGAATTAGCATTGATCGTGCGAATGAATTAGAATGGATTGTATGAATGAATTAGAATGGATACATTCGTGCGAATGAAGTAGAATGGATCGTACGAATGAATTAGAATGGATCGTACGAATGAATCAGAATGGATCGTACGAATGAATTAGAATGAATCGTACGAATGAATTAGAATGGAAACATTCGAACGAATGAATTAGAATAGATCGTAGGAATGAATTAGAATGGATCATACGAATGAATTAGAATTGATCGTGCGAATAAATTAGAATGGATTGTACGAATGAATTAGAATGGATACATTCGTGCGAATGAAGTAGAATGGATCGTACGAATGAATTAGAATGGATACATTCGTGATCTATTCTAATTTATTCCTACGATTTATTCTAATTCATTCGTTGGATCATACGAATGAATTAGAAATGATCGTGCGAATGAATTAGAATTGATTATACGAATGAATTAGAATGGATACATTGGTGCGAATGAAGTAGAATGGATCGTACGAATGAATTAGAATGGATCGTACGAATGAATTAGAATGAATCGTACGAATGAATTAGAATGGATACATTCGAACGAATGAATTAGAATAGATCGTAGGAATGAATTAGAATGATTCATACGAATGAATTAGAATTGATCGTGTGAATGAATTAGAATGGATTGTACGAATGAATTAGAATGGATACATTCGTGCGAATGAAGTAGAATGGATCGTACGAATGAATTAGAATGAATCGTATGAATGAATTAGAATGGATACATTCGAATGAATGAATTAGAATAGAACGTAGGAATGAATTAGAATGGATCATATGAATGAATTAGAATTGATCGTGCGAATGAATTAGAATGGATTGTACGAATGAATTAGAATGGATACATTCGTGAGAATGAAGTAGAATGGATCGTACGAATGAATTAGAATGGATCGTACGAATGAATTAGAATTAATCATACGAATGAATTAGAATGGATACATTCGAACGAATGAATTAGAATAGATCGTAGGAATGAATTAGAATGGATCATACGAATGAATTAGAATTGATCGTGCGAATGTATTAGAATGGATTGTACGAATGAATTAGAATGGATACATTCGTGCGAATGAAGTAGAATGGATCGTACGAGTGAATTAGAATGGATCGTACGAATGAATTAGAATGAATCGTACGAATGAATTGGAATGGATACATTCGAATGAATGAATTAGAATAGATCATAGGAATGAATTAGAATGGATCATACGAATGAATTAGAATTGATCGTGCGAATAAATTAGAATGGATTGTACGAATGAATTAGAATGGATACATTCGTGCGAATGAAGTAGAATGGATTGTACAAATGACTTAGAATGGATCATACGAATGAATTAGAATGAATCGTACGAATGAATTAGAATGGATACATTCGAACGAATGAATTAGAATAGATCGTAGGAATGAATTAGAATGGATCATACGAATGAATTAGAATTGATCGTGCGAATGAATTAGAATGGATTGTACGAATGAATTAGAATGGATACATTCGTGCGAATAAAGTAGAATGGATCGTACGAATGAATTAGAATGGATCGACGAATGAATTAGAATTGATCGTGCGAATGAATTAGAATGGATTGTACGAATGAATTAGAATGGATACATTCGTGCGAATGAAGTAGAATGGATCGTACGAATGAATTAGAATGGATCGTATGAATGAATTAGAATGAATCGTACGAATGAATTAGAATGGAAACATTCGAACTAATGAATTAGAATAGATCGTAGGAATGAATTAGAATGGATCATACGAATGAATTAGAATTGATCGTGCGAATGAATTAGAATGGATTGTACGAATGAATTAGAATGGATACATTCGTGCGAATGAAGTAGAATGGATCGTACGAATGAATTAGAATGGATCGTACGAATGAATTAGAATGAATCGTACGAATGAATTAGAATGGAAACATTCGAACTAATGAATTAGAATAGATCATAGGAATGAATTAGAATGGATCATACGAATGAATTAGAATTGATCGTGCGAATGAATTAGAATGGATTGTACGAAGGAATTAGAATGGATATATTCGTGCGAATGAAGTAGAATGGATCATACGAATGAATTAGAATGGATCATACGAATGAATTAGAATGGATACATTCGAACGAATGAATTAGAATGGATCATACGAATGGATCATACGAATGAATTAGAATGGATCGTACGAATGAATTAGAATGAATCGTACGAATGAATTAGAATGGAAACATTCGAACTAATGAATTAGAATAGATCATAGGAATGAATTAGAATGGATCATACGAACGAATTAGAATTGATCGTGCGAATAAATTAGAATGGATTGTACGAATGAATTAGAATGGATACATTCGTGCGAATGAAGTAGAATGGATTGTACAAATGACTTAGAATGGATCATACGAATGAATTAGAATGAATCGTACGAATGAATTAGAATGGATACATTCGAACGAATGAATTAGAATAGATCGTAGGAATGAATTAGAATGGATCATACGAATGAATTAGAATTGATCGTGCGAATGAATTAGAATGGATTGTACGAATGAATTAGAATGGATACATTCGTGCGAATAAAGTAGAATGGATCGTACGAATGAATTAGAATGGATCGACGAATGAATTAGAATTGATCGTGCGAATGAATTAGAATGGATTGTACGAATGAATTAGAATGGATACATTCGTGCGAATGAAGTAGAATGGATCGTACGAATGAATTAGAATGGATCGTATGAATGAATTAGAATGAATCGTACGAATGAATTAGAATGGAAACATTCGAACTAATGAATTAGAATAGATCGTAGTAATGAATTAGAATGGATCATACGAATGAATTAGAATTGATCGTGCGAATGAATTAGAATGGATTGTACGAATGAATTAGAATGGATACATTCGTGCGAATGAAGTAGAATGGATCGTACGAATGAATTAGAATGGATCGTACGAATGAATTAGAATGAATCGTACGAATGAATTAGAATGGATACATTCGAACGAATGAATTAGAATAGATCGTAGGAATGAATTAGAATGGATCATACGAATGAATTAGAATTAATCGTGCGAATGAATTAGAATGGATTGTACGAATGAATTAGAATGGATACATTCGTGCGAATGAAGTAGAATGGATCGACGAATAAATTAGAATAGATCGTAGGAATGAATTAGAATGGATCATACGAATGAATTAGAATTGATCGTGCGAATGAATTAGAATGGATTGTACGAATGAATTAGAATGGATACATTCGAGCGAATGAAGTAGAATGGATCGTACGAATGAATTAGAATGGATCATACGAATGAATTAGAATAGATACATTCGAACGAATGAATTAGAATAGATCGTAGGAATGAATTAGAATGGATCATACGAATGAATTAGAATTGATCGTGCGAATGAATTAGAATGGATTGTACGAATGAATTAGAATGGATACATTCGTGCGAATGAAGTAGAATGGATCGTACGAATGAATTAGAATGGATCGTACGAATGAATTAGAATGGATACATTCGAACGAATGAATTAGAATAGATCGTAGGAATGAATTAGAATGGATCATACGAATAAATTAGAATTGATCGTGCGAATGAATTAGAATGGATTGTACGAATGAATTAGAATGGATTGTACGATCCATTCTAATTCATTCGTATGATTCATTCTTTTTTTTTTTTTTGATCAAATCTAGGGGATTTTATTAGGGACCCCGCCCTTCAAAGAACATCATTACAACTAAAGACTTCCATACAAGTCCAAAAAATCAAAACCAAACCAAAATTTACAACTAGACACAAAGGAAAAAGAACTCCAATTACAGATCCAATTCCACTCCAGCACAGCCCTTCTGCCTTAATCTTTCAGCAATATCAGCATCAAAAGCTATTATCTTTCCTGTCATAACCTTTTTGCATATTATCAGCTTCAATAGCAATTCTCAAATTGCCTTTAAGATCCTCAGAATAAAGTTCAGTAACATGATCCATATTCTGTCCCATTTTAGAGAGCACATCAGCTGCTTGATTTCCTTCTCTCAGAATATGAGTAATTTGGAAATGCCTAAACTGATTCAGCTTCTTCTGAATATACTGAACTTGATGAGAACAATTCCAAGGGATAGAATAAACGTTTTTAATATAGTTCACAGCTAAAAGAGAATCTGATTCAATCCAATACTGAGATATATTCAGATTTTCTGCATAAACCAGCCCTTGCTCTATAGCCTCCAATTCAACTTCTGCAATTTGCTTATGCCTGGAAGGACCACAGTACGTATGATTCATTCTAATTCATTCGTACGATCCATTCTAATTCATTCGTACGATCCATTCTACTTCATTCGCACGAATATATCCATTCTAATTCATTCGTACAATCCATTCTAATTCATTCGCACGATCAATTCTAATTCATTCGTATGATCCATTCTAATTCATTCCTACGATCTATTCTAATTTATTCGTTCGAATGTATCCATTCTAATTCATTCGTACGATTCATTCTAATTCATTCGTACGATCCATTCTAGCCATTCTAATTCATTCGTACGATCCATTCTTATTCATTCGTACGATCCATTCTAAGTCATTCGTACGATCCATTCTAACTAATTTGCTCGAATGGATCCATTCTACTTCATTCGTACGATCCATTCTAGTTCATTCACACGTTCTATTCTAATTCATTCATACGATCCATTCTAATTCATTCGTATGATCCATTCTAATTCATTCCTACGATCTATTCTAATTCATTCGTTACTTCATTCACACGAATGTATCCATTCTAATTCATTCGTACAATCCATTCTAATTCATTCGCACGATCTATTCTAATTCATTCGTACGATCCATTCGTACAATCCATTCTAATTCATTCGCACGAATGTATCCATTCTAATTCATTCGTACAATCCATTCTAATTCATTCGCACGATCAATTCTAATTCATTCGCACGAATGTATCCATTCTAATTCATTCACACGATCAATTCTAATTCATTCGTATGATCCATTCTAATTCATTCCTATGATCTATTCTAATTCATTCGTTCGAATGTATCTATTCTAATTCATTCGTATGATCCATTCTAATTCATTCGTATGATCCATTCTACTTCATTCGCACGAATGTATCCATTCTAATTCCTTCGTACAATCCATTCTAATTCATTCGCACGATCAATTCTAATTCATTCGTATGATCCATTCTAATTCATTCCTATGATCTATTCTAATTCATTAGTTCGAATGTATCCATTCTAATTCATTCGTACGATTCATTCTAATTCATTCGTACGATCCATTCTAATTCATTCGTACGATCCATTCTACTTCATTCGCACGAATGTATCCATTCTAATTCATTCGTACAATCCATTCTAATTCATTCGCAAGATCAATTCTAATTCATTCGTATGATCCATTCTAATTCATTCCTATGATCTATTCTAATTCATTCGTTCGAATGTATCCATTCTAATTTATTCGTACGATTCATTCTAATTCATTCATACGATCCATTCTGATTCATTCGTACGATCCATTCTACATCATTCGCACGAATGTATCCATTCTAATTCATTCGTACAATCCATTCTAATTCATTCGCACGATCAATTCTAATTCATTCGTATGATCCATTCTAATTCATTCCTACGATCTATTCTAATTCATTTGTTCGAATGTATCCATTCTAATTCATTCGCACGATCAATTCTAATTCATTCGTATGATCTATTCTAATTCATTCCTACGATCTATTCTAATTCATTCGTTCGAATGTATCCATTCTAATTCATTCGTACGATTCATTCTAATTCATTCGTACGATCCATTCTAATTCATTCGTACGATCCATTCTACTTCATTCGCACGAATGTATCCATTCTAATTCATTCGTACAATCCATTCTAATTCATTCGCACGATCAATTCTAATTCATTCGTATGATCCATTCTAATTCATTCCGATCCATTGCATTCTAATTCATTCGTACAATCCATTCTAATTCATTTGCACGATCAATTCTAATTCATTCGTATGATCCATTCTAATTCATTCCTACGATCTATTCTAATTCATTCGTTCGAATGTATTCCTTCTAATTCATTCGTACGATCCATTCTAATTCATTCGTACGATCCATTCTACTTCATTCGCACGAATGGATCCATTCTAATTCATTCGTACAATCCATTCTAATTCATTCGTACGATTCATTATAATTCATTCCTACGATCTATTCTAATTCATTCGTTCGAATGTTTCCATTCTAATTCATTCGTATGATTCATTCTAATTCATTCGTACGATCCATTCTAATTCATTCGTACGATCCATTCTACTTCATTCGCACGAATGTATCCATTCTAATTCATTCGTACAATCCATTCTAATTCATTCGCACGATCAATTCTAATTCATTCGTATGATCCATTCTAATTTATTCCTACAATCTATTCTAATTCATTCGTTCGAATGTATCCATTCTAATTCATTCGTACGATTCATTCTAATTCATTCGTACGATCCATTCTAATTCATTCGTACGATCCATTCTACTTCATTCGCACGAATGTATCCATTCTAATTCATTCGTACAATCCATTCTAATTCATTCGCACGATCATTTCTAATTCATTCGTATGATCCATTCTAATTCATTCCTATGATCTATTCTAATTCATTCGAACGAATGAATTAGAATAGATCGTAGGAATGAATTAGAATGGATCATACGAATGAATTACAAATGATCGTGCGATTCGTGCGAATGAAGTAGAATGGATCGTACGAATGAATTAGAATGGATCGTACGAATGAATTAGAAGGAATACATTCGAACGAATGAATTAGAATAGATCATAGGAATGAATTAGAATGGATCATACGAATGAATTAGAATTGATCGTGCGAATGAATTAGAATGGATTGTACGAATGAATTAGAATGCAATGGATCGGCATGAATTAGAATGGATCATACGAATGAATTAGAATTGATCGTGCGAATGAATTAGAATGGATTGTACGAATGAATTAGAATGGATACATTCGTGCGAATGAAGTAGAATGGATACATTCGTGCGAATGAAGTAGAATGGATCGTACGAATGAATTAGAATGGATACATTCGTGCGAATGAAGTAGAATGGATCGTACGAATGAATTAGAATGGATCGTATGAATGAATTATAATGAATCGTACGAATGAATTAGAATGGAAACATTCGAACGAATGAATTAGAATAGATCGTAGGAATGAATTAGAATGAATCGTACGAATGAATTAGAATGGATTGTACGAATGAATTAGAATGGATCCATTCGTGCGAATGAAGTAGAATGGATCGTACGAATGAATTAGAATGGATCGTACGAATGAATCAGATCGGATCGTACGAATGAATTAGAATGAATCGTACGAATGAATTAGAATGGAAACATTCGAACGAATGAATTAGAATAGATCGTAGGAATGAATTAGAATGGATCATACGAATGAATTAGAATTGATCGTGCGAATGAATTAGAATGGATTGTACGAATGAATTAGAGTGGATACATTCGTGCGAATGAAGTAGAATGGATCGTACGAATGAATTAGAATGGATACATTCGTGATCCATTCTAATTCATTCCTACGATCTATTCTAATTCATTCGTTCGAATGTATCCATTCTAATTCATTCGTACTATTCATTCTAATTCATTCGTACGATCCATTCTAATTCATTCGTACGATCCATTCTACTTCATTCGCATGAATGTATCCATTCTAATTCATTCGTACAATCCATTCTAATTCATTCGCACGATCAATTATAATTCATTCGTATGATCCATTCTAATTCATTCCTACGATCTATTCTAATTTATTCGTTCGAATGTATCCATTCTAATTCATTCGTACGATTCATTCTAATTCATTCGTACGATCCATTCTAATTCATTCGTACGATCCATTCTACTTTATTCGCACGAATGTATCCATTCTAATTCATTCGTGCAATCCATTCTAATTCATTCGCACGATCAATTCTAATTCATTCGTATGATCCATTCTAGTTCATTCCTACAATCTATTCTAATTCATTCGTTTGATCCATTCTACTTCATTCGCACGAATGTATCCATTCTAATTCATTCGTACGATCCATTCTAATTCATTCGTACGATCCATTCTAATTCATTCGTACGATCCATTCTAATTAATTCATACGATCCATTCTACATCATTCCTACGATCCATTCTAATTCATTCGTACGATCCATTCTACTTCATTCTCACGAATGTATCCATTCTAATTCATTCGTACAATCCATTCTAATTCATTCGCACGATCAATTCTAATTCATTCGTATGATCCATTCTAATTCATTCCTATGATCTATTCTAATTCATTCGTTCGAATGTATCCATTCTAATTAATTCGTATTATTCATTCTAATTCCTTCGTACGATCCATTCTGATTCATTCGTACGATCCATTCTTAGAATTGATCGTGCGAATGAATTAGAATGGATTGTACGAATGAATTAGAATGGATACATTCGTGCGAATGAATTAGAATAGATTGTAGGAATGAATTAGAATGGATCATACGAATGAATTAGAATTGATCGTACGAATGAATTAGAATGGATTGTACGAATGAATTAGAATGGATACATTCGTGCGAATGAAGTAGAATGGATCATACGAATGAATTAGAATTGATCGTGCGAATGAATTAGAATGGATTACACGAATGAATTAGAATGGATACATTCGTGCGAATGAAGTAGAATGGATCATACGAATGAATTAGTATTGATCGTGCGAATGAATTAGAATGGATTGTACGAATGAATTAGAATGGATACATTCGTGCGAATGAAGTAGAATGGATCGTACGAATGAATTAGAATGGATCGTACGAATGAATTAGAATGAATCGTACGAATGATTTAGAATGGATACATTCGAACGAATGAATTAGAATAGATCGTAGGAATGAATTAGAATGGGTCATACGAATGAATTAGAATTGATCGTGCGAATGAATTAGAATGGATTGTACGAATGAATTAGAATAGATCGTAGGAATGAATTAGAATGGATCATACGAATGAATTTGAAATGATCGTGCGAATGAATTAGAATGGATTGCACGAATGAATTAGAATGGATACATTCGTGCGAATGAAGTAGAATGGATCGTACGAATAAATTAGAATGGATCATACGAATGAATTAGAATGAATCGTACGAATGAATTAGAATGGATACATTCGAACGAATGAATTAGAATAGATCGTAGGAATGAATTAGAATGGATCATACGAATGAATTAGAATTGATCGTGCGAATGAATTAGAATGGATTGTACGAATGAATTAGAATGGATACATTCGTGCGAATGAAGTAGAATGGATCGTACGAATGAATTAGAATGGATCGTACGAATGAATTAGAATGGATACATTCGAACGAATGAATTAGAATGAATTAGAATGGAAACATTCGAACGAATGAATTAGAATAGATCGTAGGAATGAATTAGAATGGATCATACGAATGAATTAGAATTGATTCGTATGATCCATTCTAATTCATTCCTATGATCCATTCTAATTCATTCCTATGATCTATTCTAATTCATTCGTTCGAGTGTATCCATTCTAATTCATTCGTACGATTCATTCTAATTCATTCGTACGATCCATTCTAATTCATTCGTACGATCCATTTTACTTCATTCTCACGAATGTATCCATTCTAATTCATTCGTACAATCCATTCTAATTCATTCGCACGATCAATTCTAATTCATTCGTATGATCCATTCTAATTCATTCCTACGATCTATTCTAATTTATTCGTTCGAATGTATCCATTCTAATTCATTCGTACGATTCATTCTAATTCATTCGTACGATCCATTCTAATTCATTCGTACGATCCATTCTAATTCATTCGTTCGATCCATTCTACTTCATTCGCACGAATGTATCCATTCTAATTCATTCGTACAATCCATTCTAATTCATTCGCACGATCAATTCTAATTCATTCGTATGATCCATTCTAATTTATTCCTACGATCTATTCTAATTCATTCGTTCGAATGTATCCATTCTAATTCATTCGTACTATCCATTCTAATTCATTCGTACGATCCATTCTACTTTATTCGCACGAATGTATCCATTCTAATTCATTCGTACAATCCATTCTAATTCATTCACACGATCAATTCTAATTCATTCGTATGATCCATTCTAATTCATTCCTACGATCCATTCTTATTCATTCGTTCTAATGTTTCCATTCTATTTCATTCGTACGATTCATTCTAATTCATTCGTACGATCCATTCTGATTCATTCTACTTCATTCGCACGAATGTATCCATTCAAATTCATTCGTACAATCCATTCTAATTCATTCGCACGATCAATTCTAATTCATTCGTATGATCCATTCTAATTCATTCCTACGATCTATTCTAATTCATTCGTTCGAATGTATCCATTCTAATTCATTCGTATGATCTATTCTAATTCATTCGCACGAATGTATCCATTCTATTTCATTCATACGATCCATTCTTACTCATTCGTACGATCCATTCTAATTCATTCGCACGAATGTATCCATTCTGATTCATTCGCACGAATGTATCCATTCTAATTCATTCGTACAATCCATTATAATTCAATCGCACGATCAATTCTAATTCATTCGTATAATCCATTCTAATTCATTCCTATGATCTATTCTAATTCATTCGTTCGAATGTATCCATTCTAATTCATTCGTACGATTCATTCTAATTCATTCGTACGATCCATTCTAATTCATTCGTACGATCCATTCTACTTCATTCGCACGAATGTATCCATTCTAATTCATTCGTGCAATCCATTCTAATTCATTCGCACGATCAATTCTAATTCATTCGTATGATCCATTCTAATTCATTCCTACGATCTATTCTAATTCATTCGTTCGAATGTATCCATTCAAATTCATTCGTACGATTCATTCTAATTCATTCGTACGATCCATTCTAATTCATTCGTACGATCCATTCTACTTCATTCGCACGAATGTATCCATTCTAATTCATTCGTACAATCCATTCTAATTCATTCGCACGATCAATTCTAATTGATTCGTATGATCCTTTCTAATTCATTCCTACGATCTATTCTAATTCATTCGTTCGAATGTTTCCATTCTAATTCATTCGTACGATTCATTCTAATTCATTCGTACGATCCATTCTAATTCATTCGTACGATCCATTCTACTTCATTCGCACGAATATATCCATTCTAATTCATTCGTACAATCCATTCTAATTCATTCGCACGATCAATTCTAATTCATTCGTATGATCCATTCTAATTCATTCCTACGATCTATTCTAATTCATTCGTTCGAATGTTTCCATTCTAATTCATTCGTACGATTCATTCTAATTCATTCGTACGATCCATTCTGATTCATTCGTACGATCCATTCTAATTCATTCGTACGATCCATTCTACTTCATTCGCACGAATGTATCCATTCTAATTCATTCGTACAATCCATTCTAATTCATTCGCACGATCAATTCTAATTCATTCGTATGATCCTTTCTAATTCATTCCTACGATCTATTCTAATTCATTCGTTCGAATGTATCCATTCTAATTCATTCGTACGACCCATTCTAATTCATTCGTACAATCCATTCTACTTCATTCGCACGAATGTATCAATTCTACTTCATTCGCACAATCCATTCTAATTCATTCGTACGATCCATTCTTATTCATTCGTACGATCCATTCTACTTCATTCGCACGAATGTATCCATTCTAATTCATTCGTACAATCCATTCTAATTCATTCGCACGATCAATACTAATTCATTCGTATGATCCATTCTAATTCATTCCTACGATCTATTCTAATTCATTCGTTCGAATGTATCCATTCTAATTCATTCGTACGATCCATTCTAATTCATTCGTACGATCCATTCTACTTCATTCGCACGAATGTATCCATTCTAATTCATTCGTACAATCCATTCTAATTCATTCGCACGATCAATTCATTCGTATGATCCATTCTAATTCATTCCTACGATCTATTCTAATTCATTCGTTCGAATGTATCCATTCTAATTCATTCGTACGATTCATTCTAATTCATTCGTACGATCCATTCTAATTCATTCGTACGATCCATTCTACTTCATTCGCACGAATGTATCCATTCTAATTCATTCGTACAATCCATTCTAATGCATTCGCATGATCAATTCTAATTCATTCGTATGATCCATTCTAATTCATTCCTACGATCTATTCTAATTTATTCGTTCGAATGTATCCATTCTAATTCATTCGTACGATTCATTCTAATTCATTCGTACGATCCATTCTAATTCATTCGTACGATCCATTCTACTTCATTCGCACGAATGTATCCATTCTAATTCATTCGTACAATCCATTCTAATTCATTCGCACGATCAATTCTAATTTATTCGTATGATCCATTCTAATTCATTCCTACGATCTATTCTAATTCATTCGTTCGAATGTATTCATTCTAATTCATTCGTACGATTTATTCTAATTCATTCGTACGATCCATTCTAATTCATTCGTACGATCCATTCTACTTCATTCGCACGAATGTATCCATTCTAATTCATTCGTACAATCCATTCTAATTCATTCGCACGATCAATTCTAATTCATTCGTATGATCCATTCTAATTCATTCCTATGATCTATTCTAATTCATTCGTTCGAGTGTATCCATTCTAATTCATTCGTACGATTTATTCTAATTCATTCGTACGATCCATTCTAATTCATTTGTACGATCCATTCTACTTCATTCTCACGAATGTATCCATTCTAATTCATTCGTACAATCCATTCTAATTCATTCGCACGATCAATTCTAATTCATTCGTATGATCCATTCTAATTCATTCCTACGATCTATTCTAATTCATTCGTTCGAATGTATCCATTCTAATTCATTCGTACGATTCATTCTAATTCATTCGTACGATCCATTCTAATTCATTCGTACGATCCATTCTAATTCATTCGTTCGATCCATTCTACTTCATTCGCACGAATGTATCCATTCTAATTCATTCGTACAATCCATTCTAATTCATTCGCACGATCAATTCTAATTCATTCGTATGATCCATTCTAATTTATTCCTACGATCTATTCTAATTCATTCGTTCGAATGTATCCATTCTAATTCATTCGTATGATCCATTCTAATTCATTCGTACGATCCATTCTACTTCATTCGCACGAATGTATCCATTCTAATTCATTCGTACAATCCATTCTAATTCATTCACACGATCAATTCTAATTCATTCGTATGATCCATTCTAATTCATTCCTACGATCCATTCTGATTCATTCGTTCTAATGTTTCCATTCTATTTCATTCGTACGATTCATTCTAATTCATTCGTACGATCCATTCTGATTCATTCTACTTCATTCGCACGATTGTATCCATTCAAATTCATTCGTACAATCCATTCTAATTCATTCGCACGATCAATTCTAATTCATTCGTATGATCCATTCTAATTCATTCCTACGATCTATTCTAATTCATTCGTTCGAATGTATCCATTCTAATTCATTCGTACGATCTATTCTAATTCATTCGCACGAATGTATCCATTCTATTTCATTTATACGATCCATTCTTACTCATTCGTACGATCCATTCTAATTCATTCGCACGAATGTATCCATTCTGATTCATTCGCACGAATGTATCCATTCTAATTCATTCGTACAATCCATTATAATTCAATCGCACGATCAATTCTAATTCATTCGTATGATCCATTCTAATTCTTTCCTATGATCTATTCTAATTCATTCGTTCGAATGTATCCATTCTAATTCATTCGTACGATTCATTCTAATTCATTCGTACGATCCATTCTAATTCATTCGTACGATCCATTCTACTTCATTCGCACGAATGTATCCATTCTAATTCATTTGTGCAATCCATTCTAATTCATTCGCACGATCAATTCTAATTCATTCGTATGATCCATTCTAATTCATTCCTACGATCTATTCTAATTCATTCGTTCGAATGTATCCATTCTAATTCATTCGTACGATTCATTCTAATTCATTCGTACGATCCATTCTAATTCATTCGTACGATCCATTCTACTTCATTCGCACGAATATATCTATTCTAATTCATTCGTACAATCCATTCTAATTCATTCGCACGATCAATTCTAATTCATTCGTATGATCCATTCTAATTAATTCCTACGATCTATTCTAATTCATTCGTTCGAATGTTTCCATTCTAATTCATTCGTACGATTCATTCTAATTCATTCGTACGATCCATTCTGATTCATTCGTACGATCCATTCTAATTCATTCGTACGATCCATTCTACTTCATTCGCACGAATGTATCCATTCTAATTCATTCGTACAATCCATTCTAATTCATTCGCACGATCAATTCTAATTCATTCGTATGATCCTTTCTAATTCATTCCTACGATCTATTCTAATTCATTCGTTCGAATGTATCCATTCTAATTCATTCGTACGATCCATTCTAATTCATTCGTACAATCCATTCTACTTCATTCGCACGAATGTATCCATTCTACTTCATTCGCACAATCCATTCTAATTCATTCGTACGATCCATTCTTATTCATTCGTACGATCCATTCTACTTTATTCGCACGAATGTATCCATTCTAATTCATTCGTACAATCCATTCTAATTCATTCGCACGATCAATTCTAATTCATTCGTATGATCCATTCTAATTCATTCCTACGATCTATTCTAATTCATTCGTTCGAATGTATCCATTCTAATTCATTCGTACGATCCATTCTAATTCATTCGTACGATCCATTCTACTTCATTCGCACGAATGTATCCATTCTAATTCATTCGTACAATCCATTCTAATTCATTCGCACGATCAATTCATTCGTATGATCCATTCTAATTCATTCCTACGATCTATTCTAATTCATTCGTTCGAATGTATCCATTCTAATTCATTCGTACGATTCATTCTAATTCATTCGTACGATCCATTCTAATTCATTCGCACGATCAATTCTAATTCATTCGTACGATCCATTCTAATTCATTCCTACGATTTATTCTAATTCATTCGTTCGAATGTATCCATTCTAATTCATTCGTACGATGCATTCTAATTCATTCGTACGATCCATTCTACTTCATTCGCACGAATGTATCCATTCTAATTCATTTGTACAATTCATTCTAATTCATTCACACGATCAATTCTAATTCATTCGTATGATCCATTCTAATTCATTCCTACGATCTATTCTAATTCATTCGTTCGAATGTATCCATTCTAATTCATTCGTACGATTCATTCTAATTCATTCGTACGATCCATTCTAATTCATTCGTACGATCCATTCTACTTCATTCGCACGAATATATCCATTCTAATTCATTCGTACAATCCATTCTAATTCATTCGCACGATCAATTCTAATTCATTCGTATGATCCATTCTAATTCATTCCTACGATCTATTCTAATTCATTCGTTCGAATGTTTCCATTCTAATTCATTCGTACGATCCATTCTGATTCATTCGTACGATCCATTCTGATTCATTCGTACGATCCATTCTAATTCATTCGTACGATCCATTCTACTTCACTCGCACGAATGTATCCATTCTAATTCATTCGTACAATCCATTCTAATTCATTCGCACGATCAATTCTAATTCATTCGTATGATCCTTTCTAATTCATTCCTACGATCTATTCTAATTCATTCGTTCGAATGTATCCATTCTAATTCATTCGTACGATCCATTCTAATTCATTCGTACAATCCATTCTACTTCATTCGCACGAATGTATCCATTCTACTTCATTCGCACAATCCATTCTAATTCATTCGTACGATCCATTCTTATTCATTCGTACGATCCATTCTACTTCATTCGCACGAATGTATCCATTCTAATTCATTCGTACAATCCATTCTAATTCATTCGCACGATCAATTCTAATTCATTCGTATGATCCATTCTAATTCATTCCTACGATCTATTCTAATTCATTCGTTCGAATGTATCTATTTTAATTCATTCGTACGATCCATTCTAATTCATTCGTACGATCCATTCTACTTCATTCGCACGAATGTATCCATTCTAATTCATTCGTACAATCCATTCTAATTCATTCGCACGATCAATTCATTCGTATGATCCATTCTCATTCATTCCTACGATCTATTCTAATTCATTCGTTCGAATGTATCCATTCTAATTCATTCGTACGATTCATTCTAATTCATTCGTACGAACCATTCTAATTCATTCGTACGATCCATTCTACTTCATTCGCACGAATGTATCCATTCTAATTCATTCGTGCAATCCATTCTAATTCATTCGCACGATCAATTCTAATTCATTCGTATGATCCATTCTAATTCATTCCTACGATCTATTCTAATTCATTCGTTCGAATGTATCCATTCTAATTCATTCGTACGATTCATTCTAATTCATTCGTACGATCCATTCTAATTCATTCGTACGATCCATTCTACTTCATCCGCACGAATGTATCCATTCTAATTCATTCGTACAATCCATTCTAATTCATTCGCACGATCATTTCTAATTCATTCGTATGATCAATTCTAATTCATTCCTACGATCTATTCTAATTCATTCGTTCAAATGTTTCCATTCTAATTCATTCGTACGATCCATTCTAATTCATTCGTACGATCAATTCTAATTCATTCGTATGATCCATTCTAATTTATTCCTACGATCTATTCTAATTCATTCGTTCGAATGTATCCATTCTAATTCATTCGTACTATCCATTCTAATTCATTCCTACGATCCATTCTACTTTATTCGCACGAATGTATCCATTCTAATTCATTCGTACAATCCATTCTAATTCATTCACACGATCAATTCTAATTCATTCGTATGATCCATTCTAATTCATTCCTACGATCCATTCTTATTCATTCGTTCTAATGTTTCCATTCTATTTCATTCGTACGATTCATTCTAATTCATTCGTACGATCCATTCTGATTCATTCTACTTCATTCGCACGAATGTATCCATTCAAATTCATTCGTACAATCCATTCTAATTCATTCGCACGATCAATTCTAATTCATTCGTATGATCCATTCTAATTCATTCCTACGATCTATTCCAATTCATTCGTTCGAATGTATCCATTCTAATTCATTCGTATGATCTATTCTAATTCATTCGCACGAATGTATCCATTCTATTTCATTCATACGATCCATTCTTACTCATTCGTACGATCCATTCTAATTCATTCGCACGAATGTATCCATTCTGATTCATTCGCACGAATGTATCCATTCTAATTCATTCGTACAATCCATTATAATTCAATCGCACGATCAATTCTAATTCATTCGTATGATCCATTCTAATTCATTCCTATGATCTATTCTAATTCATTCGTTCGAATGTATCCATTCTAATTCATTCGTACGATTCATTCTAATTCATTCGTACGATCCATTCTAATTCATTCGTACGATCCATTCTACTTCATTCGCACGAATGTATCCATTCTAATTCATTCGTGTAATCCATTCTAATTCATTCGCACGATCAATTCTAATTCATTCGTATGATCCATTCTAATTCATTCCTACGATCTATTCTAATTCATTCGTTCGAATGTATCCATTCTAATTCATTCGTACGATTCATTCTAATTCATTCGTACGATCCATTCTAATTCATTCGTACGATCCATTCTACTTCATTCGCACGAATGTATCCATTCTAATTCATTCGTACAATCTATTCTAATTCATTCGCACGATCAATTCTAATTGATTCGTATGATCCTTTCTAATTCATTCCTACGATCTATTCTAATTCATTCGTTCGAATGTTTCCATTCTAATTCATTCGTACGATTCATTCTAATTCATTCGTACGATCCATTCTAATTCATTCGTACGATCCATTCTACTTCATTCGCACGAATATATCCATTCTAATTCATTCGTACAATCCATTCTAATTCATTCGCACGATCAATTCTAATTCATTCGTATGATCCATTCTAATTCATTCCTACGATCTATTCTAATTCATTCGTTCGAATGTTTCCATTCTAATTCATTCGTACGATTCATTCTAATTCATTCGTACGATCCATTCTGATTCATTCGTACGATCCATTCTAATTCATTCGTACGATCCATTCTACTTCATTCGCACGAATGTATCCATTCTAATTCATTCGTACAATCCATTCTAATTCATTCGCACGATCAATTCTAATTCATTCGTATGATCCTTTCTAATTCATTCCTACTATCTATTCTAATTCATTCGTTCGAATGTATCCATTCTAATTCATTCGTACGACCCATTCTAATTCATTCGTACAATCCATTCTACTTCATTCGCACGAATGTATCAATTCTACTTCATTCGCACAATCCATTCTAATTCATTCGTACGATCCATTCTTATTCATTCGTACGATCCATTCTACTTCATTCGCACGAATGTATCCATTCTAATTCATTCGTATAATCCATTCTAATTCATTCGCACGATCAATACTAATTCATTCGTATGATCCATTCTAATTCATTCCTACGATCTATTCTAATTCATTCGTTCGAATGTATCCATTCTAATTCATTCGTACGATCCATTCTAATTCATTCGTACGATCCATTCTACTTCATTCGCACGAATGTATCCATTCTAATTCATTCGTACAATCCATTCTAATTCATTCGCACGATCAATTCATTCGTATGATCCATTCTAATTCATTCCTACGATCTATTCTAATTCATTCGTTCGAATGTATCCATTCTAATTCATTCGTACGATTCATTCTAATTCATTCGTACGATCCATTCTAATTCATTCGTACGATCCATTCTACTTCATTCGCACGAATGTATCCATTCTAATTCATTCGTACAATCCATTCTAATGCATTCGCATGATCAATTCTAATTCATTCGTATGATCCATTCTAATTCATTCCTACGATCTATTCTAATTTATTCGTTCGAATGTATCCATTCTAATTCATTCGTACGATTCATTCTAATTCATTCGTACGATCCATTCTAATTCATTCGTACGATCCATTCTACTTCATTCGCACGAATGTATCCATTCTAATTCATTCGTACAATCCATTCTAATTCATTCGCACGATCAATTCTAATTCATTCGTATGATCCATTCTAATTCATTCCTACGATCTATTCTAATTCATTCGTTCGAATGTATTCATTCTAATTCATTCGTACGATTTATTCTAATTCATTCGTACGATCCATTCTAATTCATTCGTACGATCCATTCTACTTCATTCGCACGAATGTATCCATTCTAATTCATTCGTACAATCTATTCTAATTCATTCGCACGATCAATTCTAATTCATTCGTATGATCCATTCTAATTCATTCCTATGATCTATTCTAATTCATTCGTTCGAGTGTATCCATTCTAATTCATTCGTACGATTTATTCTAATTCATTCGTACGATCCATTCTAATTCATTTGTACGATCCATTCTACTTCATTCTCACGAATGTATCCATTCTAATTCATTCGTACAATCCATTCTAATTCATTCGCACGATCAATTCTAATTCATTCGTATGATCCATTCTAATTCATTCCTACGATCTATTCTAATTCATTCGTTCGAATGTATCCATTCTAATTCATTCGTACGATCCATTCTAATTCATTCGTACGATCCATTCTAATTCATTCGTTCGATCCATTCTACTTCATTCGCACGAATGTATCCATTCTAATTCATTCGTACAATCCATTCTAATTCATTCGCACGATCAATTCTAATTCATTCGTATGATCCATTCTAATTTATTCCTACGATCTATTCTAATTCATTCGTTCGAATGTATCCATTCTAATTCATTCGTATGATCCATTCTAATTCATTCGTACGATCCATTCTACTTCATTCGCACGAATGTATCCATTCTAATTCATTCGTACAATCCATTCTAATTCATTCACACGATCAATTCTAATTCATTCGTATGATCCATTCTAATTCATTCCTACGATCCATTCTGATTCATTCGTTCTAATGTTTCCATTCTATTTCATTCGTACGATTCATTCTAATTCATTCGTACGATCCATTCTGATTCATTCTACTTCATTCGCACGATTGTATCCATTCAAATTCATACGTACAATCCATTCTAATTCATTCGCACGATCAATTCTAATTCATTCGTATGATCCATTCTAATTCATTCCTACGATCTATTCTAATTCATTCGTTCGAATGTATCCATTCTAATTCATTCGTACGATCTATTCTAATTCATTCGCACGAATGTATCCATTCTATTTCATTTATACGATCCATTCTTACTCATTCGTACGATCCATTCTAATTCATTCGCACGAATGTATCCATTCTGATTCATTCGCACGAATGTATCCATTCTAATTCATTCGTACAATCCATTATAATTCAATCGCACGATCAATTCTAATTCATTCGTATGATCCATTCTAATTCATTCCTATGATCTATTCTAATTCATTCGTTCGAATGTATCCATTCTAATTCATTCGTACGATTCATTCTAATTCATTCGTACGATCCATTCTAATTCATTCGTACGATCCATTCTACTTCATTCGCACGAATGTATCCATTCTAATTCATTTGTGCAATCCATTCTAATTCATTCGCACGATCAATTCTAATTCATTCGTATGATCCATTCTAATTCATTCCTACGATCTATTCTAATTCATTCGTTCGAATGTATCCATTCTAATTCATTCGTACGATTCATTCTAATTCATTCGTACGATCCATTCTAATTCATTCGTACGATCCATTCTACTTCATTCACACGAATATATCTATTCTAATTCATTCGTACAATCCATTCTAATTCATTCGCACGATCAATTCTAATTCATTCGTATGATCCATTCTAATTCATTACTACGATCTATTCTAATTCATTCGTTCGAATGTTTCCATTCTAATTCATTCGTACGATTCATTCTAATTCATTCGTACGATCCATTCTGATTCATTCGTACGATCCATTCTAATTCATTCGTACGATCCATTCTACTTCATTCGCACGAATGTATCCATTCTAATTCATTCGTACAATCCATTCTAATTCATTCGCACGATCAATTCTAATTCATTCGTATGATCCTTTCTAATTCATTTCTACGATCTATTCTAATTCATTCGTTCGAATGTATCCATTCTAATTCATTCGTACGATCCATTCTAATTCATTCGTACAATCCATTCTACTTCATTCGCACGAATGTATCCATTCTACTTCATTCACACAATCCATTCTAATTCATTCGTACGATCCATTCTTATTCATTCGTACGATCCATTCTACTTTATTCGCACGAATGTATCCATTCTAATTCATTCGTACAATCCATTCTAATTCATTCGCACGATCAATTCTAATTCATTCGTATGATCCATTCTAATTCATTCCTACGATCTATTCTAATTCATTCGTTCGAATGTATCCATTCTAATTCATTCGTACGATCCATTCTAATTCATTCGTACGATCCATTCTACTTCATTCGCACGAATGTATCCATTCTAATTCATTCGTACAATCCATTCTAATTCATTCGCACGATCAATTCATTCGTATGATCCATTCTAATTCATTCCTACGATCTATTCTAATTCATTCGTTCGAATGTATCCATTCTAATTCATTCGTACGATTCATTCTAATTCATTCGTACGATCCATTCTAATTCATTCGCACGATCAATTCTAATTCATTCGTACGATCCATTCTAATTCATTCCTACGATTTATTCTAATTCATTCGTTCGAATGTATCCATTCTAATTCATTCGTACGATGCATTCTAATTCATTCGTACGATCCATTCTACTTCATTCGCACGAATGTATCCATTCTAATTCATTCGTACAATTCATTCTAATTCATTCGCACGATCAATTCTAATTCATTCGTATGATCCATTCTAATTCATTCCTACGATCTATTCTAATTCATTCGTTCGAATGTATCCATTCTAATTCATTCGTACGATTCATTCTAATTCATTCGTACGATCCATTCTAATTCATTCGTACGATCCATTCTACTTCATTCGCACGAATATATCCATTCTAATTCATTCGTACAATCCATTCTAATTCATTCGCACGATCAATTCTAATTCATTCGTATGATCCATTCTAATTCATTCCTACGATCTATTCTAATTCATTCGTTCGAATGTTTCCATTCTAATTCATTCGTACGATTCATTCTAATTCATTCGTACGATCCATTCTGATTCATTCGTACGATCCATTCTAATTCATTCGTACGATCCATTCTACTTCACTCGCACGAATGTATCCATTCTAATTCATTCGTACAATCCATTCTAATTCATTCGCACGATCAATTCTAATTCATTCGTATGATCCTTTCTAATTCATTCCTACGATCTATTCTAATTCATTCGTTCGAATGTATCCATTCTAATTCATTCGTACGATCCATTCTAATTCATTCGTACAATCCATTCTACTTCATTCGCACGAATGTATCCATTCTACTTCATTCGCACAATCCATTCTAATTCATTCGTACGATCCATTCTTATTCATTCGTACGATCCATTCTACTTCATTCGCACGAATGTATCCATTCTAATTCATTCGTACAATCCATTCTAATTCATTCGCACGATCAATTCTAATTCATTCGTATGATCCATTCTAATTCATTCCTACGATCTATTCTAATTCATTCGTTCGAATGTATCCATTTTAATTCATTCGTACGATCCATTCTAATTCATTCGTACGATCCATTCTACTTCATTCGCACGAATGTATCCATTCTAATTCATTCGTACAATCCATTCTAATTCATTCGCACGATCAATTCATTCGTATGATCCATTCTCATTCATTCCTACGATCTATTCTAATTCATTCGTTCGAATGTATCCATTCTAATTCATTCGTACGATTCATTCTAATTCATTCGTACGAACCATTCTAATTCATTCGTACGATCCATTCTACTTCATTCGCACGAATGTATCCATTCTAATTCATTCGTGCAATCCATTCTAATTCATTCGCACGATCAATTCTAATTCATTCGTATGATCCATTCTAATTCATTCCTACGATCTATTCTAATTCATTCGTTCGAATGTATCCATTCTAATTCATTCGTACGATTCATTCTAATTCATTCGTACGATCTATTCTAATTCATTCGTACGATCCATTCTACTTCATCCGCACGAATGTATCCATTCTAATTCATTCGTACAATCCATTCTAATTCATTCGCACGATCATTTCTAATTCATTCGTATGATCCATTCTAATTCATTCCTACGATCTATTCTAATTCATTCGTTCAAATGTTTCCATTCTAATTCATTCGTACGATTCATTCTAATTCATTCGTACGATCCATTCTGATTCATTCGTACGATCCATTCTAATTCATTCGTACGATCCATTCTACTTCATTCGCATGAATGTATCCATTCTAATTCATTCGTACAATCTATTCTAATTCATTCGCACGATCAATTCTAATTCATTCGTATGATCCATTCTAATTCATTCCTACGATCTATTCTAATTCATTCGTTCGAATGTTTCCATTCTAATTCATTCGTACGATTCATTCTAATTCATTCGTACGATCCATTCTGATTCATTCTACTTCATTCGCACGAATGTATCCATTCTAATTCATTCGTACAATCCATTCTAATTCATTCGCACGATCAATTCTAATTCATTCGTATGATCCATTCTAATTCATTCCTACGAACTATTCTAATTCATTCGTTCGAATGCATCCATTCTAATTCATTCGTACGATCTATTCTAATTCATTCCTACGATCTATTCTAATTCATTCGTTCGAATGTATCCATTCTAATTCATTCGTACGATTCATTCCAATTCATTCGTACGATCCATTCTAATTCATTCGTACGATCCATTCTACTTCATTCGCACGAATGTATCCATTCTAATTCATTCGTACAATCCATTCTAATTCATTCGCACGATCAATTCGAATTCATTCGTATGATCCATTCTAATTCATTCCTACGATCTATTCTAATTCATTCGTTCGAATGTATCCATTCTAATTCATTCGTACGATTCATTCTAATTCATTCGTACGATCTATTCTAATTCATTCGTATGATCCATTCTACTTCATTCGCATGAATGTATCCATTCTAATTCCTTCGTGTAATCCATTCTAATTCATTCGCACGATCAATTCTAATTCATTCGTATGATCCATTCTAATTCATTCCTATGATCTATTCTAATTCATTCGTTCGAATGTATCCATTCTAATTCATTCGTACGATTCATTCTAATTCATTCGTACGATCCATTCTAATTCATTCGTACGATCCATTATACTTCATTCGCACGAATGTATCCATTCTAATTCATTCGTACAATCCATTCTAATTCATTCGCACGATCAATTCTAATTCATTCGTATGATCCATTCTAATTCATTCCTACGATCTATTCTAATTCATTCGTTCGAATGTATCCATTCTAATTCATTCGTACGATTCATTCTAATTCATTCGTACGATCCATTCTAATTCATTCGTACGATCCATTCTACTTCATTCGCACGAATGTATCCATTCTAATTCATTCGTACAATCCATGTACGATCCATTCAAATTCATTCGTATGATCCATTCTAATTCATTCTACTTCATTCTACATCAATTCATTCGCACGATCAATTCTAATTCGTTCGTGTGATCCATTCTAATTCATTCCTACGATCTATTCAAATTCATTCGTTTGAATGTATCCATTCTAATTCATTCGTACGATTCATTCTAATTCATTCGTACGATCCATTCTAATTCATTCGTACGATCCATTCTACTTCATTCGCACGAATGTATCCATTCTAATTCATTCGTGCAATCCATTCTAATTCATTCGCACGATCAATTCTAATTTATTCGTATGATCCATTCTAATTCATTCCTACGATCTATTCTAATTCATTCGTTCGAATGTATCCATTCTAATTCATTCGTACGATTCATTCTAATTCATTCGTACGATCCATTCTAATTCATTCGTACGATCCATTCTACTTCATTCGCACGAATGTATCCATTCTAATTCATTCGTACAATCCATTCTAATTCATTCGCACGATCAATTCTAATTCATTCGTATGATCCATTCTAATTCATTCCTACGATCTATTCTAATTCATTCGTTCGAATGTTTCCATTCTAATTCATTCGTACGATTCATTCTAATTCATTCGTACGATCCATTCTGATTCATTCGTACGATCCATTCTGATTCATTCGTACGATCCATTCTAATTCATTCGTACGATCCATTCTACTTCATTCGCACGAATGTATCCATTCTAATTCATTCATACAATCCATTCTAATTCATTCGCACGATCAATGCTAATTCATTCGTATGATCCATTCTAATTCATTCCTACGATCTATTCTAATTCATTCGTTCGAATGTATCCATTCTAATTCATTCGTACGATCCATTCTAATTCATTTGTACGATCCATTCTACTTCATTCGCAGGAATGTATCCATTCTAATTCATTCGTACAATCCATTCTAATTCATTCGCATGATCAATTCTAATTCATTCGTATGATCCATTCTAATTCATTCCTACGATCTATTCTAATTCATTCGTTCGAATGTATCCATTCTAATTCATTCGTACGATTCATTCTAATTCATTCGTACGATCCATTCTAATTCATTCGTATGATCCATTCTACTTCATTCGCAAGAATGTATCCATTCTAATTCATTCGTACAATCCATTCTAATTCATTCGCACGATCAATTCTAATTCATTAGTATGATCCATTATTATTCATTCCTACGATCTATTCTAATTCATTCGTTCGAATGTTTCCATTCTAATTCGTTCGTACGATTCATTCTAATTCATTCGTACGATCCATTCTGATTCATTCGTACGATCCATTCTAATTCATTCGTACGATCCATTCTACTTCATTCGCACGAATGTATCCATTCTAATTCATTCGTACAATCCATTCTAATTCATTCGCCCGATCAATTCTAATTCATTCGTATGATCCATTCTAATTCATTCCTACGATCTATTCTAATTCATTCGTTCGAATGTATCCATTCTAATTCATTCGTACGATCCATTCTAATTCATTCGTACGATCCATTCTACTTCATTCGCACGAATGTATCCATTCTAATTCATTCGTACAATCCATTCTAATTCATTCGCACGATCAATTCTAATTCATTCGTATGATCCATTCGAATTCATTCCTACGATCTATTCTAATTCATTCGTTCGAATGTATCCATTCTAATTCATTCGTACGATTCATTCTAATTCATTCGTACGATCCATTCTAATTTATTCGTACGATCCATTCTACTTCATTCGCACGAATGTATCCATTCTAATTCATTCGTGCAATCCATTCTAATTCATTCGCACGATCAATTCTAATTCATTCGTATAATCCATTCTAATTCATTCCTACGATCTATTCTAATTCATTCGTTCGAATGTATCCATTCTAATTCATTCGTACGATCCATTCTAATTCATTCATACGATCCATTCTACTTCATTCGCACGAATGTATCCATTCTAATTCATTCGTACAATCCATTCTAATTCATTCGCACGATCAATTCTAATTCATTCGTATGATCCATTCTAATTCATTCCTACGATCTATTCTAATTCATTCATTCGAATGTTTCCATTCTAATTCATTCGTACGATTCATTCTAATTCATTCGTACGATCCATTCTGATTCATTCGTACGATCCATTCTAATTCATTCGTACGATCCATTCTACTTCATTCGCACGAATGTATCCATTCTAATTCATTCGTACAAGCCATTCTAATTCATTCGCACGATCAATTCTAATTCATTCGTATGATCCATTCTAATTCATTCGTACGATCCATTCTACTTCATTCGTTCGAATGTATCCATTCTAATTCATTCGTATAATCCATTCTAATTCATTCGCACGATCAATTCTAATTCATTCGTATGATCCATTCTAATTCATTCCTACGATCTATTCTAATTCATTCGTTCGAATGTTTCCATTCTAATTCATTCGTACGATTCATTCTAATTCATTCGTACAAGCCATTCTAATTCATTCGCACGATCAATTCTAATTCATTCGTATGATCCATTCTAATTCATTCGTACGATCCATTCTACTTCATTCGTTCGAATGTATCCATTCTAATTCATTCGTATAATCCATTCTAATTCATTCGCACGATCAATTCTAATTCATTCGTATGATCCATTCTAATTCATTCCTACGATCTATTCTAATTCATTCGTTCGAATGTTTCCATTCTAATTCATTCGTACGATCCATTCTGATTCATTCGTACGATCCATTCTAATTCATTCGTACGATCCATTCTACTTCATTCGCACGAATGTATCAATTCTAATTCATTCGTACAATCAATTCTAATTCATTCGCACGATCAATTCTAATTCATTCGTATGATCTATTCTAATTCATTCCTACGATCTATTCTAATTCCTTCGTTCGAATGTATCCATTCTAATTCATTCGTACGATCCATTCTAATTCATTCGTACGATCCATTCTACTTCATTCGCACGAATGCATCCATTCTACTTCATTCGCACGATCATTTCTAATTCATTCGTACAATCCATTCTACTTCATTCGCTCGAATGTATCCATTCTAATTCATTCGTGCAATCCATTCTAATTCATTCGCACGATCAATTCTATTTCATTCGTATGATCCATTCTAATTCATTCCTACGATCTATTCTAATTCATTCGTTCGAATGTATCCATTCTAATTCATTCGTACGATTCATTCTAATTCATTCGTACGATCCATTCTAATTCATTCGTACGATCCATTCTACTTCATTCGCACGAATGTATCCATTCTAATTCATTCGTACAATCCATTCTAATTCATTCGTACGATCATTTCTAATTCATTCGTATGATCCATTCTAATTCATTCCTACGATCTATTCTAATTCATTCGTTCGAATGTTTCCATTCTAATTCACTCGTACGATTCATTCTAATTCATTCGTACGATCCATTCTGATTCATTCGTACGATCCATTCTAATTCATTCGTATGATCCATTCTACTTCATTCGCACGAATGTATCCATTCTAATTCATTCGTACAATCCATTCTAATTCATTCGCACGATCAATTCTAATTCATTCGTATGATCCATTGTAATTCATTCCTACGATCTATTCTAATTCATTCGTTCGAATGTTTCCATTCTAATTCATTCGTACGATTCATTCTAATTCATTCGTACGATCCATTCTGATTCATTCTACTTCATTCGCACGAATGTATCCATTCTAATTCATTCGTATAATCCATTCTAATTCATTCGCACGATCAATTCTAATTCATTCGTATGATCCATTCTAATTCATTCGCATGATCAATTCTAATTCATTCGCACGAACTATTCTAATTCATTCATTCGTACGATCCATTCTGATTCATTCGTACGATCCATTCTAATTCATTCGTACCATCCATTCTACTTCATTCGCACGAATGTATCCATTCTAATTCATTCATACAATCCATTCTAATTCATTCGCACGATCAATTCTAATTTATTCGTATGATCCGTTCTAATTCATTCCTACGATCTATTCTAATTCATTCGTTCGAATGTATCCATTCTAATTCATTCGTACGATCCATTCTAATTCATTCGTATGATCCATTCTACTTCATTCGCACGAATGTATCCATTCTAATTCATTCGTACAATCCATTCTAATTCATTCGCACGATCAATTCTAATTCATTCGTATGATCCATTCTAATTCATTTCTACGATCTATTCTAATTCATTCATTCGAATGTATCCATTCTAATTCATTCGTACGAATCATTCTAATTCATTCGTACGATCCATTCTAATTCATTCGTACGATCCATTCTACTTCATTCGCACGAATGTATCCATTCTAATTCATTCGTACGATCCATTCTTACTCATTCGTACGATCCATTCTAATTCATTCGCATGAATGTATCCATTCTAATTCATTCGTACAATCCATTCTAATTCATTCGCACGATCAATTCTAATTCATTCGTATGATCCATTCTAATTCATTCCTACGATCTATTCTAATTCATTCGTTCGAATGTATCCATTCTAATTCATTCGTACGATTCATTCTAATTGCGAATGAATTAGAATGGATTGTACGAATGAATTAGAATGGATACATTCGTGCGAATGAAGTAGAATGGATCGTACGAATGAATTAGAATGGATCGTACGAATGAATTAGAATGAATCGAATGGATACATTCGTGCGAATGAAGTAGAATGGATCGTACGAATAAATTAGAATGGATACATTCGTGCGAATGAAGTAGAATGGATCGTACGAATGAAGTAGAATGGATCGTACGAATGAATTAGAATGGATCGTACGAATGAATTAGAATGGATACATTCGAACGAATAAATTAGAATAGATCGTAGGAATGAATTAGAATGGATCATACGAATGAATTAGAATTGATCGTGCGAATGAATTAGAATGGATTGTACGAATGAATTAGAATGGATACATTCGTGCGAATGAAGTAGAATGGATCGTGCGAATGAATTAGAATAGATCGTACGAATGAATTAGAATGGATCATACGAATGAATTAGAATTGATCGTGCGAATGAATTAGAATGGATTGTACGAATGAATTAGAATGGATACATTCGTGCGAATGAAGTAGAATGGATCGTACGAATGAATTAGAATGGATCGTACGAATGAATTAGAATGAATCGTACGAATGAATTAGAATGGATACATTCGAACGAATGAATTAGAATAGATCGTAGGAATGAATTAGAATGGATCATATGAATGAATTAGAATTGATCGTGCGAATGAATTAGAATGGATTGTACGAATGAATTAGAATGGATACATTCGTGCGAATGAAGTAGAATGGATCGTACGAATGAATTAGAATGGATCGTACGAATGAATTAGAATGAATCGTACGAATGAATTAGAATGGATACATTCGAACGAATAAATTAGAATAGATCGTAGGAATGAATTAGAATGGATCATACGAATGAATTAGAATTGATCGTGCGAATGAATTAGAATGGATTGTACGAATGAATTAGAATGGATACATTCGTGCGAATGAAGTAGAATGGATCGTATGAATGAATTAGAATGGATCGTACGAATGAATTAGAATGGATACATTCGAACGAATGAATTAGAATAGATCGTAGGAATGAATTAGAATGGATCATACGAATGAATTAGAATTGATCGTGCGAATGAATTAGAATGGATTGTACGAATGAATTAGAATGGATACATTCGTGCGAATGAAGTAGAATGGATCGTACGAATGAATTAGAATGGATCGTACGAATGAAGTAGAATTGATCGTACGAAAGAATTAGAATGGATCGTACGAATGAATTAGAATTGATCGTGCGAATAAATTAGAATGAATCATACGAATGAATTAGAATGGATACATTCGAACGAATGAATTAGAATAGATCGTAGGAATAAATTAGAATGGATCATACGAATGAATTAGAATTGATCGTGCGAATCAATTAGAATGGATACATTCAAACAAATGAATTAGAATAGATCGTAGGAATGAATTAGAATGGATCATACGAATGAATTAGAATTGATCGTGCGAATGAATTAGAATGGATTGTACGAATGAATTAGAATGGATACATTCGTGCGAATGATGTAGAATGGATCGTACGAATGAATCAGAATGGATCGTACGAATGAATTAGAATGAATCGTACGAATGAATTAGAATGGATACATTCGAACGAATGAATTAGAATAGATCGTAGGAATGAATTAGAATGGATCATACGAATGAATTAGAATTGATCTTGCGAATGAATTAGAATGGATTGTACGAATGAATTAGAATGGATACATTCGTGCGAATGAAGTAGAATGGATCGTACGAATGATTTAGAATGGATCGTACGAATGAATTAGAATGAATCGTACGACTGAATTAGAATGGATACATTCGAACTAATGAATTAGAATAGATCGTAGGAATGAATTATAATGGATCATACGAATGAATTAGAATTGATCGTGCGAATGAATTAGAATGGATTGTACGAAGGAATTAGAATGGATACATTCGTGCGAATGAAGTAGAATGGATCATACGAATGAATTAGAATGGATCGTACGAATGAATTAAAATGGATACATTCGAACGAATGAATTAGAATAGATCATAGGAATGAATTAGAATGGATCATATGAATGAATTAGAATTGATCGTGCGAATGAATTAGAATGGATACATTCGTGCGAATGAATTAGAATTGATCGTGCGAATGAATTAGAATGGATTGTACGAATGAATTAGAATGGATACATTCGTGCGAATGAATTAGAATGGATTGTACGAATGAATTAGAATGGATACATTCGTGCGAATGAAGTAGAATGGATCGTACGAATGAATTAGAATGGATCGTACGAATGAATTAGAATGAATCGTACGAATGAATTAGAATGGATACATTCGAATGAATGAATTAGAATAGATCGTAGGAATGAATTAGAATGGATCATACGAATGAATTAGAATTGATCATGCGAATGAATTAGAATGGATTGTACGAATGAATTAGAATGGATACATTCGTGCGAATGAAGTAGAATGGATCGTACGAATGAATTAGAATGGATCGTACGAATGAATTAGAATGAATCGTACGAATGAATTAGAATAGATCCATTCGTACGATCCATTCTAATTCATTCGTACGATCCATTCTAATTCATTCATACGATCCATTCTACTTCATTCGCACGAATGTATCCATTCTAATTCATTCGTACAATCCATTCTAATTCATTCGCACGATCAATTCTAATTCATTCGTATGATCCATTCTAATTCATTCCTACGATCTATTCTAATTCATTCGTTCGAATGTATCCATTCTAATTCATTCGTACGATTCATTCTAATTCATTCGTACGATCCATTCTAATTCATTCGTACGATCCATTCTACTTAATTCGCACGAATGTATCCATTCTAATTCATTCGTACAATCCATTCTAATTCATTCGCACGATCAATTCTAATTCATTCGTATGATCCATTCTAATTCATTCCTACGATCTATTCTAATTTATTCGTTCGAATGTATCCATTCTAATTCATTCGTACGATTCATTCTAATTCATTCGTACGATCCATTCTAATTCATTCGCACGATCCATTCTACTTCATTCACACGAATGTATCCATTCTAATTCATTCGTACAATCTATTCTAATTCATTCGCACGATCAATTCTAATTCATTCGTACGATTCATTCTAATTCATTCGTACGATCCATTCTAATTCATTCGTACGATCCATTCTACTTAATTCGCACGAATGTATCCATTCTAATTCATTCGTACAATCCATTCTAATTCATTCGCACGATCAATTCTAATTCATTCGTATGATCCATTCTAATTCATTCCTACGATCTATTCTAATTTATTCATTCGAATGTATCCATTCTAATTCATTCGTACGATTCATTCTAATTCATTCGTACGATCCATTCTAATTCATTCGCACGATCCATTCTACTTCATTCACACGAATGTATCCATTCTAATTCATTCGTACAATCCATTCTAATTCATTCGCACGATCAATTCTAATTCATTCATATGATCCATTCTAATTCATTCGTACGATCCATTCTAATTCATTCGTACGATCCATTCTACTTCATTCGCACGAATGTATCCATTCTAATTCATTCGTACAATCCATTCTAATTCATTCGCACGATTAATTCTAATTCATTCGTATGATCCATTCTAATTCATTCCTACGATCTATTCTAATTCATTCGTTCGAATGTATACATTCTAATTCATTCGTACGATTCATTCTACTTCATTCGTACGATCCATTCTAATTCATTCGTACGATCCATTCTAATTCATTCGTACAATCCATTCTAATTTATTCGCACGATCAACTCTAATTCATTCGTATGATCCATTCTAATTCATTCCTACGATCTATTCTAATTCATTCGTTCGAATGTATCCACATACGAATGAATTAGAATTGATCGTGCGAATGAATTAGAATGGATTGTACGAAGGAATTAGAGTGGATACATTCGTGTGAATGAAGTAGAATGGATCGTACGAATGAATTAGAATGGATCGTACGAATGAATTAGAATGAATCGTACGAATGAATTAGAATGGATCGTAGGAATGAATTAGAATGGATCATACGAATGATGTAGAATGGATCGTACGAATGAATTAGAATGGATCGTACGAATGAATTAGAATGAATTGTACGAATGAATTAGAATGGATACATTCGAACGAATGAATTAGAATAGATCGTAGGAATGAATTAGAATGGATCATACGAATGAATTAGAAATGATCGTGCGAATGAATTAGAATGGATTGCACGAATGAATTAGAATGGATACATTCGTGCGAATGAAGTAGAATGGATCGTACGAATGAATTAGAATGGATCGTACGAATGAATTAGAATGAATCGTACGAATGAATTAGAATGGATCATACGAATGAATTAGAATTGATCGTGCGAATGAATTAGAATGGATTGTACGAATGAATTAGAATTGATACATTCGTGCGAATGAAGTAGAATGGATCGTACGAATGAATTAGAATGGATCGTACGAATGAATTAGAATGAATCGTACGAATAAATTAGAATGGATACATTCGAACGAATGAATTAGAATAGATCGTAGGAATGAATTAGAATGGATCATACGAATGAATTAGAATTGATCGTGCGAATGAATTAGAATGGATTGTACGAATGAATTAGAATGGATACATTCGAACGAATGAATAAGAATTGATCGTACGAATGAATTAGAATGGATACATTAGTGCGAATGAAGTAGAATGGATCGTACGAATGAATTAGAATGGATCGTACGAATGAATTAGAATGGATCGTACGAATGAATTAGAATGAATCGTACGAATGAATTAGAATGGATACATTCGAACGAATGAATTAGAATAGATCGTAGGAATGAATTAGAATGGATCATACGAATGAATTAGAATTGATCGTGCGAATGAATTAGAATTGATCGTGCGAATGAATTAGAATGGATTGTACGAATGAATTAGAATGGATACATTCGTGCGAATGATGTAGAATGAAGTAGAATGAATTAGAATGGATTGTACGAATGAATAAGAATGGATCCATTCTAATTCATTCGTACGATCCATTCTAATTCATTCGTACGATTCATTCTAATTCATTCGTACGATCCATTCTAATTCATTCGTACGATCCATTCTACTTCATTCACACGAATGTATCCATTCTAATTCATTCGTACAATCCATTCTAATTCATTCGCACGATCAATTCTAATTCATTCGTATGATCCATTCTAATTCATTCCTACGATCTATTCTAATTCATTCGTTCGAATGTATCCATTCTAATTCATTCGTACGATTCATTCTAATTCATTCGTACGATCCATTCTAATTCATTCGTACGATCCATTCTAATTCATTCGTACGATCCATTCTACTTCATTCGCACGAATGTATCCATTCTAATTCATTCGTACGATCAATTCGAATTCATTCGTTCGAATGTATCCATTCTAATTCATTCGTACAATCCATTCTAATTCATTCGCACGAATGGATACATACGTGCGAATGAAGTAGAATGGATCGTACGAATGAATTATAATGGATCGTACGAATGAATTAGAATGAATCGTACGAATGAATTAGAATGGATACATTCGTACGAATGGATTAGAATGGATCATACGAATGAATTAGAATGGATTGTACGAATGAATTAGAGTAGATCGTAGGAATGAATTAGAATGGATCATACGAATGAATTAGAATTGATCGTGCGAATGAATTAGAATGGATTGTACGAATGAATTAGAATGGATACATTCGTGCGAATGAAGTAGAATGGATCGTACGAATGAATTAGAATGGATCGTACGAATGAATTAGAATGGATACATTCGAACGAATGAATTAGAATAGATCGTAGGAATGAATTAGAATGGATCATACGAATGTATTAGAATTGATCGTGCGAATGAATTAGAATGGATTGTACGAATGAATTAGAATGGATACATTCGTGCGAATGAAGTAGAATGGATCGTACGAATGAATTAGAACGGATCGTACGAATGAATTAGAATGAATCGTACGAATGAATTAGAATAGATACATTCGAACGAATGAATTAGAATAGATCGTAGGAATGAATTTGAATGGATCGTACGAATGAATTTGAATGGATCGTACAAATGAATTTGCGAATGAATTAGAATGGATCTTACGAATGAATTAGAATGAATCGTACGAATGAATTAGAATGGATACATTCGAACGAATAAATTAGAATAGATTGTAGGAATGAATTAGAATGGATCATACGAATGAATTAGAATTGATCGTGCGAATGAATTAGAATGGATTGTACGAATGAATTAGAATGGATACATTCGTGCGAATAAAGTAGAATGGATCGTACGAATGAATTAGAATGGATCGTACGAATGAATTAGAATGGATCATATGAATGAATTAGAATTGATCGTGCGAATGAATTAGAATGGATTGTACGAATGAATTAGAATGGATACATTCGTGTGAATGAAGTAGAATGGATCGTGCGAATGAATTAGAATGGATCGTACGAATGAATTAGAATGAATCGTACGAATGAATTAGAATGGATACATTCGAACGAATAAATTAGAATAGATAGTAGGAATGAATTAGAATGGATCATACGAATGAATTAGAATTGATCGTGCGAATGAATTAGAATGGATTGTACGAATGAATTAGAATGGATACATTCGTGCGAATTAAGTAGAATGGATCGTACGAATGAATTAGAATGGATCGTACGAATGAATTAGAATGAATCGTACGAATGAATTAGAATGGATACATTCGAACGAATGAATTAGAATAGATCGTAGGAATGAATTAGAATGGATCATACGAATGAATTAGAATTGATCGTGCGAATGAATTAGAATGGATTGTACGAATGAATTAGAATGGATACATTCGTGCGAATGAAGTAGAATGGATCGTATGAATGAATTAGAATGGATCGTACGAATGAATTAGAATGAATCGTACGAATAAATTAGAATGGATACATTCGAACGAATAAATTAGAATAGATCATAGGAATGAATTAGAATGGATCATATGAATGAATTAGAATTGATCGTGCGAATGAATTAGAATGGATTGTACGAATGAATTAGAATGGATACATTCATGCGAATGAAGTAGAATGGATCGTACGAATGAATTAGAATGGATCGTACGAATGAATTAGAATGAATCGTACGAATGAATTAGAATGGATCGTACGAATGAATTAGAATGAATCGTACGAATGAATTAGAATGGATACATTCGAACGAATGAATTAGAATAGATCGTAGGAATGAATTAGAATGGATCATACGAATGAATTAGAATTGATCGTGCGAATGAATTAGAATGGATTGTACGAATGAATTAGAATGGATACATTCGTGCGAATCAAGTAGAATGGATCGTAAGAATGAAGTAGAATGGATCGTACGAATGAATTAGAATGGATCGTGCAAATGAATTAGAATCGATCCCTTCTACTTCATTAGCACGATCCATTCTAAATCATTCGTACGATCCATTCTAATTCATTCATACGATCCATTGTAATTCATTCATATGATCCATTCTAATTCATTCACACGAATGTATCAATTCTAATTCATTCCTACGATCTATTCTAATTCATTCGTTCGAATGTTTCCCTTCTAATTCATTCGTACGATTCATTCTAATTCATTCGTACGATCCATTCTGATTCATTCGTACGATCCATTCTACATCATTCGTACGATCCATTCTACTTCATTCACATGAATATATCCATTCTAATTCATTCGTACAATCCATTTTAATTCATTCGCACGATCAATTCTAATTCATTCGTATGATCCATTCTAATTCATTCCTATGATCTATTCTAATTTATTCGTTTGAATGTATCCATTCTAATTCATTCGTACGATTCATTCTAATTCATTCGTACGATCCATTCTAATTCATTCGTACGATCCATTCTACTTCATTCGCACGAATGTATCCATTCTAATTCATTCGTACAATCCTTTCTAATTCATTCGCATGATCAATTCTAATTCATTCGTATGATCCATTCTAATTCATTCCTACGATCTATTCTAATTTATTCATTCGAATGTATCCATTCTAATTCATTCGTACGATTCATTCTAATTCATTCGTACGATCCATTCTAATTCATTCGTACGATCCATTCTACTTCATTCGCACGAATGTATCCATTCTAATTCATTCGTACAATCCATTCTAATTCATTCGCACGAATGTATCCATTCTAATTCATTCGTACAATCCATTCTAATTCATTCGCACGATCAATTCTAATTCATTCGCACGAATGTATCCATTCTAATTCATTCGCACGATCAATTCTAATTCATTCGTATGATCCATTCTAATTCATTCCTACGATCTATTCTAATTCATTCGTTCGAATGTATCCATTCTAATTCATTCGTACGATCCATTCTAATTCATTCGTATGATCCATTCTACTTCATTCGTACGAATGTATCCATTCTAATTCCTTCGTACAATCCATTCTAATTCATTCGCACGATCAATTCTAATTCATTCGTATGATCCATTCTAATTCATTCCTACGATCTATTCTAATTCATTAGTTCGAATGTATCCATTCTAATTCATTCGTACGATCCATTCTAAATCATTCGTACGATCCATTCTACTTCATTCGCACGAATGTATCCATTCTAATTCATTCGTACAATCCATTCTAATTCATTCGCAAGATCAATTCTAATTCATTCGTATGATCCATTCTAATTCATTCCTACGATCTATTCTAATTCACTCGTTCGAATGTATCCATTCTAATTCATTCGTATGATTCATTCTAATTCATTCGTACGATCCATTCTGATTCATTCGTACGATCCATTCTACATCATTCGCACGAATGTATCCATTCTAATTCATTCGTACAATCCATTCTAATTCATTCGCACGATCAATTCTAATTCATTCGTCGATCCATTCTAATTCATTCGTACGATCCATTCTACTTTATTCGCACGAATGTATCCATTCTAATTCATTCGTACAATCCATTCTAATTCATTCGCACGATCAATTCTAATTCATTCGTATGATCCATTCTAATTCATTCCTATGATCTATTCTAATTTATTCGTTCGAATGTATCCATTCTAATTCATTCGTACGATTCATTCTAATTCATTCGTACGATCCATTCTAATTCATTCGTACGATCCATTCTGATTCATTCATACGATCCATTCTTCCAATTGATCGTGCGAATGAATTAGAATGGATTGTACGAATGAATTAGAATGGATACATTCGTGCGAATGAATTAGAATAGATCGTAGGAATGAATTAGAATGGATCATACGAATGAATTAGAATTGATCGTGCGAATGAATTAGAATGGATTGTACGAATGAATTAGAATGGATACATTCGTGCGAATGAAGTAGAATGGATCGTAAGAATGAAGTAGAATGGATCGTACGAATGAATTAGAATGGATCGTGCAAATGAATTAGAATCGATCCATTCTACTTCATTAGCACGATCCATTCTAATTCATTCGTACGATCCATTCTAATTCATTCATACGATCCATTGTAATTCATTCATATGATCCATTCTAATTCATTCACACGAATGTATCAATTCTAATTCATTCCTACGATCTATTCTAATTCATTCGTTTGAATGTTTCCATTCTAATTCATTCGTACGATTCATTCTAATTCATTCGTACGATCCATTCTGGTTCATTCGTACGATCCATTCTACATCATTCGTACGATCCATTCTACTTCATTCGCATGAATGTATCCATTCTAATTCATTCGTACAATCCATTCTAATTCATTCGCACGATCAATTCTAATTCATTCGTATGATCCATTCTAATTCATTCCTATGATCTATTCTAATTTATTCGTTCGAATGTATCCATTCTAATTCATTCGTACGATTCATTCTAATTCATTCGTACGATCCATTCTAATTCATTCGTACGATCCATTCTACTTCATTCGCACGAATGTATCCATTCTAATTCATTCGTACAATCCATTCTAATTCATTCGCACGATCAATTCTAATTCATTCGTATGATCCATTCTAATTCATTCCTACGATCTATTCTAATTCATTCATTCAAATGTATCCATTCTAATTCATTCGTACGATTCATTCTAATTCATTCGTACGATCCATTCTAATTCATTCGTACGATCCATTCTACTTCATTCGCACGAATGTATCCATTCTAATTCATTCGTACAATCCATTCTAATTCATTCGCACGATCATTTCTAATTCATTCGTATGATCCATTCTAATTCATTCCTACGATCTATTCTAATTCATTCGAACGAATGAATTAGAATAGATCGTAGGAATGAATTAGAATGGATCATACGAATGAATTAGAAATGATCGTGTGATTCGTGCGAATGAAGTAGAATGGATCGTACGAATGAATTAGAATGGATCGTACGAATGAATTAGAAGGAATACATTCGAACGAATGAATTAGAATAGATCGTAGGAATGAATTAGAATGGATCATACGAATGAATTAGAATTGATCGTGCGAATGAATTAGAATGGATTGTATGAATGAATTAGAATGCAATGGATCGGCATGAATTAGAATGGATCATACGAATGAATTAGAATTGATCGTGCGAATGAATTAGAATGGATTGTACGAATGAATTAGAATGGATACATTCGTTCGAATGAAGTAGAATGGATCGTACGAATGAATTTGAATGGATACATTCGTGCGAATGAAGTAGAATGGATCGTACGAATGAATTAGAATGGATCGTACGAATGAATTAGAATGAATCGTACGAATGAATTAGAATGGAAACATTCGAACGAATGAATTAGAATAGATCGTAGGAATGAATTAGAATGAATCGTACGAATGAATTAGAATGGATTGTACGAATGAATTAGAATGGATCCATTCGTGCGAATGAAGTAGAATGGATCGTACGAATAAATTAGAATGGATCGTACGAATGAATCAGATCGGATCGTACGAATGAATTAGAATGAATCATACGAATGATTTAGAATGGAAACATTCGAACGAATGAATTAGAATAGATCGTAGGAATGAATTAGAATGGATCATACGAATGAATTAGAATTGATTGTGCGAATGAATTAGAAAGGATTGTACGAATGAATTAGAATGGATACATTCGTGCGAATGAAGTAGAATGGATGGTACGAAAGAATTAGAATGGATACATTCGTGATCCATTCTAATTCATTCCTACGATCTATTCTAATTCATTCGTTCGAATGTATCCATTCTAATTCATTCGTACGATTCATTCTAATTCATTCGTACGATCCATTCTAATTCATTCGTACGATCCATTCTACTTCATTCGCATGAATGTATCCATTCTAATTCATTCGTACAATCCATTCTAATTCATTCGCACGATCAATTATAATTCATTCGTATGATCCATTCTAATTCATTCCTACGATCTATTCTAATTTATTCGTTCGAATGTATCCATTCTAATTCATTCGTACGATTCATTCTAATTCATTCGTACGATCCATTCTAATTCATTCGTACGATCCATTCTACTTTATTCGTACGAATGTATCCATTCTAATTCATTCATGCAATCCATTCTAATTCATTCGCACGATCAATTCTAATTCATTCGTATGATCCATTCTAGTTCATTCCTACAATCTATTCTAATTCATTCGTTCGATCCATTCTACTTCATTCGCACGAATGTATCCATTCTAATTCATTCGTACGATCCATTCTAATTAATTCGTACGATCCATTCTACATCATTCCTACGATCCATTCTAATTCATTCGTACGATCCATTCTACTTCATTCGCACGAATGTATCCATTCTAATTCATTCGTACAATCCATTCTAATTCATTCGCACGATCAATTCTAATTCATTCGTATGATCCATTCTAATTCATTCCTACGATCTATTCTAATTCATTCGTTCGAATGTATCCATTCTAATTCATTCGTATGATTCATTCTAATTCATTCGTACGATCCATTCTGATTCATTCGTACGATCCATTCTTACAATTGATCGTGCTAATGAATTAGAATGGATTGTACGAATGAATTAGAATGGATACATTCGTGCGAATGAATTAGAATAGATCGTAGGAATGAATTAGAATGGATCATACGAATGAATTAGAATTGATCGTGCGAATGAATTAGAATGGATTGTACGAATGAATTAGAATGGATACATTCGTGCGAATGAAGTAGAATGGATCGAACGAATGAATTAGAATAGATCGTACGAATGAATTAGAATGGATCATACGAATGAATTAGAATTGATCGTGCGAATGAATTAGAAGGGATTGCACGAATGAATTAGAATGGATACATTCGTGCGAATGAAGTAGAATGGATCATACGAATGAATTAGAATTGATCGTGCGAATGAATTAGAATGGATTGTACGAATGAATTAGAATGGATACATTCGTGCGAATGAAGTAGAACGGATCGTACGAATGAATTAGAATGGATCGTACGAATGAATTAGAATGAATCGTACGAATGAATTAGAATGGATACATTCGAACGAATGAATTAGAATAGATAGTAGGAATGAATTAGAATGGATCATACGAATGAATTAGAATTGATCGTGCGAATGAATTAGAATGGATTGTACGAATGAATTAGAATAGATCGTAGGAATGAATTAGAATGGATCATACGAGTGAATTAGAAATGATCGTGCGAATGAATTAGAATGGATTGCACGAATGAATTAGAATGGATACATTCGTGCGAATGAAGTAGAATGGATCGTACGAATGAATTAGAATGGATCATACGAATGAATTAGAATGAATCGTACGAATGAATTAGAATGGATACATTCGAACGAATGAATTAGAATAGATCGTAGGAATGAATTAGAATGGATCATACGAATGAATTAGATCGTGCGAATGAATTAGAATGGATTGTACGAATGAATTAGAATGGATACATTCGTGCGAATGAAGTAGAATGGATCGTACGAATGAATTAGAATGGATCGTACGAATGAATTAGAATGGATACATTCGAACGAATGAATTAGAATGAATTAGAATGGAAACATTCGAACGAATGAATTAGAATAGATCGTAGGAATGAATTAGAATGGATCATACGAATGAATTAGAATGGATCGTACGAATGAATTAGAATGAATCGTACGAATGAATTAGAATGGATACATTCGAACGAATGAATTAGAATAGATCGTAGGAATGAATTAGAATGGATCATACGAATGAATTAGAATTGATCATGCGAATGAATTAGAATGGATTGTACGAATGAATTAGAATGGATACATTCCTGCGAATGAAGTAGAATGGATCGTACAAATGAATTAGAATGGATCGTACGAATGAATTAGAATGGATACATTCGAACGAATGAATTAGAATAGATCGTAGGAATGAATTAGAATGGATCATACGAATGAATTAGCATTGATCGTGCGAATGAATTAGAATGGATTGTATGAATGAATTAGAATGGATACATTCGTGCGAATGAAGTAGAATGGATCGTACGAATGAATTAGAATGGATCGTACGAATGAATCAGAATGGATCGTACGAATGAATTAGAATGAATCGTACGAATGAATTAGAATGGAAACATTCGAACGAATGAATTAGAATAGATCGTAGGAATGAATTAGAATGGATCATACGAATGAATTAGAATTGATCGTGCGAATAAATTAGAATGGATTGTACGAATGAATTAGAATGGATACATTCGTGCGAATGAAGTAGAATGGATCGTACGAATGAATTAGAATGGATACATTCGTGATCTATTCTAATTTATTCCTACGATTTATTCTAATTCATTCGTTGGATCATACGAATGAATTAGAAATGATCGTGCGAATGAATTAGAATTGATTATACGAATGAATTAGAATGGATACATTGGTGCGAATGAAGTAGAATGGATCGTACGAATGAATTAGAATGGATCGTACGAATGAATTAGAATGAATCGTACGAATGAATTAGAATGGATACATTCGAACGAATGAATTAGAATAGATCGTAGGAATGAATTAGAATGATTCATACGAATGAATTAGAATTGATCGTGTGAATGAATTAGAATGGATTGTACGAATGAATTAGAATGGATACATTCGTGCGAATGAAGTAGAATGGATCGTACGAATGAATTAGAATGAATCGTATGAATGAATTAGAATGGATACATTCGAATGAATGAATTAGAATAGAACGTAGGAATGAATTAGAATGGATCATATGAATGAATTAGAATTGATCGTGCGAATGAATTAGAATGGATTGTACGAATGAATTAGAATGGATACATTCGTGAGAATGAAGTAGAATGGATCGTACGAATGAATTAGAATGGATCGTACGAATGAATTAGAATTAATCATACGAATGAATTAGAATGGATACATTCGAACGAATGAATTAGAATAGATCGTAGGAATGAATTAGAATGGATCATACGAATGAATTAGAATTGATCGTGCGAATGTATTAGAATGGATTGTACGAATGAATTAGAATGGATACATTCGTGCGAATGAAGTAGAATGGATCGTACGAGTGAATTAGAATGGATCGTACGAATGAATTAGAATGAATCGTACGAATGAATTGGAATGGATACATTCGAATGAATGAATTAGAATAGATCATAGGAATGAATTAGAATGGATCATACGAATGAATTAGAATTGATCGTGCGAATAAATTAGAATGGATTGTACGAATGAATTAGAATGGATACATTCGTGCGAATGAAGTAGAATGGATTGTACAAATGACTTAGAATGGATCATACGAATGAATTAGAATGAATCGTACGAATGAATTAGAATGGATACATTCGAACGAATGAATTAGAATAGATCGTAGGAATGAATTAGAATGGATCATACGAATGAATTAGAATTGATCGTGCGAATGAATTAGAATGGATTGTACGAATGAATTAGAATGGATACATTCGTGCGAATAAAGTAGAATGGATCGTACGAATGAATTAGAATGGATCGACGAATGAATTAGAATTGATCGTGCGAATGAATTAGAATGGATTGTACGAATGAATTAGAATGGATACATTCGTGCGAATGAAGTAGAATGGATCGTACGAATGAATTAGAATGGATCGTATGAATGAATTAGAATGAATCGTACGAATGAATTAGAATGGAAACATTCGAACTAATGAATTAGAATAGATCGTAGGAATGAATTAGAATGGATCATACGAATGAATTAGAATTGATCGTGCGAATGAATTAGAATGGATTGTACGAATGAATTAGAATGGATACATTCGTGCGAATGAAGTAGAATGGATCGTACGAATGAATTAGAATGGATCGTACGAATGAATTAGAATGAATCGTACGAATGAATTAGAATGGAAACATTCGAACTAATGAATTAGAATAGATCATAGGAATGAATTAGAATGGATCATACGAATGAATTAGAATTGATCGTGCGAATGAATTAGAATGGATTGTACGAAGGAATTAGAATGGATATATTCGTGCGAATGAAGTAGAATGGATCATACGAATGAATTAGAATGGATCATACGAATGAATTAGAATGGATACATTCGAACGAATGAATTAGAATGGATCATACGAATGGATCATACGAATGAATTAGAATGGATCGTACGAATGAATTAGAATGAATCGTACGAATGAATTAGAATGGAAACATTCGAACTAATGAATTAGAATAGATCATAGGAATGAATTAGAATGGATCATACGAACGAATTAGAATTGATCGTGCGAATAAATTAGAATGGATTGTACGAATGAATTAGAATGGATACATTCGTGCGAATGAAGTAGAATGGATTGTACAAATGACTTAGAATGGATCATACGAATGAATTAGAATGAATCGTACGAATGAATTAGAATGGATACATTCGAACGAATGAATTAGAATAGATCGTAGGAATGAATTAGAATGGATCATACGAATGAATTAGAATTGATCGTGCGAATGAATTAGAATGGATTGTACGAATGAATTAGAATGGATACATTCGTGCGAATAAAGTAGAATGGATCGTACGAATGAATTAGAATGGATCGACGAATGAATTAGAATTGATCGTGCGAATGAATTAGAATGGATTGTACGAATGAATTAGAATGGATACATTCGTGCGAATGAAGTAGAATGGATCGTACGAATGAATTAGAATGGATCGTATGAATGAATTAGAATGAATCGTACGAATGAATTAGAATGGAAACATTCGAACTAATGAATTAGAATAGATCGTAGTAATGAATTAGAATGGATCATACGAATGAATTAGAATTGATCGTGCGAATGAATTAGAATGGATTGTACGAATGAATTAGAATGGATACATTCGTGCGAATGAAGTAGAATGGATCGTACGAATGAATTAGAATGGATCGTACGAATGAATTAGAATGAATCGTACGAATGAATTAGAATGGATACATTCGAACGAATGAATTAGAATAGATCGTAGGAATGAATTAGAATGGATCATACGAATGAATTAGAATTAATCGTGCGAATGAATTAGAATGGATTGTACGAATGAATTAGAATGGATACATTCGTGCGAATGAAGTAGAATGGATCGACGAATAAATTAGAATAGATCGTAGGAATGAATTAGAATGGATCATACGAATGAATTAGAATTGATCGTGCGAATGAATTAGAATGGATTGTACGAATGAATTAGAATGGATACATTCGAGCGAATGAAGTAGAATGGATCGTACGAATGAATTAGAATGGATCATACGAATGAATTAGAATAGATACATTCGAACGAATGAATTAGAATAGATCGTAGGAATGAATTAGAATGGATCATACGAATGAATTAGAATTGATCGTGCGAATGAATTAGAATGGATTGTACGAATGAATTAGAATGGATACATTCGTGCGAATGAAGTAGAATGGATCGTACGAATGAATTAGAATGGATCGTACGAATGAATTAGAATGGATACATTCGAACGAATGAATTAGAATAGATCGTAGGAATGAATTAGAATGGATCATACGAATAAATTAGAATTGATCGTGCGAATGAATTAGAATGGATTGTACGAATGAATTAGAATGGATTGTACGATCCATTCTAATTCATTCGTATGATTCATTCTTTTTTTTTTTTTTGATCAAATCTAGGGGATTTTATTAGGGACCCCGCCCTTCAAAGAACATCATTACAACTAAAGACTTCCATACAAGTCCAAAAAATCAAAACCAAACCAAAATTTACAACTAGACACAAAGGAAAAAGAACTCCAATTACAGATCCAATTCCACTCCAGCACAGCCCTTCTGCCTTAATCTTTCAGCAATATCAGCATCAAAAGCTATTATCTTTCCTGTCATAACCTTTTTGCATATTATCAGCTTCAATAGCAATTCTCAAATTGCCTTTAAGATCCTCAGAATAAAGTTCAGTAACATGATCCATATTCTGTCCCATTTTAGAGAGCACATCAGCTGCTTGATTTCCTTCTCTCAGAATATGAGTAATTTGGAAATGCCTAAACTGATTCAGCTTCTTCTGAATATACTGAACTTGATGAGAACAATTCCAAGGGATAGAATAAACGTTTTTAATATAGTTCACAGCTAAAAGAGAATCTGATTCAATCCAATACTGAGATATATTCAGATTTTCTGCATAAACCAGCCCTTGCTCTATAGCCTCCAATTCAACTTCTGCAATTTGCTTATGCCTGGAAGGACCACAGTACGTATGATTCATTCTAATTCATTCGTACGATCCATTCTAATTCATTCGTACGATCCATTCTACTTCATTCGCACGAATATATCCATTCTAATTCATTCGTACAATCCATTCTAATTCATTCGCACGATCAATTCTAATTCATTCGTATGATCCATTCTAATTCATTCCTACGATCTATTCTAATTTATTCGTTCGAATGTATCCATTCTAATTCATTCGTACGATTCATTCTAATTCATTCGTACGATCCATTCTAGCCATTCTAATTCATTCGTACGATCCATTCTTATTCATTCGTACGATCCATTCTAAGTCATTCGTACGATCCATTCTAACTAATTTGCTCGAATGGATCCATTCTACTTCATTCGTACGATCCATTCTAGTTCATTCACACGTTCTATTCTAATTCATTCATACGATCCATTCTAATTCATTCGTATGATCCATTCTAATTCATTCCTACGATCTATTCTAATTCATTCGTTACTTCATTCACACGAATGTATCCATTCTAATTCATTCGTACAATCCATTCTAATTCATTCGCACGATCTATTCTAATTCATTCGTACGATCCATTCGTACAATCCATTCTAATTCATTCGCACGAATGTATCCATTCTAATTCATTCGTACAATCCATTCTAATTCATTCGCACGATCAATTCTAATTCATTCGCACGAATGTATCCATTCTAATTCATTCACACGATCAATTCTAATTCATTCGTATGATCCATTCTAATTCATTCCTATGATCTATTCTAATTCATTCGTTCGAATGTATCTATTCTAATTCATTCGTATGATCCATTCTAATTCATTCGTATGATCCATTCTACTTCATTCGCACGAATGTATCCATTCTAATTCCTTCGTACAATCCATTCTAATTCATTCGCACGATCAATTCTAATTCATTCGTATGATCCATTCTAATTCATTCCTATGATCTATTCTAATTCATTAGTTCGAATGTATCCATTCTAATTCATTCGTACGATTCATTCTAATTCATTCGTACGATCCATTCTAATTCATTCGTACGATCCATTCTACTTCATTCGCACGAATGTATCCATTCTAATTCATTCGTACAATCCATTCTAATTCATTCGCAAGATCAATTCTAATTCATTCGTATGATCCATTCTAATTCATTCCTATGATCTATTCTAATTCATTCGTTCGAATGTATCCATTCTAATTTATTCGTACGATTCATTCTAATTCATTCATACGATCCATTCTGATTCATTCGTACGATCCATTCTACATCATTCGCACGAATGTATCCATTCTAATTCATTCGTACAATCCATTCTAATTCATTCGCACGATCAATTCTAATTCATTCGTATGATCCATTCTAATTCATTCCTACGATCTATTCTAATTCATTTGTTCGAATGTATCCATTCTAATTCATTCGCACGATCAATTCTAATTCATTCGTATGATCTATTCTAATTCATTCCTACGATCTATTCTAATTCATTCGTTCGAATGTATCCATTCTAATTCATTCGTACGATTCATTCTAATTCATTCGTACGATCCATTCTAATTCATTCGTACGATCCATTCTACTTCATTCGCACGAATGTATCCATTCTAATTCATTCGTACAATCCATTCTAATTCATTCGCACGATCAATTCTAATTCATTCGTATGATCCATTCTAATTCATTCCGATCCATTGCATTCTAATTCATTCGTACAATCCATTCTAATTCATTTGCACGATCAATTCTAATTCATTCGTATGATCCATTCTAATTCATTCCTACGATCTATTCTAATTCATTCGTTCGAATGTATTCCTTCTAATTCATTCGTACGATCCATTCTAATTCATTCGTACGATCCATTCTACTTCATTCGCACGAATGGATCCATTCTAATTCATTCGTACAATCCATTCTAATTCATTCGTACGATTCATTATAATTCATTCCTACGATCTATTCTAATTCATTCGTTCGAATGTTTCCATTCTAATTCATTCGTATGATTCATTCTAATTCATTCGTACGATCCATTCTAATTCATTCGTACGATCCATTCTACTTCATTCGCACGAATGTATCCATTCTAATTCATTCGTACAATCCATTCTAATTCATTCGCACGATCAATTCTAATTCATTCGTATGATCCATTCTAATTTATTCCTACAATCTATTCTAATTCATTCGTTCGAATGTATCCATTCTAATTCATTCGTACGATTCATTCTAATTCATTCGTACGATCCATTCTAATTCATTCGTACGATCCATTCTACTTCATTCGCACGAATGTATCCATTCTAATTCATTCGTACAATCCATTCTAATTCATTCGCACGATCATTTCTAATTCATTCGTATGATCCATTCTAATTCATTCCTATGATCTATTCTAATTCATTCGAACGAATGAATTAGAATAGATCGTAGGAATGAATTAGAATGGATCATACGAATGAATTACAAATGATCGTGCGATTCGTGCGAATGAAGTAGAATGGATCGTACGAATGAATTAGAATGGATCGTACGAATGAATTAGAAGGAATACATTCGAACGAATGAATTAGAATAGATCATAGGAATGAATTAGAATGGATCATACGAATGAATTAGAATTGATCGTGCGAATGAATTAGAATGGATTGTACGAATGAATTAGAATGCAATGGATCGGCATGAATTAGAATGGATCATACGAATGAATTAGAATTGATCGTGCGAATGAATTAGAATGGATTGTACGAATGAATTAGAATGGATACATTCGTGCGAATGAAGTAGAATGGATACATTCGTGCGAATGAAGTAGAATGGATCGTACGAATGAATTAGAATGGATACATTCGTGCGAATGAAGTAGAATGGATCGTACGAATGAATTAGAATGGATCGTATGAATGAATTATAATGAATCGTACGAATGAATTAGAATGGAAACATTCGAACGAATGAATTAGAATAGATCGTAGGAATGAATTAGAATGAATCGTACGAATGAATTAGAATGGATTGTACGAATGAATTAGAATGGATCCATTCGTGCGAATGAAGTAGAATGGATCGTACGAATGAATTAGAATGGATCGTACGAATGAATCAGATCGGATCGTACGAATGAATTAGAATGAATCGTACGAATGAATTAGAATGGAAACATTCGAACGAATGAATTAGAATAGATCGTAGGAATGAATTAGAATGGATCATACGAATGAATTAGAATTGATCGTGCGAATGAATTAGAATGGATTGTACGAATGAATTAGAGTGGATACATTCGTGCGAATGAAGTAGAATGGATCGTACGAATGAATTAGAATGGATACATTCGTGATCCATTCTAATTCATTCCTACGATCTATTCTAATTCATTCGTTCGAATGTATCCATTCTAATTCATTCGTACTATTCATTCTAATTCATTCGTACGATCCATTCTAATTCATTCGTACGATCCATTCTACTTCATTCGCATGAATGTATCCATTCTAATTCATTCGTACAATCCATTCTAATTCATTCGCACGATCAATTATAATTCATTCGTATGATCCATTCTAATTCATTCCTACGATCTATTCTAATTTATTCGTTCGAATGTATCCATTCTAATTCATTCGTACGATTCATTCTAATTCATTCGTACGATCCATTCTAATTCATTCGTACGATCCATTCTACTTTATTCGCACGAATGTATCCATTCTAATTCATTCGTGCAATCCATTCTAATTCATTCGCACGATCAATTCTAATTCATTCGTATGATCCATTCTAGTTCATTCCTACAATCTATTCTAATTCATTCGTTTGATCCATTCTACTTCATTCGCACGAATGTATCCATTCTAATTCATTCGTACGATCCATTCTAATTCATTCGTACGATCCATTCTAATTCATTCGTACGATCCATTCTAATTAATTCATACGATCCATTCTACATCATTCCTACGATCCATTCTAATTCATTCGTACGATCCATTCTACTTCATTCTCACGAATGTATCCATTCTAATTCATTCGTACAATCCATTCTAATTCATTCGCACGATCAATTCTAATTCATTCGTATGATCCATTCTAATTCATTCCTATGATCTATTCTAATTCATTCGTTCGAATGTATCCATTCTAATTAATTCGTATTATTCATTCTAATTCCTTCGTACGATCCATTCTGATTCATTCGTACGATCCATTCTTAGAATTGATCGTGCGAATGAATTAGAATGGATTGTACGAATGAATTAGAATGGATACATTCGTGCGAATGAATTAGAATAGATTGTAGGAATGAATTAGAATGGATCATACGAATGAATTAGAATTGATCGTACGAATGAATTAGAATGGATTGTACGAATGAATTAGAATGGATACATTCGTGCGAATGAAGTAGAATGGATCATACGAATGAATTAGAATTGATCGTGCGAATGAATTAGAATGGATTACACGAATGAATTAGAATGGATACATTCGTGCGAATGAAGTAGAATGGATCATACGAATGAATTAGTATTGATCGTGCGAATGAATTAGAATGGATTGTACGAATGAATTAGAATGGATACATTCGTGCGAATGAAGTAGAATGGATCGTACGAATGAATTAGAATGGATCGTACGAATGAATTAGAATGAATCGTACGAATGATTTAGAATGGATACATTCGAACGAATGAATTAGAATAGATCGTAGGAATGAATTAGAATGGGTCATACGAATGAATTAGAATTGATCGTGCGAATGAATTAGAATGGATTGTACGAATGAATTAGAATAGATCGTAGGAATGAATTAGAATGGATCATACGAATGAATTTGAAATGATCGTGCGAATGAATTAGAATGGATTGCACGAATGAATTAGAATGGATACATTCGTGCGAATGAAGTAGAATGGATCGTACGAATAAATTAGAATGGATCATACGAATGAATTAGAATGAATCGTACGAATGAATTAGAATGGATACATTCGAACGAATGAATTAGAATAGATCGTAGGAATGAATTAGAATGGATCATACGAATGAATTAGAATTGATCGTGCGAATGAATTAGAATGGATTGTACGAATGAATTAGAATGGATACATTCGTGCGAATGAAGTAGAATGGATCGTACGAATGAATTAGAATGGATCGTACGAATGAATTAGAATGGATACATTCGAACGAATGAATTAGAATGAATTAGAATGGAAACATTCGAACGAATGAATTAGAATAGATCGTAGGAATGAATTAGAATGGATCATACGAATGAATTAGAATTGATCGTGTGAATGAATTAGAATGGATTGTACGAATGAATTAGAATGGATACATTCGTGCGAATGAAGTAGAATGGATCATACGAATGAATTAGAATTGATCGTGCGAATGAATTAGAATGGATTGTACGAATGAATTAGAATGGATACATTCGTGCGAATGAATTAGAATAGATCGTACGAATGAATTAGAATGGATACATTCGAACGAATGAAATAGAATAGATCGTAGGAATGAATTAGAATGGATCATACGAATGAATTAGAATTGATCGTGCGAATGAATTTGAATGGATTGAACGAATGAATTAGAATGGATACATTCGTGTGAATGAAGTAGAATGGATCGTATGAATGAATTAGAATGGATACATTCGTGATCTATTCTATTCTAATTCATTCGTGATTCATTCTAATTCATTCGTACGATCCATTCTAATTCATTCGTACGATCCATTCTACTTCATTCGCACGAATGTATCCATTCTAATTCATTCGTACAATCCATTCTAATTCATTCGCACGATCAATTCTAATTCATTCGTATGATCCATTCTAATTCATTCCTACGATCTATTCTAATTTATTCGTTCGAATGTATCCATTCTAATTCATTCGTACAATTCATTCTAATTCATTCGTACGATCCATTCTAGCCATTCTAATTCATTCGTACAATCCATTCTTATTCATTCGTACGATCCATTCTAAGTCATTCGTACGATCCATTCTAACTAATTTGCTCGAATGGATCCATTCTACTTCATTCGTACGATCCATTCTAGTTCATTCACACGTTCTATTCTAATTCATTCATACGATCCATTCTAATTCATTCGTAAGATCCATTCTAATTCATTCCTACGATCTATTCTAATTCTTTCGTTACTTCATTCGCACGAATGTATCCATTCTAATTCATTCGTACAATCCATTCTAATTCATTCGCACGATCCATTCTAATTCATTCGTACGATCCATTCTACTTCATTCGCACGAATGTATCCATTCTAATTCATTTGTACAATCTATTCTAATTCATTCGTTCGAATGTATCCATTCTTATTCATTCATACGATTCATTCTAATTCAGTTGTACGATCCATTCTAATTCATTCGTACGATCCATTCTACTTCATTCGCACGAATGTATCCATTCTAATTCATTCGTACGATCCATTCTACTTCATTCGCACGAATATATCCATTCTAATTCATTCGTACAATCCATTCTAATTCATTCGCACGATCAATTCTAATTCATTCGTATGATCCATTCTAATTCATTCCTACGATCTATTCTAATTCATTCGTTCGAATGTATCCATTCTAATTCATTCGTACGATTCATTCTAATTCATTCGTACGATCCATTCTAATTCATTCGTACGATCCATTCTGCTTCATTCGCACGAATGTATCCATTCTAATTCATTCGTACAATCCATTCTAATTCATTCGCACGATCAATTCTAATTCATTCGTATGATCCATTCTAATTCATTCCTACGATCTATTCTAATTCATTCGTCCGAATGTTTTCATTCTAATTCATTCGTACGATTCATTCTAATTCATTCATACGATCCATTCTGATTCATTCGAACGATCCATTCTAATTCATTCGTACGATCCATTCTACTTCATTCGCACGAATGTATCCATTCTAATTCATTCGTACAATCCATTCTAATTCATTCGCACGATCAATTCTAATTCATTCGTCGATCCATTCTAATTCATTCGTACGATCCATTCTACTTCATTCGCACGAATGTATCCATTCTAATTCATTCGTACAATCCATTCTAATTCATTCGCACGATCAATTCTAATTCATTCGTATGATCCATTCTAATTCATTCCTACGATCTATTCTAATTCATTCGTTCGAATGTATCCATTCTAATTCATTCGTATGATTCATTCTAATTCATTCGTACGATCCATTCTAATTCATTCGTACGATCCATTCTACTTCATTCGCACGAATGTATCCATTCTAATTCATTCGTACAATCCATTCTAATTCATTCGCACGATCAATTCTAATTCATTCGTATGATCCATTCTAATTCATTCCTACGATCTATTCTAATTCATTCGTTCGAATGTATCCATTCCAATTCATTCGTATGATTCATTCTAATTCATTCGTACGATCCATTCTAATTCATTCGTACGATCCATTCTACTTCATTCGCACGAATGTATCCATTCTAATTCATTCGTACAATCCATTCTAATTCATTCGCACGATCAATTCTAATTCATTCGTATGATCCATTCTAATTGATTCCTACGATCTATTCTAATTCATTCGTTCGAATGTATCCATTCTAATTCATTCGTATGATTCATTCTAATTCTTTCGTACGATCCATTCTAATTCATTCGTACGATCCATTCTACTTCATTCTCACAAATGTATCCATTCTAATTCATTCGTACAATCCATTCTAATTCATTCGCACGATCAATTCTAATTCATTCGTATGATCCATTCTAATTCATTCCTACGTTCTATTCTAATTCATTCGTTCGAATTTATCCATTCTAATTCATTCATACGATTCATTCTAATTCATTCGTACGATCCATTCTAATTCATTCGTACGATCCATTCTACTTCATTCGCACGAATGTATCCATTCTAATTCATTCTTACAATCCATTCTAATTCATTCGCACGATCAATTCTAATTCATTCGTATGAATCATTCTAATTCATTCCTACGATCTATTCTAATTCATTCGTTCGAATGTATCCATTCTAATTCATTCGTACGAATGAATTAGAATGGATCATACGAATGAATTAGAATTGATCGTGCGAATGAATTAATGGATTGTACGAATGAATTAGAATGGATACATTCGAACGAATGAATTAGAATAGATCGTAGGAAAGAATTAGAATGGATCATACGAATGAATTAGAATTGATCGTGCGAATGAATTAGAATGGATTGCACGAATGAATTAGAATGGATACATTCGTGCGAATGAAGTAGAATGGATCGTACGAATGAATCAGAATGGATCGTACGAATGAATTAGAATGAATCGTACGAATGAATTAGAATGGAAACATTCGAACGAATTAGAATAGATCGTAGGAATGAATTAGAATGGATCATACGAATGAATTAGAATTGATCGTGCGAATGAATTAGAATGGATTGTACGAATGAATTAGAATGGATACATTCGTGCAATGGATACATTCGTGCGAATGAAGTAGAATGGATCGTACGAATGAATTAGAATGGATCGTACGAATGAAATAGAATGAATCGTACGAATGAATTAGAACGGATACATTCGAACGAATGAATTAGAATAGATCGTAGGAATGAATTAGAATGGATCATACGAATGAATTAGAATTGATCGTGCGAATGAATTAGAATGGATCGTGCGAATGAATTATAATGGATTGTACGAATGAATTAGAATGAATACATTCGTGCGAATGAATTAGAATGGATCGTACGAATGAATTAGAATGGATCGTATGAATGAATTAGAATGAATCGTACGAATGAATTAGAATGGATACATTCGAACGAATGAATTAGAATAGATCGTAGGAATGAATTAGAATGGATCATACGAATGAATTAGAATTGATCGTGCGAATGAATTAGAATGGATTGTACGAATGAATTAGAATGGATACATTCGTGCGAATGAAGTAGAATGGATCGTACGAATGATGTAGAATGGATCGTACGAATGAATTAGAATGAATCGTACGAATGAATTAGAATGGATACATTCGAACGAATGAATTAGAATAGATCGTAGGAATGAATTAGAATGGATCATACGAATGAATTAGAATTGATCGTGCGAATGAATTAGAATGGATTGTACGAATGAATTAGAATGGATACATTCGTGCGAATGAAGTAGAATGGATCGTACGAATGAATTAGAATAGATCGTACGAATGAATTGGAATGAATCGTACGAATGAATTAGAATGGATACATTCGAACTAATGAATTAGAATAGATCATAGGAATGAATTAGAATGGATCATACGAATGAATTAGAATTGATCGTGCGAATGAATTAAAATGGATTGTACGATGGAATTAGAATGGATACATTCGTGCGAATGAAGTAGAATGGATCTTACGAATGAAATAGAATGGATCGTACGAATGAATTAGAATGAATCATACGAATGAATTAGAATGGATACATTCGAACGAATGAATTAGAATAGATCATAGGAATGAATTAGAATGGATCATACGAATGAATTATAATTGATCGTGCGAATGAATTAGAATGGATTGTACGAATGAATTAGAATGGATACATTCGTGCGAATGAAGTAGAATGGATCGTACGAATGAATTAGAATAGATCGTAATTATGAATTAGAATGGATACATTCGAACGAATGAATTAGAATAGATCGTAGGAATGAATTAGAATGGATCGTACGAATGAATTTGAATGGATCGTACAAATGATTTAGAAAGGTTACATTTGTGAGAATGAATTAGAATTGATCGTACGAATGAATTAAATGGATCGTACGAATGGATTAGAATGAATCATATGAATGAATTAGAATGGATCGTACGAATGAATTAGAATGGATCGTGCAAATGAATTAGAATCGATCATACGAATGAATTAGAATGGATCGTATGAATGAATTAGATCGTACGAATGAATTAGAATGGATCGTACGAATGAATTAAAATAGATATATTCGAGCGAATGAATTAGAATGGACACATTTGTGCGAATGAATTAGAATGGATCGTACGAATGAATTAAAATGGATCAGCAAATTCGGAAACTTATAAGGGCGTCAAATGTGTTATTTAAATTTATGGAACGAATGAATTAGAATAGAACGTAGGAATGAATTAGAATGGATCATACGAATGAATTAGAATTGATCGTGCGAATGAATTAGAATGGATTATACGAATGAATTAGAATGGATGCATTCGTGAGAATGAAGTAGAATGGATCGTACGAATGAATTAGAATGGATCGTACGAATGAATTAGAATGAATCATACGAATGAATTAGAATGGATACATTCGAACGAATGAATTAGAATAGATCGTAGGAATGAATTAGAATGGATCATATGAATGAATTAGAATAGATCATGCGAATGAATTAGAATGGATTGTACGAATGAATTAGAATGGATACATTCGTGCGAATGAAGTAGAATGGATCGTACGAATGAATTAGAATGGATCGTACGAATGAATTAGAATGAATCGTACGAATGAATTAGAATGGATACATTCGAACGAATAAATTAGAATAGATCGTAGAAATGAATTAGAATGGATCATACGAATGAATTAGAATTGATCGTGCGAATGAATTAGAATGGATTGTACGAATGAATTAGAATGGATACATTCGTGCGAATGAAGTAGAATGGATCGTACGAATGAATTAGAATGGATCGTACGAATGAATTAGAATGAATCGTACGAATGAATTAGAATGGATACATTCGAACGAATAAATTAGAATAGATCGTAGAAATGAATTAGAATGGATCATACGAATGAATTAGAATTGATCGTGCGAATGAATTAGAATGGATTGTACGAATGAATTAGAATGGATACATTCGTGCGAATGAAGTAGAATGGATCGTACGAATGAATTAGAATGGATCGTACGAATGAATTAGAATGAATCGTACGAATGAATTAGAATGGATACATTCGAACGAATGAATTAGAATAGATCGTAGGAATGAATTAGAATGGATCATACGAATGAATTAGAATTGATCGTGCGAATGAATTAGAATGGATTGTACGAATGAATTAGAATGGATACATTCATGCGAATGAAGTAGAATGGATCGTACGAATGAATTAGAATGGATCGTACGAATGAATTAGAATGAATCGTACGAATGAATTAGAATGGATACATTCGAACGAATGAATTAAAAACGTACAATCCATTCTAATTCATTCGTACGATCCGTTCTACTTCATTCGCACGAATGTATCCATTCTAATTCATTCGTACAATCCATTCTAATTCATTCGCACGATCAATTCTAATTCATTCGTATGATCCATTCTAATTCATTCCTACGATCTATTCTAATTCATTCGTTCGAATGTTTCCATCATTCTAATTCATTCGTACGATCCATTCTAATTCATTCGTACGATCCATTCTACTTCATTCGCACGAATGTATCCATTCTAATTCATTCGTACAATCCATTCTAATTCATTCGCACGATCAATTCTAATTCATTCGTATGATCCATTCTAATTCATTCCTACGATCTATTCTAATTCATTCGTTCGAATGTATCCATTCTAATTTATTCGTACGATTCATTCTAATTCATTCGTACGATCCATTCTAATTCATTCGTACGATCCATTCTACTTCATTCGCACGAATGTATCCACCATTCTAATTCATTCGTACGATTCATTCTAATTCATTCGTACGATCCATTCTAATTCATTCGTATGATCCATTCTAATTCATTCCTATGATCTATTCTAATTCATTCGTTCAAATGTATCCATTCTAATTCATTCGTACGATTCATTCTAATTCATTCGTACGATCCATTCTAATTCATTCGTACGATCCATTCTAATTCAATCGTTCGAATGTATCCATTCTAATTCATTCATACGATTCATTCTAATTCATTCGTACGATCCATTCTAATTCATTCGTACGATCCATTCTACTTCATTCGCACGAATGTATCCATTCTAATTCATTCGTGCAATCCATTCTAATTCATTCGCACGATCAATTCTAATTCATTCGTATGATCCATTCTAATTCATTCCTACGATCTATTCTAATTCATTCGTTCGAATGTATCCATTCTAATTCATTCGTACCATTCATTCTAATTCATTCGTTTGATCCATTCTAATTCATTCGTACGATCCATTCTAATTCATTCGTACGATCCATTCTACTTCTAATTCATTCGTACAATCCATTCTAATTCATTCCCACGATCAATTCTAATTCATTCGTACGATCCATTCTACTTCATTCGCACGATCAATTCTAATTCATTCGTATGATCCATTCTAATTCATTCCTACGATCTATTCTAATTCATTCGTTCGAATGTATCCATTCTAATTGATTCGTACAATCCATTCTAATTCATTCGCACGATCAATTCTAATTCATTCGTATGATCCATTCTAATTCATTGGATACATTCGAACGAATGAATTAGAATGGATCGTACGAATGAATTAGAATGGATACATTCGAACGAATGAATTAGAATAGATCGTAGGAATGAATTAGAATGGATCATACGAATGAATTAGAATTGATCGTGCGAATAAATTAGAATAGATTGTACGAATGAATTAGAATGGATTGTACGAATGAATTAGAATGGATACATTCGTGCGAATGAAGTAGAATGGATCGCACGAATGAATTAGAATGGATCGTACGAATGAATTAGAATGGATCATACGAATGAAGTAGAATGGATCGTACGAATGAATTAGAATGGATCGTACGAATGAATTAGAATGAATCATACGAATGAATTAGAATGGATCGTACAATCTATTCTAATTCATTAGAATGATCCATTCTAATTCATTCGTACGATCCATTCTATTTCATTCGTACGATCCATTCTTACTCATTCGTACGATCCATTCTAATTCATTCGCATGAATGTATCCATTCTAATTCATTCGTACGATCCATTCTAATTCATTCGTACGATTCATTCTAATTCATTCGTACGATCCATTCTAATTCATTCGTACGATCCGTTCTGCTTCATTCGCACGAACGTATCCATTCTAATTCATTCGTACAATCAATTCTAATTCATTCGCACGATCAATTCTAATTCATTCGTATGATCCATTCTAATTCATTCCTACGATCTATTCTAATTCATTCGTTCGAATGTATCCATTCTAATTCATTCGTACGATTCATTCCAATTCATTCGTACGATCCATTCTAATTCATTCGTACGATCCATTCTACTTCATTCGCACGAATGTATCCATTCTAATTCATTCGTACAATCCATTCTAATTCATTCGCACGATCAATTCTAATTCATTCGTATGATCCATTCTAATTCATTCCTACGATCTATTCTAATTCATTCGTTCGAATGTATCCATTCTACTTCATTCGTACGATTCATTCTAATTCATTCGTACGATCCATTCACATTCATTCGTACGATCCATTCTACTTCATTCGCGAATGAATTAGAATGGATCGTATGAATGAATTAGATCGTACGAATGAATTAGAATGGATCGTACGAATGAATTAAAATGGATATATTCGAGCGAATGAATTAGAATGGATACATTCGTGCGAATGAAGTAGAATGGATCGTACGAATGAATTAGAATGGATCGTACGAATGAATTAGAATTGATCGTGCGAATGAATTAGAATGGATTGTACGAATGAATTAGAATGGATACATTCGTGCGAATGAAGTAGAATGGATCGTACGAATGAATTAGAATGGATCGTACGAATGAATTAGAATGAATCGTACGAATGAATTAGAATGGATACATTCGAACGAATAAATTAGAATAGATCGTAGGAATGAATTAGAATAGATCATACGAATGAATTAGAATTGATCGTGCGAATGAATTAGAATGGATTGTACGAATGAATTAGAATGGATACATTCGTGCGAATGAAGTAGAATGGATCGTACGAATGAATTAGAATAGATCGTACGAATGAATTAGAATGAATCGTACGAATGAATTAGAATGGATACATTCGAACGAATGAATTAGAATAGATCGTAGGAATGAATTAGAATGGATCATACGAATGAATTAGAATTGATCGTGCGAATGAATTAGAATGGATTGTACGAATGAATTAGAATGGATACATTCGTGCGAATGAAGTAGAATTGATCGTGCGAATGAATTAGAATGGATTGCACGAATGAATTAGAATGGATACATTCGTGCGAATGAAGTAGAACGGATCGTACGAATGAATTAGAATGGATCGTACGAATGAATTAGAATGAATCGTACGAATGAATTAGAATGGATCGTACGAATGAATTAGAATGGATACATTCATGCGAATGAATTAGAATGGATCGTACGAATGAGTAAGAATGGATCGTACGAATGAAATAGAATGGATCGTACGAATGAATTAGAATGGATCGTGCTAATGAATTAGAATGGATCATACGAATGAATTAGAATGGATATATTCATGCGAATGAATTAGAATGGATCGTACGAATGAGTAAGAATGGATCGTACGAATGAAATAGAATGGATCGTATGAATGAATTAGAATGGATCGTGCTAATGAATTAGAATGGATCGTACGAATGTCTTAGAATAGATTGTGCCACGATCAATTCTAATTCATTCGTATGATCCATTCTAATTCATTCCTACGATCTATTCTAATTCATTCGTTCGAATGTTTCCATTCTAATTCATTAGTACGAATCATTCTAATTCATTCGTACGATCCATTCTGATTCATTCGTACGATCCATTCTAATTCATTCGTACGATCCATTCTACTTCATTCGCACAAATGTATCCATTCTAATTCATTCGTACAGTCCATTCTAATTCATTCGCACGATCAATTCTTATTCATTCGTATGATCCATTCTAATTCATTCCTACGATCTATTCTAATTCATTCGTTCGAATAGATACATTCGTGCGAATGATGTAGAATGGATTGTACGAATGAATCAGAATGGATCGTACGAATGAATTAGAATGAATCGTACGAATGAATTAGAATGGAAACATTCGTACGATTCATTCTAATTCATTCGTACAATCCATTCTAATTCATTCGTACGATCCATTCTACTTCATTCATACGAATGTATCCATTCTAATTCATTCGTACAATCCATTCTAATTCATTTGCACGATCAATTCTAATTCATTCGTATGATCCATTCTAATTCATTTCTACGATCTATTCTAATTCATTCGTTCGAATTTATCCATTCTAATTCATTCGTACGATTCATTCTAATTCATTCGTACGATCCATTCTAATTCATTCGTACGATCCATTCGACTTCATTCGTATGATCCATTCTAATTCATTCGTACGATCCATTGTAATTCATTCGTACGATTCATTCGATCGTAGGAATGAATTAGAATGGATCATACGAATGAATTAGAATTGATCGTGCAAATGAATTAGAATGGATCGTGCGAATGAATTAGAATGGATCGTACGATGCAATCTAATTTATTCGTACGATCCATTCTAATTCATCCGTATGATCAATTCTCATTCATTCGCACGATCCATTCTAATTCATTCTCACGAATGTAACCTTTCTAATTCATTTGTATGATCTATTCAAATTCATTCGTACGATCCATTCGTACGATCTATTCTAATTCATTCGCACGATCCATTCTAATTCATTCGTACGATCCATTCTACTTCATTCGCACGAATGTATCCATTCTAATTCATTCGTACAATCCATTCTAATTCATTCGCACGATCAATTCTAATTCATTCGCACGATCCATTCTAATTCATTCGTACGATCCATTCTACTTCATTCGCACGAATGTATCCATTCTAATTCATTCGTACAATCCATTCTAATTCATTCACACGATCAATTCTAATTCATTCGTATGATCCATTCTAATTCATTCGTATGATCCATTCTAATTCATTCCTACGATCTATTCTAATTCATTCCTACGATCTATTCTAATTCATTCGTATGATTCATTCTAATTCATTCGTACGATCCATTCTAATTCATTCGTATGATCCATTCTACTTCATTCGCACGAATGTATCCATTCTAATTCATTCGTACAATCCATTCTAATTCATTCGCACGATCAATTCTAATTCATTCGTACGATTCATTCTAATTCATTCGTACGATCCATTCTAATTCATTCGTACGATCCATTCTACTTCATTCGCATGAATGTATCCATTCTAATTCATTCGTACGATCCATTCTACTTCATTCGCATGAATGTATCCATTCTAATTCATTCGTACAATCCATTCTAATTCATTCGCACGATCAATTCTAATTCATTCGTATGATCCATTCTAATTCATTGGATACATTCGAACGAATGAATTATAATAGATCGTAGGAATGAATTAGAATGGATCATACGAATGAATTAGAAATGATCGTGCAAATGAATTAGAATGGATTGTACGAGTGAATTAGAATGGATACATTCGTGCAAATGAAGTAGAATGGATTGTACGAATGAATTAGAATGGATCGTGCGAATGAATTAGAATGGATCGTACGAATGGATCGTACGAATGAATTTGAATAGATCATACAAATGAATTAGAAAGGTTACATTCGTGAGAATGAATTAGAATGGATCGTGCGAATGAATGAGAATTGATCATACGGATAAATTAGAATGGATCGTACGAATGAATTAGATTGCATCGTACGATCCATTCTAATTCATTCGCACGATCCATTCTAATTCATTAGTACGATCCATTCTAATTCATTCGCACGAATGTATCCATACTAATTCATTCGTACGAATGTATCCATTCTAATTTATTCGTACGATCCAGTCTAATTCATTCGTACGATCCATTCTTATTCATTCGCACGAATGTATCCATTCTAATTCATTCACACAATCCATTCTAATTCATTCGCACGAATGTATCCATTCTAATTTATTCGTACGATCCAGTCTTATTCATTCGTACGATCCATTCTAATTCATTCGTACGAATGTATCCATTCTAATTCATTCGTACGGTCCATTCTAATTCTTCATACGATCCATTCTAATTCATTCGCACGATCCATTCTAATTCATTCGTACAATCCATTCTAATTCCATTCTAATTCATTCGTACAATCCATTCTAATTCATTCCCACGATCCATTCTAATTCATTCGTATGATCCATTCTAATTCATTCCTACGATCTATTCTAATTCATTCGCATGAATGTATCCATTCTAATTCATTCGTATAATCTATTCTAATTCATTCGCACGATCCATTCTAATCTAATTCATTCATACGATCCATTCTAACTCATTCATACGATCCATTCTAATTCATTCGCATGAATGTATGTATCCATTCTAGTTCATTCGCACGAATGTATCCATTCTAATTCATTCGTACGATCTATTCTAATTCAATTCCAAGATCTATTCTAATTCATTCGTACGATCCATTATAATTCATTCGTACGATCCATTCTAATTCATTCGCACGATCCATTCTAATTCATTCTCACAAATTTAACCTTTCTAATTCATTGGCACGATCTATTCAAATTCATTCGCACTATCCATTCTAATTCATTTGTATGATCCATTCTAATTCATTCGTACGATCCATTCTAATCCATTCGTACGAATGAATTAGAATGATCATGCGAATGAATTAGAATGGATTGTACGAATGAATTAGAATGGATCGTGCTAATGAATTAGAATAGATCGTACGAATAAATTAGAATAGATTGTCCGAATGAATACATTCGTGCGAATGAAGTAGAATGGATCGTACGAATGAATTAGAATGGATCGTACGAATGAATTAGAATGAATCGTACGAATAAATTAGAATGGATACATTCGAACGAATAAATTAGAATAGATCGTATGAATGAATTAGAATGGATCATACGAATGAATTAGAATTGATCGTGCGAATGAATTAGAATAGATCGTACGAATGAATTAGAATGGATTGTACGAATGAATTAGAATGGATTGTACGAATGAATTAGAATGGATACATTCGTGCGAATGAAGTAGAATGGATCGTACGAATGAATTAGAATGGATACATTCGAACGAATGAATTAGAATTGATCGTAGGAATGAATTAGAATGGATCATACGAATGAATTAGAATTGATCGTGCGAATGAATTAGAATGGATTGTACGATCCATTCAAATTCATTCGTACGATCCCATTCTAATTCATTCGTACGATCCATTCTACTTCAATCACACGAATGTATCCATTTTAATTCATTCGTACAATCCATTCTAATTCATTCGCACGATTAATTCTAATTCATTTGTATGATCCATTCTAATTCATTCCTACGATCTATTCTAATTCATTCGTTCGAATGTTTCTATTCTAATTCATTCGTACGATTCATTCTAATTCATTCGTACGATCCATTCTGATTCATTTTACTTCATTCGCACGAATGTATCCATTCTAATTCATTCGTACAATCCATTCTAATTCATTCGCACGATCAATTCTAATTCATTCGTATGATCCATTCTAATTCATTCGTACAATCTATTCTAATTCATTCGTTCGAATGTATCCATTCTAATTCATTCGTACGATTAATTCTAGTTCATTCGTACGATCCATTCTAATTCATTCGTACGATCCATTCTACTTCATTCGCACGAATGTATCCATTCTAATTCATTCGTACAATCCATTCTAATTCATTCACACGATCAATTCTAATTCATTCGTATGATCCATTCTAATTCATTCCTACGATCTATTCTAATTCATTCGTTCGAATGTATCCATTCTAATTTATTCGTACGATTCATTCTAATTCATTCGTACGATCCATTCTGATTCATTCGTACGATCCATTCTACGTCATTCGCAAGAATGTATCCATTCTAATTCATTCGTACAATCCATTCTAATTCATTCGCACGATCAATTCTAATTCATTCGTATGATCCATTCTAATTCATTCCTACGATCTATTCTAATTCATTCGTTCGATTGTATCCATTCTAATTCATTCGTACGATTCATTCTAATTCATTCGTACGATCCATTCTAATTCATTCGTCCGATCCATTCTACTTCATTCGCACGAATGTATCCATTCTAATTCATTCGTACAATCCATTCTAATTCATTCGCACGATCAATTCTAATTCATTCGTATGATCCATTCTAATTCATTCCTACGATCTATTCTAATTCATTCGTTCGAATGTATCCATTCTAATTCATTCGTACGATTCATTCTAATTCATTCGTACGATCCATTCTGATTCATTCGTACGATCCATTCTACTTCATTCGCACGAATGTATCCATTCTAATTCATTCGTACAATCCATTCTAATTCATTCGCACGATCAATTCTAATTCATTCGTATGATCCATTCTAATTCATTCCTACGATCTATTCTAATTCATTCGTTCGAATGTATCCATTCAAATTCATTCGTACGATTCATTCTAATTCATTCGTACGATCTATTCTAATTCATTCATACGATCCATTCTACTTCATTCGCACGAATGTATCCATTCTAATTCATTCGTACAATCCATTCTAATTAATTCGCACGATCAATTCTAATTCATTCGTATGATCCATTCTAATTCATTCCTACGATCTACTCTAATTCATTCGTTCGAATGTATCCATTCTAATTCATTCGTACGATTCATTCTAATTCATTCGTACGATCCATTCTAATTCATTCGTACGATCCATTCTATTTTATTCGCACGTATGTATCCATTCTAATTCATTCGTACAATCCATTCTAATTCATTCGCACGAATGTATCCATTCTAATTCATTCGTACAATCCATTCTAATTCATTCGCACGATCAATTCTAATTCATTCGTATGATTCATTCTAATTTATTCATACGATCCATTCTACTTCATTCGCACGAATGTATCCATTCTAATTCATTCGTACAATCCATTCTAATTCATTCGCACGATCAATTCTAATTCATTCGTATGATTCATTCTAATTCATTCGTACGATCCATTCTACTTCATTCGCACGAATGTATCCATTCTAATTCATTCGTACAATCCATTCTAATTCATTCGCACGATCAATTCTAATTCATTCTTATGATCCATTCTAATTCATTCGTACGATCCATTCTAATTCATTCGTACGATCTATTCTAATTCATTCGTATGATCCATTCTAATTCATTCGGACGAATGTATCCATTGTAATTCATTCCTACGATCTATTCTAATTCATTCATTCGAATGTATCCATTCTAATTCATTCGTACGATCCAATCTAATTCCTTCGCATGATCCTTTCTAATTCATTCATACGATCCATTCTAATTCATTCACACGATCAATTCTAATTCATTCGTATGATCCATTCTAATTCATTCCTACGATCTATTCTAATTCATTCGTTCGAATGTATCAATTCTAATTCATTTGTATGATTCATTCTAATTCATTCGTATGATCCATTCTAATTCATTCGTACGATCCATTCTACTTCATTCTCACGAATGTATCCATTCTAATTCATTCGTACAATCCATTCTAATTCATTCGCACGATCAATTCTAATTCATTCGTATGATCCATTCTAATTCATTCCTACGATCTATTCTAATTCATTCGTTCAAATGTATCCATTCTAATTCATTCATACGATTCATTCTAATTCATTCGTACGATCCATTCTAATTCATTCGTACGATCCATTCTACTTCATTCGCACGAATGTATCCATTCTAATTCATTCGTACAATCCATTCTAATTCATTCGCACGATCAATTCTAATTCATTCGTATGATCCATTCTAATTTATTCCTACTATTTATTCTAATTCATTCATTCGAATGTATCCATTCTAATTCATTCGTTCGATCCATTCTAATTCATTCGTACGATCCATTCTACTTCATTCGCACGAATGTATCCATTCTAATTCATCCGTACAATCCATTCTTATTCATTCGCACGATCAATTCTAATTCATTCGTATGATCCATTCTAATTCATTCCTACGATCTATTCTAATTCATTCGTTCGAATGTATCCATTCTAATTCATTCGTACGATTCATTCTAATTCATTCGTACGATCCATTCTAATTCATTCGTACGATCCATTCTACTTTATTCGCACGAATGTATCCATTCTAATTCATTCGTGCAATCCATTCTAATTCATTCGCACCATCATTTCTAATTCATTTGTATGATCCATTCTAATTCATTCCTACGATCTATTCTAATTCATTCGTACAATCCATTCTAATTCATTCGCACGATCAATTCTAATTCATTCGTATGATCCATTCTAATTCATTCCTACGATCTAGTGTAATTCATTCGTTCGAATGTATCCATTCTAATTCATTCGTACGATTCATTCTAATTCATTCCTACGATCTATTCTAATTCATTCATTCGGATGTATCCATTCTAATTCATTCGTACGATTCATTCTAATTCATTCGTACGATCCATTCTAATTCATTCGTACGATCCGTTCGATCCATTCTAGCCATTCTAATTCATTCGTACGATCCATTCTAAGTCATTCGTACGATCCATTCTTACTAATTTGCTCGAATGGATCCATTCTACTTCATTCGTACGATCCATTCTAGTTCATTCACACGTTCTATTCTAATTCATTCATACGATCCATTCTAATTCATTCGTACGATCCATTCTAATTCATTCCTACGATCTATTCTAATTCATTCGTTTGAATGTTTCCATTCTAATTCATTCGTACGATCAATTCTAATTCATTCGTACGATTCATTCTAATTCATTCGTACGATCCATTCTAATTCATTCGTACGATCCATTCTACTTCATTCTCACGAATGTATCCATTCTAATTCATTCGTACGATCTATTCTAATTCATTCGTTCGAATGTATCCATTCTAATTCATTCGTACGATTCATTCTAATTCATTCGTACGATCCATTCTAATTCATTCGCACGATCAATTCTAATTTATTCGTATGATCCATTCTAATTCATTCCTACGATCTATTCTAATTCATTCGTTCGAATGGATACATTCGTGCGAATGATGTAGAATGGATCGTACGAATGAATCAGAATGGATCGTACGAATGAATTAGAGTTGATCGTAGGAATGAATTAGAGTTGATCGTTGGAATGAATTAGAATGGATACATTCGTGCGAATGAATTAGAGTTGATCGTAGGAATGAATTAGAGTTGATCGTAGAATGGATCGTACGAATGAATTAGAGTTGATCATAGGAATGAATTAGAATGGATCATACGAATGAATTAGAATGGATAAATTCGTGCGAATGAACTAGAATGGATCGTACGAATGAATTAGAATGGATCGTACGAATGAATTAGAATGAATCGTACGAATGTTTCCATTCTAATTCATTCATACGATTCATTCTAATTTATTCGTACGATCCATTCTGATTCATTCGTACGATCCATTCTACATCATTCGCACGAATGTATCCATTCGAACGAATGAATTAGACGGTTCAGAAACGTTTGATTCAATCGGCGCCCTTAGAAGTTTCAGATTTTGTTAATTTTTTGTGAGGATAATCAAATTGCCTTAATGATCATACGAATGAACTAGAATGGATCGTACGAATGAATTAGAATGAATCGTACGAATGAATTAGAATGGATACATTCGAACGAATAAATTAGAATATATCGTACGAATCAGTAAGAATGGATCGTACGAATGAAATAGAATGGATTGTACGAATGAGTAAGAATGGATCGTACGAATGAAATAGAATGGATCGTACGAACGAATTAGAATGGATCGTGCGAATGAATTAGATTGGATCGTGCGAATGAATTAGAATGGATCATACAAATGAATTAGAATGGATACATTCGTGCGAATGAATTAGTATGGATCGTATCAAAGAATTAGACTGGATCGTAGGAATGAATTCGAATGGATCGTACGTATGAATTAGAATGGATCGTACGAATGAATTAGAATGGATAGTATGAATGAATTAGAATGGGAATGAATTAGAATGGATACATTCGTGCGAATGAAGTAGAATGGATCGTACGAATGAATTAGAATGGATCGTACTAATGAATTAGAATGAATCGTACGAATGAATTAGAATGGATACATTCGAACGAATGAATATTAGAATAGATCGTAGGAATGAATTAGAATGGATCATACGAATGAATTAGAATTGATCGTGTGAATGAATTAGAATGGATTGTATGAATGAATTAGAATGGATCGTGCTAATGAATTAGAATGGATCGTACGAATGAATTAGAATGGATACATTCATGCGAATGAATTAGAATGGATCGTACGAATGAGTAAGAATGGATCGTACGAATGAAATAGAATGGATCGTACGAATGAATTAGAATGGATCGTGCTAATGAATTAGAATGGATCGTACGAATGACTTAGAATAGATTGTGCGAATGAATTAGAATGGATCGTACGAATGAATTAGAATGGATCGTATAAATGAATTAGAATGGATCGTGTGAATGAATTAGAATGGATCGTATGACTGAATTAGAATGGATACATTCGTGCGAATGAAGTAGAATGGATCGTACGAATGAATTAGAATGGATCGTACGAATGAATTAGAATGAATTATACGAATGAATTAGAATGGATACATTCGAACGAATGAATTAGAATAGATCGTAGGAATGAATTAGAATGGATCATACGAATGAATTAGAATTGATCGTGCGAATGAATTAGAATGGATTGTACGAATGAATTAGAATGGATACATTCGTGCGAATGAAGTAGAATGGATCGTACGAATGAATTTGAATGGATCGTACGAATGAATTACCATGGATCGTACGAATGGATTAGAATGGATCGTACGAATGAATTAGAATGGATCATACAAATGAATTAGAATGGATCATACGAATGAATTAGAATTGATCGTGCGAATGAATTAGAATGGATTGTACGAATGAATTAGAATGGATACATTCGTGCGAATGAAGTAGAATGGAACGCACGAATGAATTAGAATGGATACATTCGAACGAATAAATTAGAATAGATCGTAGGAATGAATTAGAATGGATTATACGAATGAATTAGAATTGATCGAACGAATGAATTAGAATAGATCGTAGGAATGAATTAGAATGGATCATACGAATGAATTAGAATTGATCGTGCGAATGAATTAGAATGGATTGTACGAATGAATTAGAATGGATACATTCGTGAGAATGAAGTAGAATGGATCGTACGAATGAATTAGAATGGATCGTACGAATGAATTAGAATGGATCATACGAATGAATTAGAATTGATCGTGCGAATGAATTAGAATGGATTGTACGAATGAATTAGATTTCTAATTCATTCGTTAGAATGGATATATTCATGCGAATGAAGTAGAATGGATCGTACGAATGAATTAGAATGGATCGTACGAATGAATTAGAATGAATCGTACAAATGAATTAGAATGAATCGTACGAATGAATTAGAATGGATACATTCGAACGAATGAATTAGAATAGATCGTAGGAATGAATTAGAATGGATCATACGAATGAAGTAGAATGGATCGTACGAATGAATTAGAATGGATCGTACGAATGAATTAGAATGAATCATACGAATGAATTAGAATGGATCGTACAATCCATTCTAATTCATTCGTACAATCCATTCTAATTCATTCGCACGATCAATTCTAATTCATTCGTATGATCCATTCTAATTCATTCCTACGATCTATTCTAATTCACTCGTACGATCCATTCAACTTCATTCGTCTGATCCATTCTAATTCATTCGTACGATCCATTCTAATTCATTCGTACGATCCATTCTACTTCATTCGCACGAATGTATCCATTCTAATTCATTCGTACAATCGATTCTAATTCATTCCTACAATCCATTCTAATTCATTTGCACGATCAATTCTAATTCATTCGTATGATCCATTCTAATTCATTCCTACGATCTATTCTAATTCATTCGTTCGAATGTATCCATTCTAATTCATTCGTACGATTCATTCTAATTCATTCGTACGATCCACTCTAATTCATTCGTACGATCCATTCTACTTCATTCGCACGATCCATTCTAATTCATTCGTACGATCCATTCTACTTCATTCCCACGAATGTATCCATTCTAATTCATTCGTACGAATGAATTAGAATGGATCGTACGAATGAATCAGAATGGATCGTACGAATGAATTAGAATGAATCGTACGAATGAATTAGAATGGAAACATTCGAACGAATGAATTAGAATAGATCGTAGGAATGAATTAGAATGGATCATACGAATGAATTAGAATTGATCTTACGAATGAATTAGAATGGATTGTACGAATGAATTAGAATGGATACATTCGTGCGAATGAAGTAGAATGGATCTTACGAATGAATTAGAATGGATACATTCGTGCGAATGAAGTAGAATGGATCGTACGAATGAATTAGAATGGATCGTACGAATAAATTAGAATGAATCGTACGAATGAATTAGAATGGAAATATTCGAACGAATGAATTAGAATAGATCGTAGGAATGAATTAGAATGAATCGTACGAATGAATTAGTACGAATGAATTAGAATGGATACATTCGTGCGAATGAAGTAGAATGGATCGTACGAATGAATTAGAATGGATACATTCGTGCGAATGAAGTAGAATGGATCGTACGAATGAATTAGAATGGATCGTACGAATGAATTAGAATGAATCGTACGAATGAATTGGAATTGATCGTACGAATGAATTAGAATGGAAACATTCGAACGAATGAATTAGAATAGATCGTAAGAATGAATTAGAATGGATCGTACGAATGAATTAGAATGGATCGTATGAATGAATTAGAATAGAACGTGTGAATGAATTAGAATGGATCGTACAAATGAAGTAGAATGGATCCATTCGATCAAATTAGTTAGAATGGATCGTACGAATGACTTAGAATGGATACATTCGAACGAATAAATTAGAATAGATCGTAGGAATGAATTAGAATGGATCATACGAATGAATTAGAATTGATCGTGCGAATTAATTAGAATGGATTGTATGAATGAATTAGAATGGATCGTACGAATGAATTAGAATGGATCGTACGAATGAAATAGAATGAATCGTACGAATGAATTAGAATGGATACATTCGAACGAATAAATTAGAATGGATCGTAGAAATGAATTAGAATGGATACATTCGAACGAATGAATTAGAATTGATCGTGCGAATGAATTAGAATGGATTGTACGAATGAATTAGAATGGATACATTCGTGCGAATGAAGTAGAATGGATCGTACGAATGAATTAGAATGGATCGTACGAATGAATTAGAATGAATCGTACGAATGAATTAGAATGGATACATTCGAACGAATGAATTAGAATAGATCGTAGGAATGAATTAGAATGGATCATACGAATGAATTAGAATTGATCGTGCGAATGAATTAGAATGGATTGCACGAATGAATTAGAATGGATACATTCGAGCGAATGAAGTAGAATGGATCGTACGAATGAATTAGAATAGATCGTACGAATGAATTAGAATGAATCGTACGAATGAATTAGAATGGATACATTCGAACGAATGAATTAGAATAGATCGTAGGAATGAATTAGAATGGATCATACGAATGAATTAGAATTGATCGTGCGAATGAATTAGAATGGATTGTACGAATGAATTAGAATGGATACATTCGTGCGAATGAAGTAGAATGGATCGTAGGAATGAATTAGAATGGATCGTACGAATGAATTACCATGGATCGTACGAATGGATTAGAATGGATCGTACGAATGAATTAGAATGGATTATACAAATGAATTAGAATGGATAGTGCGAATGAATTTGAATAGATCGTGCAAATGAATTAGAAAGGTTAAATTTGTGAGAATGAATTAGAATGGATCGTGCAAATGAATTAGAATGGATCGTACGAATGAATTAGAATGGATACATTCGTGCGAATGATGTAGAATGGATCGTACGAATGAATTAGAATGGATCGTACGAATGAATTAGAATGAATCGTAGGAATGAATTAAAATGGTTTGTACGAATGAATTAGAATGCATACATTCGTGCGAATGAAGTAGAATGGATCGTACAAATGAATTAGAATGGATCGTACGAATGAATTAGAATGAATCGTACGAATGAATTAGAATGGATACATTTGAACGAATGAATTAGAATAGATCGTAGGAATGAATTAGAATGGATCATACGAATGAATTAGAATTGATCGTGCGAATGAATTAGAATGGATTGTACGGAATGTATCCGTTCTAATTCATTCGTACAATCCATTCTAATTCATTCGCACGATCATTTCTAATTCATTCGTACGATCCATTCTACTTCATTCGCTCGAATGTATCCATTCTAATTCATTCGTGCAATCCATTCTAATTCATTCGCACGATCAATTCTAATTCTTTCGTATGGTCCATTCTAATTCATTCCTACGATCTATTCTAATTCATTCGTTCGAATGTATCCATTCTAATTCATTCGTACGATTCATTCTAATTCATTCGTACGATCCATTCTAATTCATTCGTACGATCCATTCTACTTCATTCGCACGAATGTATCCATTCTAATTCATTCGTACAATCCATTCTAATTCATTCGCACGATCAATTCTAATTCATTCGTATGATCCATTCTAATTCATTTCTACGATCTATTCTAATTCATTCGTTCGAATGTATCCATTCTAATTTATTCGTACGATTCATTCTAATTCATTCGTACGATCCATTCTAATTCATTCGTACGATCCATTCTACTTCATTCGCACGAATGTATCCATTCTAATTCATTCGTACAATCCATTCTAATTCTTTCGCACGATCAATTCTAATTCATTCGTATGATCCATTCTAATTCATTCCTACGATCTATTCTAATTCATTCGTTCGAATGTATCTATTCTAATTTATTCGTACGATTCATTCTAATTCATTCGCACGATCAATTCTAATTCATTCGTATGATCCATTCTAATTCATTCCTACGATCTATTCTAATTTATTCGTTCGAATGTATCCATTCTAATTCATTCGTACGATTCATTCTAATTCATTCGTACGATCCATTCTAATTCATTCGCACGATCCATTCTACTTCATTCGCACGAATGTATCCATTCTAATTCATTCGTACAATCAATTCTAATTCATTCGCACGATCAATTCTAATTCATTCGTATGATCCATTCTAATTCATTCCTACGATCTATTTTAATTCATTCATTCGAATGTATCCATTCTAATTCATTCGTACGATTCATTCTAATTCATTTGTACGATCCATTCAAATTCATTCGTACGATCCATTCTACATCATTCGCACGAATATATCCATTCTAATTCATTCGTGCAATCCATTCTAATTCTTTCGCACGATCAATTCTAATTCATTCGTATGATCCATTCTAATTCATTCCTACGATCTATTCTAATTCATTCGTTCGAATGTATCCATTCTAATTCATTCGTACGATTCATTCTAATTCATTCGTACGATCCATTCTAATTCATACGAATGAATTAGAATAGATCGTACGAATGAATTAGAATTGATACATTCGTGCGAATGATGTAGAATGGATCGTACGAATGAATTTGAATGGATCGTACGAATGAATTAGAATGAATCGTACGAATGAATTAGAATGGATACATTCGAACGAATGAATTAGAATAGATCGTAGGAATGAATTAGAATGGATCATACGAATGAATTAGAATTGATCGTGCGAATGAATTAGAATTGATTGTACGAATGAATTAGAATGGATATATTCGTGCGAATAAAGTAGAATGGATCGTGCGAATGAATTAGAATGGATCGTACGAATGAATTAGAATGAATCGTACGAATGAATTAGAATGGATACATTCGAACGAATAAATTAGAATAGATCGTAGGAATGAATTATAATGGATCATACGAATGAATTAGAATTGATCGTGCGAATGAATTAGAATGAATCGTACGAATAAATTAGAATGGATACATTCGAACGAATGAATTAGAATAGATCGTAGGAATGAATTAGAATGGATCATAGGAAATAATTAGAATTGATCGTGCGAAAGAATTAGAATGGATTGTACGAATGAATTAGAATGGATACATTCGTGCGAATGAAGTAGAATGGATCGTACGAATGAATTAGAATGGATCGTACGAATGAATTAGAATGGATCGTACGAATGAATTAGAATGGATATATTCGTGCGAATGAAGTAGAATGGATCGTACGAATGAATTAGAATGGATACATTCGTGCGAATGAAGTAGAATGGATCGTACGAATGAATTAGAATGGATCGTACGAATGAATCAGAATGGATCGTACGAATGAATTAGAATGAATCGTCCGAATGAATTAGAATGGAAACATTCGAACGAATGAATTAGAATAGATCGTAGGAATGAATTAGAATGGATCATACGAATGAATTAGAATTGATCGTGCGAATGAATTAGAATGGATTGTACGAATGAATTAGAATGGATACATTCGACCGAATGAATTAGAATAGATCGTAGGAATGAATTAGAATGGATCATACGAATGAATTAGAATTGATCGTGTGAATGAATTAGAATGGATTACACGAATGAATTAGAATGAATACATTCGTGCGAATGAAGTAGAATGGATCGTACGAATGAATCAGAATGGATCATACGAATGAATTAGAATGAATCGTACGAATGAATTAGAATGGAAACATTCGAACGAATGAATTAGAATAGATCGTAGGAATGAATTAGAATGGATCATACGAATGAATTAGAATTGATCGTGCGAATGAATTAGAATGGATTGTACGAATGAATTAGAATGGATACATTCGTGCGAATGAAGTAGAATGGATCGTACGAATGAATTAGAATGGATCGTACGAATGAATTAGAATGAATCGTACGAATGAATTAGAATGGATACATTCGAACGAATGAATTAGAATAGATCGTAGTAATGAATAAGAATGGATCATACGAATGAATTAGAATTGATCGTGCGAATGAATTAGAATGGATTGTACGAATGAATTAGAATAGATACATTCGTACGAATGAATTAGAATGGATCGTACGAATGAATTAGAATGGATCGTGCAAATGAATTAGAATCGATCATACGAATGAATTATAATGGATCGTATGAATGAATTAGATCGTACGAATGAATTAAAATGGATCGTACGAATGAATTAAAATGGATATATTCGAGCGAATGAATTAGAATGGATACATTTGTGCGATAGAATGGTGGATACATTCGTGTGAATGAAGTAGAATGGATCGTACGAATGAATTAGAATGGATCGTACGAATGAATTAGAATGAATCGTACGAATGAATTAGAATGGATACATTCGAACTAATGAATTAGAATAGATCGTAGGAATGAATTAGAATGGATCATACGAATGAATTAGAATTGATCGTGCGAATGAATTAGAATGGATTGTACGAAGGAATTAGAATGGATACATTCGTGCGAATGAATTAGAATGGATCGTACGAATGAATTAGAATGGATCGTACGAATGAATTAGAATGGATACATTCGAACAAATGAATTAGAATAGATCGTAGGAATGAATTAGAATAGATCATACGAATGAATTAGAATGGATCGTGCGAATGAATTAGAATGGATTGTACGAATGAATTAGAATGGAATTAGAATAGATCGTACGAATGAATTAGAATGGATCGTGCGAATGAATTAGAATGGATCGTATGAAGAATTAGAATGGATCTTACGAATGAATTAGAATGGATACATTCGTGCGAATGAATTAGAATGGATCGTACGAATGATTTAGACTGGATCGTACGAATAAATTAGAATGGATACATTCGTGCGAATGAATTAGAATGGATTGTGTGAATGAATTAGAATGGATACATTCGTGCGAATGAATTAGAATGGATCGTACGAATGAATTAGAATTGATCGTACGAATAAATTAGAATGGATACATTCGTACGAATGAATTAGTATGGATACATTCGTGCGAATGAATTAGAATGGATCGTACTAATGAATTGGAATGGATCGTGTGAATGAATTAGAATGGATCGTACGATGCAATCTAATTCATTCGTACGATCCATTCTAATTCATCCGTATGATCAATTCTCATTCATTCGCACGATCCATTCTAATTCATTCTCACGAATGTAACCTTTCTAATTCATTTGTATGATCCATTCTAATTCATTCGTACGATCCATTCTAATCCAGTCGTACGATCCATTCTTATCCATTCGTACGATCCATTCTAATCCATTCGTACGATCAATTCTAATCCATTCGTACGATCCATTCTAATTCATTCTCATAAATGTAACCTTTCTAATTCATTTGTACGATCCATTCTAATTCATTCGTACGATCCATTCTAATCCATTCGTACGATCCATTCTAATCCATTCGTACGATCCATTCTAATTCATTCGCACGAATGTAACCATTCTAATTCATTCGTACGATCCATTCTAATTCATTCGCACAAATGTATCCATTCTAATTCATTCGTTCGATCCATTCTAATTCATTCGCATAAATATATCCATTCTAATTCATTCGTACGATCCATTCTAATTGATTCGTACGATCCATTCTAATTCATTCGCACGATCCATTCTAATTCATTCGTATCAGCCATTTTATTTCATTCCTACGATCTATTCTAATTTATTCGCTCGAATGTATCCATTCTAATTCAATCGTACGATCCATTCTTATTCATTCGTACGATCCATTCAAATTCATTCGCATGATCCATTCTAATTCATTCGTACGATCCATTCTTATTCATTCGCTCGAATGTATCCATTCTAATTCATTCGTACGATCCATTCTTATTCATTCATATGATCCATTCAAATTCATTCACATGATCCATTCTTATTCATTCGTACGATCTATTCTAATTCATTCGCACGAATGTATCCATTCTAATTCATTCGTACAATCCATTCTAATTCATTCGCACGATCAATTCTAATTCATTCGTATGGTCCATTCTAATTCATTCCTACGATCTATTCTAATTCATTCGTTCGAATGTATCCATTCTAATTCATTCGTACGATTCATTCTAATTCATTCGTACGATCCATTCTAATTCATTCGTACGATCCATTCTACTTCATTCGCACGAATGTATCCATTCTAATTCATTCGTACAATCCATTCTAATTCATTCGCACGATCAATTCTAATTCATTCGTATGATCCATTCTAATTCATTCCTATGATCTATTCTAATTCATTCGTTCGAATGTATCCATTCTAATTCATTCGTACTATTCATTCTAATTCATTCGTACGATCCATTCTGATTCATTCGTACGATCCATTCTTTTTTTTACTCAAAGCTAGGGGATTTTATTTGGGACCCCGCCCAAGAATGTAAACAAACAATTACAAACTCTGGTAGAATCAAGACATCAGAGAAAGAAAAGAAAGACAAATACAATGCTAGAATGAGGAAATGTTAGCTTCAGAACCTACATCAACTATCATCCAGCAACCTATCTGAATTTTCAGCACCAGCACTTGCTAGCAACCATCCAGCACCATCAGCATAACAGCAAATCTGAAAGCCAGAACTAGCTTTAGGAACTGCAGCAGCTATCCAGCCTCAAATCTGAAAGTTCTGAAGATAACAAACACCAGGACTAGTTTCAGATGCTATAGAAAACCAGGATTAGCTGTAGAAAATGCAGCAGCTATCCAGCCTCAAATCTGAAAATTTTGAAATAAGCACCACCAGGTCTAGCTACAGAAACCAGGATAATCTGTAAAAACTGCAGCAGCTATCAATGTCTCTTATAAATGTTTCCATTTTGATCCCTCTCTATAGCAATCCGTAGATTTTCACTGAAATCTTTTGGAAACAGTCTAACCATATGATCTATTGCATGACTATCTTTAGACAATATATCAGCAGGAATATTTCCTTCTCTCCACACATGAGAAATTTTATGCTTTTGGAATCTATCCAATTGACTACAAATATGCTGGACTTGATGAGCTGCTGACCAAGGAATAGCATAAGAGCCTTGAATACATTTTACAGCAACTAGAGAGTCAGATTCAACCCAGAGCTGACTGATATTCATATCCTCAGCATAATTCAGTCCTTTCTCAATGGCTTCCAGCTCAACATTTAAGATATTTCTATATTTGGAAGACCCATAGAAACCCAGAGTAGCTGCACCATTACTATCTCTAATAATCCCTCCAATTGCAGCTGAACTTTGAGTTAAGGAACCATCAGTGTTGATCTTGAACCAATTTTGTAAAGGCTTAGTCCATTTGACATACTGAGGCTCATAAGGAGAAGTCTTCAAAAAACTACCCCATTTAGCCATAATAGTTTGATTTTCAAAAGTATCAACATCTGTTTCTTCACAGCAAGACAATCTAAGTAGGACTGTTTTGGTAATATCAGCCAATAAAGCTCTCTTATGCTTAGTAACTTTATCAAAAATTCTACTACATCTTTCCTTCCATAGAGTCTTAACCATACAGCCAGTAGCAATTTTGGCCAAAGAAGCTATTTGACCACTCCCAGTAAATCTTGACTTCAATCTATTAATTTCAGATGCAAGGTTGCCAATAGAAGTTGGACTAATACCAAATCTAGCAAGAATAGACCTCCATATCCAATTAGAATAGGAGCAACTAAAAAATAGATGCTCATGAGTCTCCCTGTCAGACCAGCAAAGAAAACAAAGAGAAGGAACAAGAACACCCCTTTTATGCAATTTGTCACAGGTGAGTAATTTCTGAATATAAGCCCTCCATAAGCAGATAGCATGGCTTTCAATCCTTTGCTTATGCCAAATCCAATTAACTGCTGGGAAAGCTGACCCTTTATTTCGAATGAATTCCCAAGCTGATTTAGTAGAGAAAACCCCACAACTATCTTGCTTCCAAACAATTAAATCAGGGAGTGTTGGGTATTGAAGAACATAGTCTGTCACAGTTTTGAAAATACTGATAAGATCAGCTGAAGAGGGAGGAGGAAGAACCCAGTTACCATCTGCAATGAGCTGATTTACTGTGAACTCAGAGTCATAGCCCAAATCATAGATAGCTCTCCTATCAAAATTATCCACAATTCTGCCTTGAGGAAGCCAGTTATCCCACCAGAATTTTGTCATATTCCCATCCCCAACAATATTAAGAATACACGGCTGAAACAACTTTCTGACATTTAAAATCCCCTTCCAAATACCTGATGCAGTAGAGGTTTTCTTACAGTCCCAAATGCCTTCATGCTTAAGGTATTTAACAGATACCCATCTCAACCAAAGTGAGTCTTCTTTAGTACAGATTTTCCAGAGGTGTTTAGCCAATGCAGCCTTATTCCAATCCTCCAGGCTTCTAAAACCAATTCCTCCCTCCTTCTTTGGGTAACATAACTTATTCCAGGCTATTGGAACAATTTTCCTAGCAAGAGTACTGCCTCCCCATAGAAATCTGCTGAACAGTCTTTCAATTTCATTTGTAACAGATTTAGGGAAAATAAAAATCCCTGACCAATATAAGTGTAAAGAATTAAGAACAGATTTAATGAGCTCTATCCTCCCTGCCAGAGAAAGAAAATTCTTACTCCAAGAGCCAATTCTAATTCTGATTTTATCAATTAAACCTTGACAGTCAGCATGCTTAAGGCTCTTGGACAGAAGAGGCAACCCAAGGTACTTCACAGGGAGCTGAGCTTCACCCATACCAAGAATAGACAGCAACATATGTTTTTGATGCACATTAGCACTGAAAAAGACTTTGGACTTGTCCTGATTTATCTCAAGGCCTGACTGACTACTGAAAATACTGATAATAGACTTAATACCTTCTGCTGAATGAGTGTTAGCTTTACAAAAGAGTAGCAAATCATCAGCATAAGCCAAATGAGATATAGGGAATCCCCCCAGTGAAGGAATGTCAACCTGGTTCTGAATTTCAGCTTGCTGAATCATATTTGAAAAGACATTAATAACAATACAAAACAGATAGGGAGAGATAGGATCACCCTGCCTGAGTCCTCTATAAGTTTTGAAAAACCCTACTGCAGTGCCATTAATAAGAACTGAAAATTTGACTGAAGATATGCATTCTTTAATCCACATAATCCATCTACTAGGGAAATTCATAGCTGTCAAAACCTGAAGGAGGAAAGAATGGTTGACAGTGTCAAAAGCCTTCCTTAAATCAATCTTCAAACACATTCTTGGAGCACCAGCTTTAATATGAAATTTGTTCAAAAGCTCATGAGCAAGCATTACAGCATCTTGGATATGCCTCCCATTTATGAATGCTGATTGATTCTCCATGATCAAATGGGGAAGAAATTTCTTAATTCTATTGGCTAATATAGTGGAAATGACTTTATAGGAGAAATTGCAGAGGGATATAGGCCTACAACTAGCAAAGCTAGTAATTTGATCCTCTTTAGGTATCAGAGCTATCAGAGTATGATTTAGATATTCAACTTTTTGTGGATGATCATGAAAGTACTGTATCATAGCAACAAAATCAGCTTTGATGACAGGCCAACATTTTCTGTAGAATGCATCAGAAAAGCCATCTGCACCTGGGGCTTTATCCTTTGGACTATCATACACTGCACCATAAATCTCCTCATAGGTGAAATCACTATCAATCCAGCTAGCTTGTTCAATAGACAGTTTCTGCATATTGCTAAAGGAGAATGGCTCACAGTTTTTCTCTTTAAACAAGTTTGTGAAGTAAGAAACAGCTTCATCCTTAATTCTGTCAGGGTCTTCTAACAGAACATCTTCAGCTGACATAATAGAATAAATCCTGGTTTTAGAATATCTACCTTGAATAGCAGCATAGAAGAATTTGGTATTAGTATCACCTTTTGAAAGCCAATTTACTCTGGATTTCATTCTTAGAACTTCATCATTTAGATCCCTCTCTTTCTTTAGTTGAACTAGAGCATTCCTTTCCTTCAAAGCCAAAGAAACGTTTAAAGGATCCAAATTAAGTTGATTCTGAATATCCTCCAGAATTTTCTCTGCCTGACTACAACGAAGCATGGTATGACCAAAGTGATTTTTATTCCATAGCTTAAGAACAGCCTTGAGGCGCTTGAGTTTAGAGCAGAATTTGAAAAAAGGGTCCCCATGGATTGGATCATTCCAGCTATCAGCTACAATTTTTTGAAAATCTGCATGAGTTTCCCAAATCTTCATATACTTAAAAGGTGGGGAGCCAAAAGACCAAATATGATTCATTTTGATGATAATTGGAGTATGATCAGAGGTACCCTGGTTACAATAAGAGGCCACACTATTCGGGAACCCAAAAAACCCAATGATGGTTGACTAAAGCTCTATCTAACTTAGCTGCAATACGAGTAGTATCAGCTCTATTATTCCAAGTATGAAAGGCACCATAGGAATCCATATCATCTAGATTACAGTCTTCAAGAGTATCGTTAAGTTCTCTCATGGCACTAGAGGGTACTGCATTACCCCCTATTTTTTCCACAGAGGCTCTAACCATATTGAAGTCTCCAGCAACAAGCCACGGCCCTTTAACTCCTAGACTAATATCTTTCAGCTGCTTCCAAAGAATACTTCTCTCTGTAGAAGAGTTATGGCCGTAAATGATAGAGAAGAGAAATTCTTTCTTACCTGGCTTCCACTTAACATTACAGTGAAGCATTTGGTCAGATTCTTTAATTCTAGAAACTTCAAAATTCTGGGAATTCCAGATAAGCAAAATCCTCCCTGCCACATGAGAATCATGATTAGTCAGAATCCCCCATTGAGGATTAATTTTTCGATGAATCCTCTCAATGTTCTTCAACTTGACTTTAGTCTCTACTAGCCCCATAATGCCAATACTATACTTAGCTAGCAAAGAACTAGTGTCCTCACACCTGTCTGAACTATTTAACCCCCTGGTATTCCAAACTGCAACATTCATTTGTAAATTTATTTGTACATTGTGTCACCCACAGAAGACATGGAGATAAAGTCATTTTTATCCAATTCCTTATCAGTTTGGACTTCTGCTTCAGCTGATTTATGACTGTCTAAAGCAAAAGAATTTATCACACGAATACGAGCAGCTTTCCTATAAGCTTGCACTTCTGTTTGAGGGCCTTCAGTATTTGATCTTTTTATAGCCATGATATAGTTAGCATTGGCCTTGTTTCTTAAAACCTGGAGAATTTCTTTTTCCTTCAAATCTTCTACTGCCTTTGTGATATTTGATTTGCAGTTTTGCTGCTCTAAGGCTTCTAAAACATCTCTTTCCTCACCCAGACCATTACCAGGTGTACTAGTAGAAATATCCACTGAGGAATTCAAACTACCATCAGCTATAGGCCCAAATTCCTGATATTTGAAAATATCTTCACCCCTTGAAACCTTTTGTGTAGGGGCTCCATAGTTAAGTTCAGAAACTGCCAGGGTAGCATCCTTTTCTGAGTCATTTAGACATAAGCTAGAGTTAAGCTTTAAATTTTGCTCAGATTCCTCTACAATATCTCGTTTGGAATAATCTGAAGAGCTGTTAAACTGCTCAGAAAAACTAGTAGAGAAATCAATTGAAGGATTAAAAGAACTCTCAGAATCTGCAAGAACAGTAACCTTATCTGAATCAGAGATATAACTGTTAGTAACAGCATCCTTTATAGAGTTATGCTCAGATTCCATAACAGCATCCTTCATAGAGTTAGCTGTAGAACTGTTAATAACAACATCCTTTATAGAATTAGCTGTAGAACTGTTAGACTCTCCATCAACTAGGATATCAAACTCCTGATTTCTGTGCTTAGCAATACCTTTAGAGACCTTTTCCTTGACAGATTTATACTGAGTAACTACCTCTTTTCCTTTCCCAACTGGTAACTTTAATATTGAATCTGCTGTCAGGTTTACTCCAGAGTGAATTACTTCATCTTCATCTGCTTCCAGAACTGCAAAAGTATTGGATAAAGTGATACACGAATGTTCATTTTGAGATTTTGGAACCCAGACTTTAAGTTTTCCCACCGTCTTGACCTTTGGAATGGCAACAGGGCAATCCATAGCTGCATGACCAAATTTTTGACAATTTGAGCAAGAGGGGGGTCTCCATTCATAAACTACTTGCTGATCAAAAGCAAAAACTCCCTTAATGAAGACAGGAATGGAATCAACAAGCTTCGAACATGCATTAACTTCCACACACATTCTTGCAACGCTAGGTCTGATTTTCAGTTTCGTTTGCTCATCAATTCGGATAGGCTTACCCAGGACACTACCAATCTTGCAAAAACTCTCCCAGGCATAGAGTTCTAGAGGCAAATGAGGAAATCTTACCCATATGGGAAAAGAATCAAACACCTTACAGTCCAGTTTCATACCTGGTTTCCATTCCCAAAGAAATAAAGGTCTACCTTCATAATCCCAAGGCCCGAATTAGAAAATTCTTTGAAAATCAGCACAATCTGAGAATTTGAAAATGATTAATCCATTTTCTAGAGGAGACATAGAGAAAGTACCTTTACATCTCCAGGTTTTTAACAGAAAAGATTTGAGATTCTTGAAAAAAGGTCTCTTCCCCATAAGCTTTCCAATAAGACTGAATCTCCAAAGTTTTGTTCCCTTATCAAGATCATCTTGAGAAATATCAGCACCCATTCTATCATCCTCTAAGATCAATGGCGGCAAGAATTTAAGAGTAGTAGGAGAAGGTGCAGTTCGAAATAAATCCTTCCAAGATGAGGACCGATGATCTACTAATTTCTCCTGAACCTGTTCTGGGAGGGTTGAAGAAAGAGAGCTACGATCCACAGGGATTCTCTTTGAAAAATCAGTGAAGGTTTGAAACATAGAGGATGAAGAATCCTTGCCTTGATCCACAGCAACCGGACCAAGAACAGGACAATCTTGATGCTGAGCAGAAAAAGCTTGAGAAAATCTCTTCTCCGAACCATCAATGCACTGCTCTGCTGCTTTGGACAAAATAGATTCAGACAGGGAATCACAATTCGCAAAGCTCACCTGTGCATGCGCAGAGAAAGAACGGACAGAGGAAGATGAATTTGCTAGAGATTGATCCACGGCCAACTGATCAAGAACTGAGCAATCTTGATTTTGAGCAGGAAAATTCGACGAGAATCTCAGCTCCGAATCAACCTTGTTTAAGCTTTCAACGGAAGAACGAGTTGAAGAATCATCAGGGGTAGATCTTGAGATTTGAAATTGCTCTCCAGATTCAGAAGAAAGAAAAGACTTCAGAGCTCTATTTTCCCGCGAATCGCCTATTTTCCCTGTAGCACTCTCTCTCCTCTCTCCCCCCTTCATTTTCCCCATTGTACCGATTCGTACGATCTCGTACGATCCATTCTACTTCATTCGCACGAATGTATCCATTCGTACGAATGAAGTAGAATGGATCGTACGAATGAATTAGAATGGATCGTACGAATGAATTAGAATGGATACATTCGAACGAATGAATTAGAATAGATCGTAGGAATGAATTAGAATGGTTCATACGAATGAATTAGAATTGATCGTGCGAATGAATTAGAATGGATTGTACGAATGAATTAGAATGGATACATTCGTGCGAATGAATTAGAATGGATCGTACGAATGAATTAGAATGGATCGTACGAATGAATTAGAATGAATCGTACGAATGAATTAGAATGGATCCATTCTTATTCATTCGTACAATCCATTCTAATTCATTCTACTTCATTCTACATCATTCGCACGAATGTATCCATTCTAATTCATTCGCACGATCAATTCTAATTCATTCGTACAATCCATTCTAATTCATTCGCACGATCAATTCTAATTCATTCGTATGATCCATTCTAATTCATTCCTATGATCTATTCTAATTCATTCATTCGAATGTATCCATTCTAATTCATTCGTACGATTCATTCTAATTCATTCGTACGATCCATTTTAATTCATTCGTACGATCCATTCTACTTCATTCGCATGAATGTATCCATTCTAATTCATTCGTACAATCCATTCTAATTCATTCGCACGATCAATTCTAATTCATTCGTATGATCCATTCTAATTCATTCCTACGATCTATTCTAATTCATTCGTTCGAATGTATCCATTCTAATTCATTCGTACGATCCATTCTAATTCATTCGTACGATCTGTTCGGGGGATTTTTCGCTGGTCCGTGCGGGCTGCCTGCAAGACAAAGAAAAGAGAACGTGAGAACGGCTGGCTCCCTCAGGAGCGCAGACCCTCCGACGCTCAAGTCAGTCACAGTGGCACAACGGCGAGCTGTAATGGACCAAAGAGGAAGGAAAAGGGATTTCGAACCTGTACTATGGAGCCTGGGGGTGAGCATTTATAGCAATCGGCGGCCTACCGTGGCCCGACACGTGGAGATTCTTCCGGCGCCTTCTAGAACCCCCACGTTCTGGCTCGCGTGGGTCTGACAGTCCTTGGTACTCGCGCCCTGACATTCTGTCGTCAGGCCTGCCAGGCGGTTTGAGTGGGGGAGGGAATCTTTCTTGTCGTGGCCAGGTGGCCCTTCTGGAATGTTCAAGTCTGGGAGGTCTCGAACTGATTCGAGTGAGCTTCCGTGGACCACGTTTGTCCACGTAGCTTCCGTGGGGTTTTGACACCTGGCATCCTCTCATACATTGTGGGCGACCTCCGACGGGGAGCTAAGGTGAGCTCGCCCTCCATTGCTCCGCCTTCTCTTCCACATCTATCAAGAGTCGGACCTCACGGGAGCAACCTCCTCGATAAACTGGGGAATTCTGGCGAGCTTGGGCGAGCTCCTGAGCGAGCTAGGGGCGAGCTCCTGCGCGAGCTAGGGGCGTTCGCGATGCCGGTGTCTTCGTTATGCATGACGGTCTAACTCCCGCTATCACTGCCAGCGAGTTCTCGCGCGGGCTTGGTGAACTCCGGGGCGAGCTCCTGAGCGAGCTTAGGCGAGCTCCTGGGTGAGCTTGGCGAGCTGCGGGGCGAGCTCCTGAGCGAGCTTCTGGGCGATCTCGGGCGAGCTCCATCGAGCTCAGGCGAGCTCCTGAGCGAGCTTCTGGGCGATCTCAGGCGAGCTCCATCGAGCTCAGGCGAGCTCTTAAGAGTGCTCTTGGCCTGGGCCCTTTCAGCCTAATGTGGATCTCGCTCCCTGTCAAGGTGATTTGGTGAGCACGGGGGAGCGAACTCCTGCGAGCTGCACTCAGATACAAGGTGTCCATCCAGCTCCCTGTGGGGCGAGCTCCTGTGGGGTTGGGAGAGGCGAGCTGCACTCAGATACAAGGTGTCCATCCAGCTCCCTGTGGGGCGAGCTCCTGTGGGGTTGGGAGAGGCGAGCTGCACTCAGATACAAGGTGTCCATCCAGCTCCCTGTGGGGGGGCGGGCTCCTGATGGGCTGGGAGGGCGAGCTTTTTGGACGGGCTCCCTCGAGAACTCTTATCTCAGATGCGTTTGCAATGCTACCCAAGATATGTGGTTTCTGTATACCCCCAACATTACCCCCTCCTGAGGGAGTGATCGAGGAAACTCGACGCTTGCTCAGGAGTCTTAGCGAACTCCTATCCCCGGCAATGTGCCTGATATCAATGTCTGCCGTAACAGTTTTCTTGCGGGGCGGAGATAGTAGCGATGGCGGCCTGCGCCGAGAGCTTTGACTGCCAGTATTTCACAAACGCTGGACGGGCCACGAGCATCAGCCATGAGCGATCTCCTGCGATGCGAGCTCCTCACATGCGGTCAGGGTCAGCTTCGGGCAAGCTTGGGCGCCTGCCGTGGGCGGTCTGCATCGAGAGTTTTGACTCTCAGTACTTTTCAAAAACGCCGGGCGGGCCACGAGCGTCAGCCACGAGCGATCTCCTTCCGGTGCGAGCTTGTCACACGCGGCCAGGGTCTGCCTCGGGCGAGCTGCGGGCACCTGCCGCGAGCGATCTGCGTCGAGAGTTTTGACTCCCAGTACTTTTCAAAAACGCCGGGCGGGCCACGAGCGTCAGCCACGAGCGATCTCCTTCCGGTGCGAGCTTGTCACACGCGGCCAGGGTCTGCCTCGGGCGAGCTGCGGGCACCTGCCGCGAGCGATCTGCGTCGAGAGTTTTGACTCCCAGTATTTCACAAACGCTGGACGGGCCTCGAGCGTCAGCCACGAGCGATCTCCTTCCGGTACGAGCTTGTCACACGCGGTCAGGGTCTGCTTCGGGCGAGCTTGGGGCGCCTGTCGCGGGCGATCTTGTGACTTGGGTATCGCACCGAATCTCCAACGGTCGCTTCACCTTAACTGCGGCGCGAGGCTCAATGCTGATACAGCGAATCTCATCATGAGACCCCGATCGGCGCGAGACGCGTGTCTCCTCCTCATTTGTCCCTTTCTCTGTCAATAAAGGACAGTGCTGGCGCCGGCGCAGCTTTTTCCACGCGTGGTCCACGTGGCGCTCGACGATTTGAGAGAAGCGAGCTGTCGCTTTGATCGCCGTCACGTCGCCTCGCCGAGCGCGCTTGGGCATTAAATGCGGATCGATTCACCTGTCTCTCGCTCGCCTTTAAATAGGGGACGGGGGGCAATTTTTACTGCTGCGTGAAAACAGCTCTCCCTTCTCCCTTTGCTTCTAGTGCTTTCAGCTCGCTTTAGCCCTTCTGCTCTCATGGCTTCCGCTGCTGACGTTGCTGCTGCTGTTGCTGCCGCTGCTGCTGCCGCCCAGGCCGCTGAGCCCGCCACCGAAAGAGCGGTGGTCTGGCTGCAAAACCCCGTCGGGGTGCCTGTCGGGGATAGTATCCGGGCGGCGATCGATCTCCCTCGGGAGATCCTCGTCACCGAGATGCCACTCTCGGGGAGGCCGCCCCAGGGCACAGTAGCTTCTGTCGGGCTGCTGTGGTCCGGGCTGCGGTTCCCCCTGAGTCATCTCGCCGGGGAGCTCCTGGAGTTGACGGGGCTTTGCCCCGCCCAACTCTCAGGAAACTCCTGGGGGATACTCTACGGGCTGTCCCAGCTGGAGACCGCTCTGAAGGCGAGGATCCCACTGAGCTACTTGCTCAAAAAGTGGCTCCTCAAACCCTCACCGGTCTTCAGCACCGCGGGCTGCGGCTACTTCTACCTCGCCGGGCGGCCTGGCGAGGTGCTCCCCTTCTCCACCATCGAGAGCAAGGACCGCCACTGGAAGGACTATCCTTTCGTGGCGGTCGGCGACTGGCGCGGGCGGCACAGCGGAGTCCCGGCTCACCCCGGGGTTCCCCCGACGGCGGTCTTCCGGGAGATCTCCTTCTACAAGGCGGGGAAGAAGAAGTGCATCGCTCCCGACCGGGAGCGATCTCTGGACGATGCGATCCTCCACTACCTCGGTGGGCGGACTCCGGAGAAGATCACCACCCCCGACTTCGCCTTTCAGCTGAAGGACGGGAAGACCGGTGCTATTCTGCTGAAGCAGAAGACCGTCCGGAAGAAGAAAGAGGAGGAGGTCGGCGCTATTCCGCCGATGCAGAACGCCCCTCCCTCCAAAGGGGCCAGCAAGGGGGCCAGGAGCTCGGGAGGCAACCCCCGTAAGAAGACGGTCCGGAGGCGGGCTTCGCCCATCCGCCTCAACGACCCCGATACCATGGAGATGCTTCACCAGGGCGAAGCTTCCGCTCCTCCGCAACCTCCTCGCCCGGACGCCGGCCCAGGTCAGCCTCCCGCCCCAACTCCCATTGTCCGCCGCAAGATCCAAATGGTTGAGCCCGACGACCCGAACATCGACCTCCCGCTTACCATGGCGGAAGTCGAGTCCGGGATGGCTCAAATTCTAATGGGCTACTTCCCGGGCGATCTGACCGTCCCGCTTCGTGTAGCAGTGCTGACGCCGGAGATGGAGGCCCACGGGAAGAAGAAGGCCAAACGCGCGGGGCCCGCGCCTTCTGACGTCCAGGCGGAGCAACGGCGGAAAGCGCTGGAGGAGGCGGGCTTGGACTCGGAGCCCAGCTGGACGGACTCTGCGGAGGAGGCAACAGGCTCCGAGGAAGAAGAGCCCGCCCCTCAAGCTCCTCGGGCGGAGCCTGTTGCTCCCGCCCAAGGGATGAAGCCCACGACTCCATCAGCTCCCGCACCAGGGCCGGGATCGAGCGGGCAGGAGCCTCCATCTCCCGCCGACGGGGCAGGGGTCCAGCAGGGCGAGTCCGACGCCGTCGCTGCGACCTCCTTGCCGGCCTCGGCTCCAACTCCCGCGGCCTCTACACCGGCGACCGCTCCAGCTCCCGCCCCTCCGGCCTCGCCTCCTGCAGAAGGCCAGGAGGGAGCGGGCTCCCAGCAGGGCTTAGGGGACCTGGTCTATAGGTCCCCTAGCTTTGTTGACATTGGCTCCGACTCCGAGTCCTTCAGCTCGGAGCCAGAGGCCAAGGGGGCCACCGCGGACCCTCCGAGCCCGCCAGGAGCCAGAGCTCGCCCGGGGGAGGTGATAGCCCCCACTCCTCCTGGCGTGCCCCCTCCTTCCGGAGCTCCCGGGGGTCCCAGCGCGGGCTCCTCTGCGGAGGAGGGGAGGGCGCCCCACTACGTGCGGCAGCTGCTGGGCCGCAACGTTTTCGCGCGGGCTCCCTTCGCTTCCATAAGCGAACGCCTTGCCGAGGTACTCACCGCACCTGCCTCCTTATAAATCTTAGTCTCAATTTTTGCTAACTCTTTCACCTTCCTTATGCAGGCGGAGAAGCAGAGCCAGGCGCTAGCCACGGAGGTCGCTGGGGCCGGGAAGGCACTGGCCGCCTTGTTCGATGATTCCCTTCGGGGGTCCGAGCGCAAGGTAGACGAGCACATCCACGAGCTTCAGCGAGCCAAGGGCTCCGAGGAGCTGAGGGTGGAGTCAGAGGCACTGCACCGCAGGGTCAAAACCCTGGCGTCAGGCCTCGCCATGGCCGAGGTAGCCAAAGGCCTGTCCGCTAGTGCCCTCCTCAAGGCCAAGGCGGAGCGAGACGAAGCTGTGTCCGCCCGGGAGGTCGCACAGCGGGAGGCGGCTCAACTTCAAGGCGAGGTCGCTGCTCTGAAGACGGAGATTGCGGCCTTGAAGGAGACACACGCCAACGGCCTTCGGGCTCAGCAAGGCCGCCTCCAAGCCCAACTGGACGATCTCCTCAAGAAAGGCGCCCTGGCCGCTGTGGAGAAATACAAGACCGAAAGGTCGAAGAAGCGGCGCCGAGGGGACGACAGTGGGGCGGAGACAAGCAAGCCCTGAGCTTGCTGCCTTGTAACTACTTTTGTAATTTTTGCCAATCAATGAAATTTATCTTTCTGGGCCCGCATATGCGTTTCCTTCTTTCTATGTGCCTTTTATGAGTCCGCTTTGAAAGTTCGCAGCGACCTCGAGAGCGATACCCCGGGCGAGGCAGCTAATTCGATTCAACCCTTTTATTTTTAAGTATATGCAAACGAAAAACTCGGCATGCTCGTAAAAACTCGATAGTCTCTGAGCCCGGAAAACGTTAAAACGAACCAAAAGACTTCAAAAACTTCCCTACACTCAGAGACTTAAAACGATTTTTATTTTTAAAGGAAACTAATAAGTGCTAGCTGCCCCCTGCCCGGTTAATTTCTCTCGATGATCCTGTTTGGCGGGCTCGCCCTTTGAGGGGTTTGCCAACGCCAGGATGCTTCCGTTCATGGCAGGTGAACGCGAAGGATCCTGGTTAGGTTTAGAGTCCACTAGGCAGCGGACTTCCCCGGGAAGCTCAAGGTCGCCCACCGGCTGCCTCTGAGGATCCTGGTCTTGCTTTAAGTCCGCACAACGGCGGACTGCCCCGGGAAGCTCAAGGTCGCCCACTGGCTGCCTCTGAGGATCCCGGTCTTGCTTTAAGTCCGCACAACGGTGGACTGCCCCGGGAAGCTCAAGGTCGCCCACTGGCTGCCTCTGAGGATCCCGGTCTTGCTTTAAGTCCGCACAACGGCGGACTGCCCCGGGAAGCTCAAGGTCGCCCACTGGCTGCCTCTGAGGATTCCGGTCTTGCTTTAAGTCCGCACAACGGCGGACTGCCCCGGGAAGCTCAAGGTCGCCCACTGGCTGCCTCTGAGGATTCCGGTCTTGCTTTAAGTCCGCACAACGGCGGACTGTTTTGTAGATTAAGCGAGCTCTTGGTGCGGCGAGCTTCCGGGTGGAATTCTTTGTGGAAAATCCCGTCATTCATTCATAACCTCTTCAAAAAGAAAATTTTACAAAAATTTCCTTAGGCATAGAACTTGCGAAGGTGTAAAGCATTCCAAGGCCGCTCTAACAGGTCGCCTTCAGCGGTCATCAACTGGTAAGCCCCCTGGCCTCGCGCTTCGCGTATTATGTAAGGGCCTTCCCAGTTCGCCGCGAGCTTTCCTGCATTAGGCTCTTGAGTGTTTGCGAACACCTTCCTCATCACCATGTCCCCGGCTTTGAATGCCCGATGGCGGACTCTTTTATCATAGGCGCGCTTCATCTCTTGTCGGTATCCGGTGAGGTGTAGATTGGCGCGCTCTCGTCTTTCTTCAAGTTGATCAAGGGAGTCGACTAGCAGTTTGTCGTTGTCGACCTCCGCCGACGCAAACCTTCTTTCAGTGGGCAGCTCGGCCTCTATGGGTAGCACGGCTTCGCAACCAAAAGTGAGACTGAAAGGGGATTCGTTAGTTGAGCGACGTGGAGTAGTGCGATAGGCCCACAAGACTCCATCGAGCTCCTGCTCCCACAATCCTTTTTTCCCTTCCAGCCTCTTCTTGAGGTTGTCCAAGATCACGCGATTCGTCGCTTCGGCCTGCCCGTTGCTTTGAGGGTACCTCGGGGATGAGAACCTTAGGTCGACCCCATATTCAACACAAAAGCTTCTGATCAAGCGATTGTCGAACTGGCGACCATTGTCGGTGATCAGCACTCGTGGCAGCCCAAAGCGGCAGAAGATATTCTTCCAAAGGAAGTCCTTGACTTGCTTCTCGCCTATCTTAGCTAGCGGGACCGCTTCCACCCATTTGGTGAAGTAGTCCGTAGCTACTAGGATGAATTAATTTTGCCGGGCTGACACAGGGAAAGGTCCCACAATGTCCAACCCCCATTGCTGGAAAGGCCAGGGGCTCGCCAGAGGATGCAGTTCTTCTGCGGGCATATGGTTCGTGGTGGCGTGCTTCTGGCACTGGATGCACCTCTGGGCGACCTTCAAAGCGTCTTGCTCCAGAGTGGGCCACCAGTATCCTTGCCTTCGTACTTTCGCAGCAAGAGACCGCCCACCAGCGTGGTTTCCCAGCTCGCCAGAGTGAATGCACTTTAGAACTTCTTCGGTTTCCGGGCTCTCGACGCAACGGAGACTTGGCCCGCCAAAGGATCTTCGAAAAAGGCAATCCCAGCGAATGAGATAGCGCCCAGCGCATTTCTCCACTCGCCGAGCTTCCTCTCTATCCTCTGGTAGCTCGCCCATCTGGAGAAAGCGAAAAATGGGGGCGGTCCACCCGCTGAGTGGTACGTTGGCGGAGACTTGGTTAACAGCGGGCTCCATCAGTTGGAGCCGAGACTGATTTTGGACTTCGATGAGAATCTGGCGAGCCTCTGATGTTCCCAGCAAAGAGGCGGCGTTTGCCAAAGCATCAGCTCGCCTATTATCGGCTCGCGGAATTTGCTCGAAGGAAATCTTTTCGAACTCCGCGGCCTTGTGCTTCACCAGATCCACGTAGCCCGCCATTCGTGCGTCCCGAGAGGCGTACTCCCCATTGACTTGGCAAACAATTAGCTGGGAATCGCTAAAGACCTTCAGGCGTTCGGCGCCTACCTCTTTGGCGAGCTCCAGGCCAGCCAACAGCGCCTCATATTCCGCCTCATTGTTGGTAGCGGCGAAATCCAGTCGGACTGACTTTTCCAGAAGTACCGACTGGGCGATCAGTGCGACCCCGATCCCAGCCCCCAAAGCGTTGGAGGATCCATCGACGAATAATTCCCAGCCTGCCTCCTCTGAATGCTTAGTTGGAGGATGCTCGCCTTGATTGTCCAAGAACCTCGCCTTCCCAGGGTGTGCCTCAGTTGGCTCATCCTCCCGGTACTGGACCGGTTCTTCTATGGGGAAGTCCGCCAAGAAATCGGCGAGCGCCTGTCCTTTGACCGCAACTCGAGGGACATACTCCAAGCCGTAGGCGGCGAGCTCGGCGGACCAACGGTAGAGCCTGCCGGCTACTGAGGGCCTGGAGAGCGCGCTCTTTAGAGGGTGCTCTGTGATGACCCTGACAGGGTGCGCCGAGAAGTAGGGGTGGAGCTTTCTCGCGGTAAGGACCAAGGCCAATGCGACCTTCTCGATTGGTCGATACCGGAGCTCGGCGGGAAGCATCGTGTGGCTTACAAAGTAGACAGGCCGCTCCACCTTTGCTTCTTCCACAACCAGGACCCCGCTCACCGCATTCTCAGTGACCGCAAGGTACACGCCGAGTTCGGCGCCCTCTTTGGGTGCCGCTAAGATCGGTGGGCTCGCCAGGTAGTCCTTGATCTTTTGGAAGGCATGCTCGCACTTCTCATCCCAACAAATGCTTGCTCCTTTTCGTAGCAGCTCGAAAAGAGGTCGGCAGTTGTCGGAGGATTTGGAGATGAACCGATTGAGCGCGGCGATTCGCCCGCTCAGCCTCTGGACTTCCTGCCGGGTCCTCGGCGCGGGCATCTCGACAAGTGCTCGGATTTGCCCAGGGTCGGCCTCGATCCCCCTGTGGGTGACCAGGTACCCGAGGAATTTCCCCGACGTCACCCCGAATGCGCACTTCGCCGGGTTTAGCCTCATTTGGTACTTTCTCAGTACCTCAAAGGTTTCGCGGAGATCGGCAACATGCCCCTCCCTCTCCCGACTCTTCACCAGGAGGTCGTCTACATAAACTTCGATGTTTCTGCCGATCTGATCTTTGAACATCTGAGTGACTAGCCTTTGGTAGGTCGCTCCAGCGTTCTTAAGTCCGAACGGCATCACTCGATAGCAGTACAACTTCTGGTAGCCCGCTCCGGAGTAGAAGGCGGTCTTCTCCTGATCGCCGGTGTGGAGAGGTATCTGGTTATACCCAGAATATCCATCCATGAAGGACAGGGCCTGGAACCCGACAGCTGCATCGACCAGTGCGCCTATTCTCGGAAGAGGAAATCCATCCTTCGGGCATGCCTTGTTGAGGTCGGAGAAGTCGATGCACACCCTGACCGCTCCGCTCTTCTTTGGCACCGCCACGATATTGGAGATCCACTCGGGGAAGTGTGCCTCGCGGATGAAGCCGGCTCGCTCCAGCTTGTCTATCTCTGCCGCCACTGCAATGGACTTTGCAGCAGGTATGTGCCGAGCTTTCTGCTTGACCGGCGGGAACTCTTTCATGGTGTGCAGACGATGACAGGCGACCTCCGGGTCAATCCCAGGCATGTCCGCGAAGCTCCAGGCGAATACGTCACGGTATTCCCTGAGCAAGTTGGTTATGGCCAGGACCTCGCCCTTGGTTAGCGAGGTCCCGAGGCTAACAACTCTTGGCCCTTCCTTGCCGCCAATGTCGACCTCTTGAAGTGGTTCGGCAATTGGAAAACTTCCTCTCTTGGGGGTTGTCGGGCGACCTCCCTCCTCCAACTTAAGGTCCACACCGCTCCCACCCGGGGGTGGAGTAGGGGACTTAAGCGAGGAGGCCTCCAGCGGGCTCCTCAATAGCTCGCTCGTAGCGGGCGGTAATTGCTAGGAGGGTGCGGGCCTCTTGGCCTCGGCGACCTCCATGTCCCTGAGGTGAAGGACATCCTGCTCGCATCGGGTAGCGGCTACCTGATCACCCCGAATTACTACGACCCCGCTCGCAGTCGGGAATTTGAGGGCCTGATGGTTGGGTGAAGCTACCGCATTCATTTGCCTTAGCCAAGGCCGCCCAAGGATGGCGTTAAATGCGGAACTTCCATCCACTACCGCGAAGCAGACTTGGCGAGCCTCCGGGCCAGCGGTCACCGTAAGGGTTATCTCCCCTGCCACTCTGGCGACCTCTCCGGTGAACCCACTGAGGGAGCTCGTCGAGGGAGACAGGTCGGCGAGTCTCAACCCCATTCGCAGGTAGGCCGACAGAAAAAGGATGTCCACGGCGCTCCCCGGATCAACCAGAGCTCGCCTCACCTCGATGTTAGCCATCATCAGGCGTATGACGAGGGGGTCATTGTGGGGCGTAACGACCCCAGTCATGTCATCTTCCGAAAACCAGAGAAAATCGCGGGCTTCCACCCTTGGTGCTTGAAGTAAAGTAGGAGTTAGCGAGACGGAAAATACCTTTTGTGCCCGCTCCATCTCCCTGACTCGTCGGCGGGCTTCATTACTGGATCTCGGGCCGCACAGCCGCCCGCTAATGGTATGGCAGATCGCCGGTCCTTCCGCAGGAGGCGGAGGCAGGGCGGGCTCAGCGGGCCCCGGGCGATCTCCCTCCCGAGGGGCCCGTGTCGGTACTACCTCGAACCTCCTTGGAGGCGAAATAAACTGATTCAAGTGGCCCTGGGTGACCAAATCCTCGAGGTGGTTCTTGAGAGCCCGGCATCTGTTAGTGTGATGCCCAGGGCTTCGATGAAAGGCGCACCGCCGCGAGTTGTCGGTAGAGCCAGGCTCTCCGACCTGTAGGGGTGGCGGGTACTGGAAGAAAGGTTCATTCCGAATCTGATGGAAGATTTGTCCTGGCGAGTGGGTCAGCACGGTGAAATCCCGCTCCCCGGGTCCTGGAGGCAGGCGCCAGTTCGCCGGCCTTCCAGCGACAGCCGTGGGGGCTTCAGCGGGCTGTTCAGCAGGAACAGCGGGCGGTCCAGGCAAAGCCACCGCCAGGGGCACCTCCCTTCTCTCCACGGCCTTGACGACGAGCGGTCGCGGGGCCGGAGGAGGTCGCTGCTCGACTGCCTTTCCCTTTCGGTCTAGCACAGCGTCTTCGAGCTTGATGTGTTGCTGGACCAGGGCAAATAGTTCAACCATCGTGCGAGGGTCCTTGATCACTAGAGCGTCATGAAGCTTGCAACCCTCGGGGAGGGCGCTTCTGAAAGCGCTCACCACGGTACGATCTTGGCCCGCCGCGTCTTCCAGAGCGAGGTAGGCGCTCCGGAATCGCGTTGCGAAGCACCGGAGCGTCTCGCGAGCTCCCATGGTTAAAGTAAACAGAGACTCGATTCTCTTCGGGGGCTGCCTATTGCAGTGATACTGCTCCAGGAATAGCCTAGAGAGAGTTGGAAAGTCGGGGATCATGCCGGGCGGCAACTTGTGGAACCAGTTCAATGCCGAGCCGGTCAAACTGCTCGGGAATGCTCGGCACAAGACGTGGTCTTGGTCCCGGAAAAACAGAAGCTTTCTGTAAGCCAAGAGATGGTCAACGGGATCCTGCGACCCGTCGAACAATACAAACTTCGGGGGGGTCCAGTGGTGCGGAAAACCCCCTTGGTGGACCTCGCTGGTGAAAGGCGAGCTACCTCCGTGGGCGGCAAGGTCTTCAAGTAAATCTACTGGCGCACTAGGTCGCCGCCAGCGCCCGGGGAGAACTCCCAGAGGCGGCTGCGCAGGTCCTAGGCGGTCTCGTACGCTCCCTTGTGGCGAGGTCGGCCCCACCCCGCGGCGACCCTCGGGGGCAACCGCTCGGCGGGCTCCTTGCTGTCCACCCACGGATTCCTTCGGCGCGTCAGTTGGTCTGTGGGAGGCCGTTGCCTCTCGAGCTCCTGAAGATATTTCCACCGCGGGCTCTTTCCCTCGTCGCCGATGGTGTGGGTCGCGATCCCGCTCTAGAGATCTTGCCTCCGACCCCTCAGAATCGGCGCTCCGGCTACGGCGGCAGGGAATGGTCGCGCGCGAGGTCGCCTGGTTGCTAGATCGCTGGGTGACTAGCTTCTGCAACCTTGTGAGCGGGGTTTCCGGCACCCCGCGTACAGCCGCTCTCCCGACTGGGGGTTCCGGTTGGGAAACCTGCCGCACCGGAGCGACCGTGGGCGGTCGCGATGTTGACGCCGGTGGTCGCACCGGAGACACCGTCTTCGCCGGCCCAGATCGTCGGCTGGCCGTCGGAGCCTGACGCAATCGTGTCAGCTCCTCCATCATCGCCCGCTGGGTGGCCAACATCTCCAACAAGAGTTGGTCGCTGAGCGGGACCTGGGGCTGAGGGGTCTCGACCGGAGGCTCGCTGCGCGCAGATCTGGCACGAGTCCTCGGTCGCCTGCGTCCCCTTGTCGCCGGAGCCATCCTTGAGGTTACGAGAGCGAACTGCGCTCAACCGCGTGGTCGTGGGCGTTCTCGCAGGAACCAGTCGAAGATCCCACAGACGGCGCCAAATGTTCGGGGGATTTTTCGCTGGTCCGTGCGGGCTGCCTGCAAGACAAAGAAAAGAGAACGTGAGAACGGCTGGCTCCCTCAGGAGCGCAGACCCTCCGACGCTCAAGTCAGTCACAGTGGCACAACGGCGAGCTGTAATGGACCAAAGAGGAAGGAAAAGGGATTTCGAACCTGTACTATGGAGCCTGGGGGTGAGCATTTATAGCAATCGGCGGCCTACCGTGGCCCGACACGTGGAGATTCTTCCGGCGCCTTCTAGACCCCCCACGTTCTGGCTCGCGTGGGTCTGACAGTCCTTGGTACTCGCGCCCTGACATTCTGTCGTCAGGCCTGCCAGGCGGTTTGAGTGGGGGAGGGAATCTTTCTTGTCGTGGCCAGGTGGCCCTTCTGGAATGTTCAAGTCTGGGAGGTCTCGAACTGATTCGAGTGAGCTTCCGTGGACCACGTTTGTCCACGTAGCTTCCGTGGGGTTTTGACACCTGGCATCCTCTCATACATTGTGGGCGACCTCCGACGGGGAGCTAAGGTGAGCTCGCCCTCCATTGCTCCGCCTTCTCTTCCACATCTATCAAGAGTCGGACCTCACGGGAGCAACCTCCTCGATAAACTGGGGAATTCTGGCGAGCTTGGGCGAGCTCCTGAGCGAGCTAGGGGCGAGCTCCTGCGCGAGCTAGGGGCGTTCGCGATGCCGGTGTCTTCGTTATGCATGACGGTCTAACTCCCGCTATCACTGCCAGCGAGTTCTCGCGCGGGCTTGGCGAACTCCGGGGCGAGCTCCTGAGCGAGCTTAGGCGAGCTCCTGGGTGAGCTTGGCGAGCTGCGGGGCGAGCTCCTGAGCGAGCTTCTGGGCGATCTCGGGCGAGCTCCATCGAGCTCAGGCGAGCTCCTGAGCGAGCTTCTGGGCGATCTCAGGCGAGCTCCATCGAGCTCAGGCGAGCTCTTAAGAGTGCTCTTGGCCTGGGCCCTTTCAGCCTAATGTGGATCTCGCTCCCTGTCAAGGTGATTTGGTGAGCACGGGGGAGCGAACTCCTGCGAGCTGCACTCAGATACAAGGTGTCCATCCAGCTCCCTGTGGGGCGAGCTCCTGTGGGGTTGGGAGAGGCGAGCTGCACTCAGATACAAGGTGTCCATCCAGCTCCCTGTGGGGCGAGCTCCTGTGGGGTTGGGAGAGGCGAGCTGCACTCAGATACAAGGTGTCCATCCAGCTCCCTGTGGGGGGGCGGGCTCCTGATGGGCTGGGAGGGCGAGCTTTTTGGACGGGCTCCCTCGAGAACTCTTATCTCAGATGCGTTTGCAATGCTACCCAAGATATGTGGTTTCTGTCTACCCCCAACACGATCCATTCTACTTCATTCGTATGATCCATTCTAATTCATTCTAATTCATTCCTACGATCTATTCTAATTCATTCGTTCGAATGTATCCATTCTAATTCATTCGTACGATTCATTCTAATTCATTCGTACGATCCATTCTAATTCATACGTACGATCCATTCTACTTCATTTGCACGAATGTATCCATTCTAATTCATTCGTACAATCCATTCTAATTCATTCGCACGATCATTTCTAATTCATTCGTATGATCCATTCTAATTCATTCCTACGATCTATTCTAATTCATTCGTTCGAATGTATCCATTCTAATTCATTCGTACGATTCATTCTAATTCATTCGAACGATCCATTCTAATTCATTCGTATGATCCATTCTAATTCATTCGTATGATCCATTCTAATTCATTCCTACGATCTATTCTAATTCATTCGTTCGAATGTATCCATTCTAATTCATTCGTACGATTCATTCTAATTCATTCGTACGATCCATTCTAATTCATTCGTACGATCCATTCTACTTTCATTCCTACGATCTATTCTAATTCATTCGTTTGAATGTTTCCATTCTAATTCATTCGTATGATTCATTCTAATTCATTCGTACGATCCATTCTGATTCATTCGTACGATCCATTCTACATCATTCGCATGAATGTATCCATTCTAATTCATTCGTACGATTCATTCTAATTCATTCGTACGATCCATTCTAATTCATTCGTATGATCCATTCTAATTCATTCGTACGATCCATTCTACTTCATTCGCACGAATGTATCCATTCGGACAATTATTCTAATTTATTCGTACGATCCATTCTAATTCATTAGCACGATCCATTCTAATTCATTCTTACGATCCATTCTATTTCATTTGTACGATCCATTCTAATTCATTCGTATGATCCATTCTACTTCATTCGCACGAATGTATCCATTCTAATTCATTCGTACAATCCATTCTAATTCATTCGCACGATCAATTCTAATTCATTCGTATGATCCATTCTAATTCATTCGTACATTCGTGCGAATGATGTAGAATGGATCGTACGAATGAATCAGAATGGATCGTACGAATGAATTAGAATGGATCGTATAAATGAATTAGAATGGATCGTGCGAATGAATTAGAATGGATCGTATGACTGAATTAGAATGGATACATTCGTGCGAATGAATTAGAATGGATTGTACGAATGAGTAAGAATGGATCCATTCGCACGATCAATTCTAATTCATTCGTATGATCCATTCTAATTCATTCCTATGATCTATTCTACTTCATTCGCACGAATGATTCCATTCTAATTCATTCGTACAATCCATTCTAATTCATTCGCACGATCAATTCTAATTCATTCGTACGATCCATTCTAATTCATTCGTACGATCCATTCTACTTCATTCGCACGAATGTATCCATTCTAATTCATTCGTACAATCCATTCTAATTCATTCGCACGATCAATTCTAATTCATTCATATGATCCATTCTAATTCATTCCTACGATCTATTCTAATTCATTCGTTCGAATGTATCCATTCTAATTCATTCGTACGATTCATTCCAATTCATTCATACGATCCATTCTAATTCATTCGTACGATCCATTCTACTTCATTTGTTCGAATGTATCCATTCTAATTCATTCGTACGATTCATTCTAATTCATTCGTACGATCCATTCTGATTCATTCGTACGATCCATTCTACATCATTCGCACGAATGTATCCATTCTAATTCATTCGTACAATCCATTCTAATTCATTCGTACGATCAATTCTAATTCATTCGTATGATCCATTCTAATTCATTCCTACGATCTATTCTAATTCATTCGTTCGAATGTATCCATTCTAATTCATTTGGATCGTACGAATGAATTAGAATGAATCGTACGAATGAATTAGAATGGATACATTCGAACGAATGAATTAGAATAGATCGTAGGAATGAATTAGAATGGATCATACGAATGAATTAGAATTGATCGTGCGAATGAAGTAGAATGGATCGTACGAATGAATTAGAATGGATCATACGAATGAATTAGAAAGGATCGTACGAATGAATTAGAATAGATCGTACGAATGAATTAGAATGGATCGTACGAATGAATTAGAATGAATCGTACGAATGAATTAGAATGGATCGTACGAATGAATTAGAATGGATCGTGCGAATGAATTAGAATGGATTGTACGAATGAATTAGAATGGATTGTAGGAATGAATTAGAATAGATTCGTGCGAATGAATTAGAATGGATACATTCGAACGAATGAATTAGAATAGATCGTAGGAATGAATTAGAATGGATTGTACGAATGAATTAGAATGGATACATTCGTGCGAATGAAGTTGAATGGATCGTACGAATGAATTAGAATGGATCGTACGAATGAATCAGAATGGATCGTACGAATGAATTAGAATGGATCGTACAATCCATTCTAATTCATTCGCACGATCAATTCTAATTCATTCGTATGATCCATTCTAATTCATTCCTACGATCTATTCTAATTCATTCGTTCGAATGTATCCACTCTAATTCATTCGTACGATTCATTCCAATTCTTTCGTACGATCCATTCTAATTCATTCGCACGATCAATTCTAATTCATTCGCATGAATGTATCCATTCTAATTCATTCGTACGATCCATTCTAATTCATTCGTTCGATTCATTCTAATTCATTCGTACGATCCATTCTAATTCATTCGTACGATCCATTCTAATTCATTCATACGATCCATTCTAATTCATTCGTACGATTCATTCTAATTCATTCGTACGATCCATTCTAATTCATTCGTACGATCCATTCTACTTCATTCGGACGAATGTATCCATTCTAATTCATTCGTACAATCCATTCTAATTCATTCGCACGATCAATTCTAATTCATTCGTATGATCCATTCTAATTCATTCCTACGATCTATTCTAATTTATTCGTTCGAATGTATCCATTCTAATTCATTCGTACGATTCATTCTAATTCATTCATACGATCCATTCTAATTCATTCGTACGATCCATTCTACTTCATTCGCACGAATGTATCCATTCTAATTCATTCGTACAATCGTACGATCCATTATACTTCATTCGCACGAATGTATCCATTCTAATTCATTCGTACAATCCATTCTAATTCATTCGCACGATCCATTCTAATTCATTCGTATGATCCATTCTAATTCATTCGCACGATCAATTCTAATTCATTTGTATGATCCATTCTAATTCATTCCTACGATCTATTCTAATTCATTCATTCCAATGTTTCCATTCTAATTCATTCGCACGATCCATTCTAATTCATTCGTACGATCCATTCTAATTCATTCGTACGATCCATTCTAATTCATTCGTACGATCCATTCTACTTCATTCGCACAAATGTATCCATTCTAATTCATTCGTACAATCTATTCTAATTCATTCGCACGATCAATTCTAATTCATTCGTATGATCCATTCTAAATCATTCCTACAATCCATTCTAATTCATTCGTTCAAATGTATCCATTCTAATTCATTCGTACGATCCATTCTAATTCATTCGTACGATCCATTCTACTTCATTCGCACGAATATATCCATTCTAATTCATTCGTACAATCCATTCTAATTCATTCCTACGATTCATTCTAATTCATTCGTACGATCCATTCTAATTCATTCGTACGATCCATTCTACATCATTCGCACGAATGTATCCATTCTAATTCATTCGTACGATCCATTCTAATTCATTCACACGATCCATTCTAATTCATTCTCACAAATTTAACCTTTCTAATTCATTTGCACGATCTATTCAAATTCATTCGCACTATCCATTCTAATTCATTTGTATGATCCATTCTAATTCATTCATACGATCCATTCTAATCCATTCGTACGATCCATGGTAATTCATTCGTACGATCCATTCTAATTCATTCCTACGATCCATTCTACTTCATTCGCACGAATGTATCCATTCTAATTCATTCATACAATCCATTCTAATTCATTCGCACGATCAATTCTAATTCATTCGTATGATCCATTCTAATTTATTCCTACGATCTATTCTAATTCATTCGTTCGAATGTATCCATTCTAATTCATTCGTACGATTCATTCTAATTCATTCGTACGATCCATTCTAATTCATTCGTACGATCCATTCTACTTCATTCGCTCGAATGTATCCATTCTAATTCATTCGTGCAATCCATTCTAATTCATTCGCACGATCAATTCTAATTCATTCGTATGATCCATTCTAATTCATTCCTACGATCTATTCTAATTCATTCGTTCGAATGTATCCATTCTAATTCATTCGTACGATTCATTCTAATTCATTCGTACGATCCATTCTAATTCATTCGTACGTATGATCCATTCTAATTCATTCCTACGATCTATTCTAATTCATTCGTACGATTCATTCTAATTCATTCGTACGATTCATTCTAATTCATTCGTACGATCCATTCTAATTCATTCGCACGAATGAATTAGAATGGATACATTCGAACGAATGAATTAGAATAGATCGTAGGAATGAATTAGAATGGATCATACGAATGAATTAGAATTGATCGTGCGAATGAATTAGAATGGATTGTACGAATGAATTAGAATAGATACATTCGTGCGAATGAAGTAGAATGGATCCTACGAATGAATTAGAATGGATCGTACGAATGAATTAGAATGGATTGTACGAATGAATTAGAATGGATACATTCATGCGAATGAAGTAGAATGGATCGTATGAATGAATTAGAATGGATCGTACGAATGAATCAGAATGGATCGTACGAATGAATTAGAATGAATCGTACGAATGAATTAGAATGGATACATTCGAACGAATGAATTAGAATAGATCGTAGGAATGAATTAGAATGGATCATACGAATGAATTAGAATTGATCGTGCGAATGAATTAGAATGGATTGTACGAATGAATTAGAATGGATACATTCGTGCGAATGAAGTAGAATGGATCATACGAATGAATTAGAATGGATCGTACGAATGAATTAGAATGAATCGTACGAATGAATTAGAATGGAAACATTCGAACGAATGAATTAGAATTGATCGTAGGAATGAATTAGATTGGATCATACGAATGAATTAGAATTGATCGTGCGAATGAATTAGAATGCGTACAATCCATTCTAATTCATTCGCACGATCCATTCTACTTCATTCGCACGAATGTATCCATTCTAATTCATTCGTTCAATCCATTCTAATTCATTCGCACGATCAATTCTAATTCATTCGTATGATCCATTCTAATTCATTCCTACGATCCATTCTACTTCATTCGCACGAATGTATCCATTCTAATTCATTCGTATGATCCATTGTAATTCATTCGTACGATCCATTCTAATTCATTCGTACGATTCATTCTAATTCATTCGTACGATCCATTCTAATTCATTCGTACGATCCGTTCTACTTCATTCGCACGAATGTATCCATTCTAATTCATTCGTACAATCCATTCTAATTCATTCGCACGATTAATTCTAATTCATTCGTACGATCCATTCTAATTCATTCGTACGATCCATTCTAATTCATTCGTTCAAATGTATCCATTCTAATTCATTCGTACGATTCATTCCAATTCATTCGTACGATCCATTCTACTTCATTCGCACGATCAATTCTAATTCATTCGCATGAATGTATCCATTCTAATTCATTCGTACGATCATTTCTAATTCATTCGTACGATCTATTCTGATTCATTTGTACGATCCATTCTAATTCATTCGTACGATCCATTCTACTTCATTCACACGAATGTATCCATTCTAATTCATTCGTACAATCCATTCTAATTCATTCGCACGATCAATTCTAATTCATTCGTATGATCCATTCTAATTCATTCCTACGATCTATTCTAATTCATTCGTTCGAATGTATCCATTCTAATTCATTCGTACTATTCATTCTAATTCATTCGTACGATCCATTCTGATTCATTCGTACGATCCATTCTACTTCATTCGCACGAATGTATCCATTCGTACGAATAAAGTAGAATGGATCGTACGAATGAATTAGAATGGATCGTACGAATGAATTAGAATGGATACATTCGAACGAATGAATTAGAATAGATCGTAGGAATGAATTAGAATGGATCATACGAATGAATTAGAATTGATCGTGCGAATGAATTAGAATGGATTGTACGAATGAATTAGAATGGATACATTCGTGCGAATGAAGTAGAATGGATCGTATGAATGAATTAGAATGGATCGTGCGAATGAATTAGAATGAATCGTACGAATTAATTAGAATGGATACATTCGAACGAATGAATTAGAATAGATCGTAGGAGTGAATTACAATGGATCATACGAATAAATTAGAATTGATCGTGCGAATGAATTAGAATGGATTGTACGAATGAATTAGAATGGATACATTCATGCGAATGAATTAGAATGGATCGTACGAATGAGTAAGAATGGATCGTACGAATGAGATAGAATGGATCGTACGAATGAATTAGAATGGATCGTGCTAATGAATTAGAATGGATCGTACGAATGAATTAGAATGGATACATTCATGCGAATGAATTAGAATGGATCGTACGAATGAGTAAGAATGGATCGTACGAATGAAATAGAATGGATCGTACGAATGAATTAGAATGGATCGTGCTAATGAATTAGAATGGATCGTACGAATGACTTAGAATAGATTGTGCGAATGAATTAGAATGGATCGTACGAATGAATTAGAATGGATCGTATAAATGAATTAGAATGAATCGTACGAATGAATTAGAATGGAAACATTCGAACGAATGAATTAGAATAGATCGTAGGAATGAATAAAAATGGATCATACGAATGAATTAGAATTGATCGTGCGAATGAATTAGAATGGATTGTACGAATGAATTAGAATGGATACATTCGTGCGAATGAAGTAGAATGGATCGTACGAATGAATTAGAATGGATCGAAAGAATGAATTAGAATGGATTGTACGAATGAATTAGAATGGATACATTCGTGCGAATGAAGTAGAATGGATCATAAGAATGAAGTAGAATGGATTGTACGAATGAATTAGAATGGATACATTCGTGCGAATGAAGTAGAATGGATCGTACGAATGAATTAGAATGGATCGTCTGAATAAATTAGAATGAATCATACGAATGAATTAGAATAAATACATTCGAACGAATGAATTAGAATAGATCATAGGAATGAATTAGAATGGATCATACGAATGAATTAGAATTGATCGTGTGAATGAATTAGAATGGATTACACGAATGAATTAGAATGGATACATTCATGCGAATGATGTAGAATGGATCGTACGAATGAATTAGAATAGATCGTACGAATGAATTAGAATGAATCGTACGAATGAATTAGAATGGATACATTCGAACGAATGAATTAGAATAGATCGTAGGAATGGATTTGAATGGATGATACGAATGAATTAGAATTGATCGTGCGAATGAATTAGAATGGATTGTACGAATGAATTCGAAGTAGAATGGATCGTACGAATGAATTAGAATGGATCGTACGAATGAATTAGAATGAATCGTACGAATGAATTAGAATGGATCGTACAATCCATTCTAATTCATTCGCACGATCAATTCTAATTCATTCCTATGATCCATTCTAATTCATTCCTACGATCTATTCTAATTCATTCGTTCGAATGTATCCAATGAATTAGAATGGATCATACGAATGAATTAGAATTGATCGTGCGAATGAATTAGAATGGATTGTACGAATGAATTAGAATGGATACATTCGTGCGAATGAAGTAGAATGGATCGTACGAATGAATTAGAATGGATCGTACGAATGAATTAGAATGGATCGTACGAATGAATTAGAATGAATCGTGCGAATGAATTAGAATGGATACATTCGTGCGAATGAAGTAGAATGGATCGTACGAATGAATTAGAATTGATCGTGCGAATGAATTAGAATGGATCGTACGAATGAATTAGAATGGATCGTCGTACAATCCATTCTAATTCATTCGCACGATCAATTCTAATTCATTTGCATGAGTCTATCCATTCTAATTCATTCATATGATCCATTCTAACTCATTCGAATGATCATATCTACTTCATTCGCACGAATGTGTTTCCGAATTTGCTGATCCATTCTAATTCATTCGTACGATCCATTCTAATTCATTCTTACAAGTGTATCCATTCTAATTCATTCGCTCGAATATATCCATTTTAATTCATTCGTACGATCCATTCTAATTCATTCGTACGATCTAATTCATTCATACGATCCATTCTAATTCATTCGCACGATCAATTCTAATTCATTTGTATGATCCAATCTAATTCATTCCTACAATCTATTCTAATTCATTCATTCGAATGTATCCATTCTAATTTATTTGTACAATTCATTCTAATTCATTCGTACGATCCATTCTAATTCATTCGTACGATCCATTCTACTTCATTCGCACGATATCCACCATTCTAATTCATTCGTACGATTCATTCTAATTCATTCGTACGATCCATTCTAATTCATTCGTATGATCCATTCTAATTCATTCCTACGATCTATTCTAATTCATTCGTTCGAATGTATCCATTCTAATTCATTCAAACAATCTATTCTAATTCATTCGTACGATCCATTCTACTTCATTCGCACGAATGTATCCATTCTAATTCATTCGTACAATCCATTCTAATTCATTCGCACGATCAATTCTAATTCATTCGTATGATCCATTCTAATTCATTCCTACGATCTATTCTAATTCATTCGTTCGAATGTATCCATTCTAATTCATTCGTACGATTCATTCTAATTCATTCGTACGATCCATTCTAATTCATTCGTACGATCCATTCTACTTCATTCGTATGATCCATTCTAATTCATTCATACAATCCATTCTAATTCATTTGCACGATCAATTCTAATTCATTCGTATGATCCATTCTAATTCATTCGTACATTCGTGCGAATGATGTAGAATGGATCGTACAAATGAATCAGAATGGATCGTACGAATGAATCGTATAAATGAATTAGAATGGATCGTGCGAATGAATTAGAATGGATCGTATGACTGAATTAGAATGGATACATTCGTGCGAATGAATTAGAATGGATCGTACGAATGAGTAAGAATGGATCATACAAATGAAATAGAATAGATCGTACAAATGAATTAGAATGGATCGTGCTAATGAATTAGAATGGATCGTACGAATAAATTAGAATAGATTGTCCGAATGAATTAGAATGGATCGTACGAATGAATTAAAATGGATACATTCGAACGAATGAATTAGAATTGACCGTGCGAATGAATTAGAATGGATTGTACGAATGAATTAGAATGGATACATTCGTGCGAATGAAGTAGAATGGATCGTACGAATGAATTAGAATGGATCGTACGAATGAATTAGAATGAATCGTACGAATGAATTAGAATGGATTGTACGAATGAATTAGAATGGATCCATTCGTGCGAATGAAGTAGAATGGATCGTACGAATGAATTAGAATGGATCGTACGAATGAATTAGAATGAATCGTATGAATGAATTAGAATGGAAACATTCGAACGAATGAATTAGAATGGATCGTAGGAATGAATTAGAATGAATCGTACGAATGAATTAGAATGGATTGTACGAATGAATTAGAATGAATCGTACGAATGAATTAGAATGGATACATTCGAACGAATGAATTAGAATAGATCGTAGGAATGAATTAGAATGGATCATACGAATTAATTAGAATTGATCGTGCGAATGAATTAGAATGGATTGCACGAATGAATTAGAATGGATACATTCGAGCGAATGAAGTAGAATGGATCGTACGAATGAATTAGAATGGATCGTACGAATGAATTAGAATGAATCGTACGAATCAATTAGAATGGATACATTCGAACGAATAAATTAGAATAGATCGTAGGAATGAATTAGAATGGATCATACGAATGAATTAGAATTGATCGTGCGAATGAATTAGAATGGATTGTACGAATGAATTAGAATGGATACATTTGTGCGAATGATGTAGAATGGATCGTACGAATGAATCAGAATGGATCTACGAATGAATTAGAATGAATCGTACGAATGAATTAGAACGGATACATTCGAATGAATGAATTAGAATAGATCGTAGGAATGAAATAGAATGGATTATACGAATGAATTAGAATTGATCGTACGAATGAATTAGAATGGATTGTACGAATGAATTAGAATGGATACATTCGTGCGAATGAAGTAGAATGGATCGTACGAATGAATTAGAATGGATCGTACGAATGAAATAGAATGAATCGTACGAATGAATTAGAATGGATACATTCGAACTAATGAATTAGAATAGATCGTAGGAATGAATTAGAATGGATCATACGAATGAATTAGAATTGATCGTGCGAATGAATTAGAATGGATTGTACGAAGGAATTAGAATGGATACATTCGTGCGAATGAAGTAGAATGGATCGTACGAATGAAATAGAATTGATCGTACGAATGAATTAGAATGAATCGTACGAATGAATTAGAATGGATCGTACCATTCTAATTCATTAGAACGATCCATTCTAATTCATTCGTATGATCCATTCTAATTCATTCCTACGATCTATTCTAATTCATTCGTTCGAATTGATCGTGCGAATGAATTAGAATGGATTGTACGAATGAATTAGAATGGATACATTCGTGCGAATGAAGTAGAATGGATCGTACGAATGAATTAGAATGGATCGTACGAATGAATTAGAATGAATCGTACGAATGAATTAGAATGGATACATTCGAACGAATGAATTACAATAGATCGTAGGAATGAATTAGAATGGATCATACGAATGAATTAGAATTCATCGTGCAAATGAATTAGAATGGATTGTACGAATGAATTAGAATGGATACATTCATGCGAATGAAGTAGAATGGATCGTACGAATGAATTAGAATGGATCGTACGAATGAATTAGAATGAATCGTACGAATGAATTAGAATGGATACATTCGAACGAATAAATTAGAATAGATCGTAGGAATGAATTAGAATGGATCATACGAATGAATTCTAATTGATCGTGCGAATGAATTAGAATGGATTGTACGAATGAATTAGAATGGATACATTCGTGCGAATGAAGTAGAACGGATCGTACGAATGAATTAGAATGGATCGTACGAATGAATTAGAATGGATCGTACGAATGAATTAGAATGGATACATTCATGCGAATGAATTAGAATGGATCGTACGAATGAGTAAGAATGGATCGTACGAATGAAATAGAATGGATCGTACGAATGATTTAGAATGGATCGTGCTAATGAATTAGAATGGATCGTACGAATGAATTAGAATGGATACATTCATGCGAATGAATTAGAATGGATCGTAGGAATGAATTAGAATGGATCATACGAATGAATTAGAATTGATCGTGCGAATGAATTAGAATGGATTGTACGAATAAATTAGAATGGATACATTCATGTGAATGAATTAGAATGGATCGGACGAATGAATTAGAATGGATCGTACGAATGAATTAGAATGGATCGTACGAATGAATTAGAATGAATCGTACGAATGAATTAGAATGGATACATTCGAACGAATGAATTAGAATAGATCGTAGGAATGAATTAGAATGGATCATACGAATGAATTAGAATTGATCGTGCGAATGAATTAGAATGGATTGTACGAATGAATTAGAATGGATACATTCGTGCGAATGAAGTAGAATGATTCGTACGAATGAATTAGAATGGATCGTACGAATGAATTAGAATGAATCGTATGAATGAATTAGAATGGATACATTCGAACGAATGAATTAGAATAGATCGTAGGAATGAATTAGAATGGATCGTACGAATGAATTAGAATTGATCGTGCGAATGAATTAGAATGGATTGTACGAATGAATTAGAATGGATACATTCGTGCGAATGAAGTAGAATTGATCGTGCGAATGAATTAGAATGGATTGCACGAATGAATTAGAATGGATACATTCGTGCGAATGAAGTAGAACGGATCGTACAAATGAATTAGAATGGATCATACGAATGAATTAGAATGAATCGTACGAATGAATTAGAATGGATCGTACGAATGAATTAGAATGGGTACATTCATGCGAATGAATTAGAATGGATCGTACGAATGAGTGAGAATGGATCGTACGAATGAAATAGAATGGATCGTACGAATGAATTAGAATGGATCGTACGAATGAATTAGAATGAATCGTACGAATGAATTAGAATGGATACATTCGAATAAATGAATTAGAATAGATCGTAGGAATGAATTAGAATTGATCGTGCGGATGAATTAGAATGGATTGTACGAATGAATTAGAATGGATACATTCGTGCGAATGAAGTAGAATGGATCGAACGAATGAATTAGAATAGATCGTAGGAATGAATTAGAATGGATCATACGAATGAATTAGAGTTGATCGTGCGAATGAATTAGAATGGATTGCACGAATGAATTAGAATGAATCGTACGAATGAATTAGAATGGATTGTACGAATGAATTAGAATGGATCGTACGAATGAATTAGAATGGATCGTACGAATGAATTAGAATGAATCGTACGAATGAATTAGAATGGATACATTCGAACGAATGAATTAGAATAGATCGTAGGAATGAATTAGAATGGATCATACGAATGAGTTAGAATTGATCGTGCGAATGAATTAGAATGGATTGTACGAATGAATTAGAATGGATACATTCGTGCGAATGAAGTAGAATGGATCGTACGAATGAATTAGAATGGATCGTACGAAAGAATTAGAATGAATCGTACGAATGACTTAGAATGGATACATTCGAACGAATAAATTAGAATAGATCGTAGGAATGAATTAGAATGGATCATACGAATGAATTAGAATTGATCGTGCGAATGAATTAGAATGGATTGTACGAATGAATTAGAATGGATACATTCGTGCGAATGAAGTAGAATGGATCGTACGAATGAATTAGAATGGATCGTACGAATGAATTAGAATGAATCGTACGAATGAATTAAAATGGATACATTCGAACGAATAAATTAGAATAGATCGTAGGAATGAATTAGAATGGATCATACGAATGAATTAGAATTGATCGTGCGAATGAATTAGAATGGATTGTACGAATGAATTAGAATGGATACATTCGTGCGAATGAAGTAGAATGGATCGTACGAATGAATTAGAATGGATCGTACGAATGAATTTGAATGAATCGTACGAATGAATTAGAATGGATACATTCGAATGAATGAATTAGAATAGATCGTAGGAATGAATTAGAATGGATCATACGAATGAATTAGAATTGATCGTGCGAATGAATTAGAATGGATTGTACGAATGAATTAGAATGGATACATTCGTGCGAATGAAGTAGAATGGATCGTACGAATGAATTAGAATGGATCGTACGAATGAATTAGAATGAATCATACGAATGAATTAGAATGGATACATTCGAACGAATGAATTAGAATAGATCGTAGGAATGAATTAGAATGGATCATACGAATGAATTAGAATTGATCGTGCGACTGAATTAGAATTGATTGTACGAATGAATTAGAATGGATACATTCGTGCAAATGAAGTAGAATGGATCGTACGAATGAATTAGAATGGATCGTACGAATGAATTGGAATGAATCGTACGAATGAATTAGAATGGATACATTCGAACGAATAAATTAGAATAGATCGTAGGAATGAATTAGAATGGATCGTACGAATAAATTAGAATGGATCATACGAATGAATTAGAATTGATCGTGCGAATAAATTAGAATGGATTGTACGAATGAATTAGACTGGATACATTCGTGCGAATGAATCAGAATGGATACATTCGTGCGAATGAATTAGAATGGATCGTACGAATTGAATTAGAATAGATCGTAGGAATGAATTAGAATGGATCCTACGAATGAATTAGAATTGATCGTGCGAATGAATTAGAATGGATTGTACGAATGAATTAGAATTGATACATTCGTGCGAATGAAGTAGAATGGATCGTACGAATGAATTAGAATGGATCGTACGAATGAATTAGAATGGATACATTCGAACGAATGAATTAGAATAGATCGTACGAATGAATTAGAATGGAGCATACGAATGAATTAGAATTGATCGTGCGAATGAATTAGAATGGATTGTACGAATGAATTAGAATGGATACATTCATGCGAATGAAGTAGAATGGATCGTACGAATGAATTAGAATGGATCGTACGAATGAATCAGAATGGATCGTACGAATGAATTAGAATGAATCGTACGAATGAATTAGAATGGAAACATTCGAACGAATGAATTAGAATAGATCGTAGGAATGAATTAGAATGGATCATACGAATGAATTAGAATTGATCGTGCGAATGAATTAGAATGGATTGTACGAATGAATTAGAATGGATACATTCGTGCGAATGAAGTAGAATGGATCGTACGAATGAGTTAGAATGGATCGTACGAATGAATTAGAATGAATTGTACGAATGAATTAGAATGGATACATTCGAATGAATGAATTAGAATAGATCGTAGGAATGAATTAGAATGGATCATACGAATGAATTAGAATTGATCGTGCGAATGAATTAGCACGAATGAATTAGAATGGATCATACGAATGAATTAGAAATGATCGTGCGAATGAATTAGAATGGATTGTACGAATGAATTAGAATGGATACATTCGTGCGAATGAAGTAGAATGGATCGTACGAATGAATTAGAATGGATCGTACGAATGAATTAAAATGGATATATTCGAGCGAATGAATTAGAATGGATACATTTGTGCGAATGAATTAGAATGGATCGTACGAATTAATTAGAATGGATCAGCAAATTCGGAAACACATTCGTGCGAATGAAGTAGAATGGATCGTACGAATGAATTAGAATGGATCGTACGAATGAATTAGAATGAATCGTATGAATGAATTAGAATGGATACATTCGAACGAATGAATTAGAATAGATCGTAGGAATGAATTAGAATGGACCATACGAATGAATTAGAATTGATCGTGCGAATGAATTAGAATGCATTGTACGAATGAATTAGAATGGATACATTCGTGCGAATGAAGTAGAATAGATCGTACGAATGAATTAGAATTGATCGTACGAATGAATTAGAATGAATCGTACGAATGAATTAGAATGGATACATTCGAACGAATTAATTAGAATAGATCGTAGGAATGAATTAGAATGGATCATACGAATGAATTAGAATTGATCGTGCGAATGAATTAGAATGGATTGTACGATCCATTCTAATTCATTCGTACGATCCATTCTCATTCATTCGCACGATCCATTCTAATTCATTCGCATGAATGTATCCATTCTAATTTATTCGTACGATCCATTCTAATTCATTCGTACGATTCATTCTACTTCATTCGTACGATTCATTCTAATTCATTCCTACGATCTATTCTAATTCATTCGTATGATCCATTCTAATTCATTCGTACGATTCATTCTAATTCATTCGTACGATCCATTCTAATTCATTCGTTCATACAAATGAAATAGAATGGATCGTACGAATGAATTAGAATGGATCGTGCTAATGAATTAGAATGGATCGTACCATTCTAATTCATTCGTACAAAACATTCTAATTCATTCGCACGATCAATTCTAATTCATTCGTATGATCCATTCTAATTCATTCCTACGATCTATTCTAATTCATTCGTTCGAATGTATCCATTCTAAATCATTCGTATGATTCATTCTAATTCATTCGTACGATCCATTCTAATTCATTCGTACGATCCATTCTACTTTATTCGCAGGAATGTATCCATTCTAATTCATTCGTACAATCCATTCTAATTCATTCGCACGATCAATTCTAATTCATTCGTATGATCCATTCTAATTCATTCCTACGATCTATTCTAATTTATTCGTTCGAATGTATCCATTCTAATTCATTCGTACGATTCATTCTAATTTATTCGTACGATCCATTCTAATTCATTCGTACGATCCATTCTACTTCATTCGCACGAATGTATCCATTCTAATTCATTCGTACAATCCATTCTAATTCATTCGCACGATCAATTCTAATTCATTCATATGATCCATTCTAATTCATTCCTTCGATCTATTCTAATTCATTCGTACGATCAATTCTAATTCATTCGTATGATCCATTCTAATTCATTCCTACGATCTATTCTAATTTATTCGTTCGAATGTATCCATTCTAATTCATTCGTACGATTCATTCTAATTCATTCGTACGATCCATTCTAATTCATTCGCACGATCCATTCTAATTCATTCGCACGATCAATTCTAATTCGTTCGTATGATCCATTCTAATTCATTCGTACGATACATTCGTGCAAATGAAGTAGAATGGATCGTACGAATGAATTAGAATGGATACATTCGTGCGAATGAAGTAGAATGGATCGTACGAATGAATTAGAATGGATCGTACGAATGAATTAGAATGAATCGTACGAATGAATTAGAATGGAAACATTCGAACGAATGAATTAGAATAGATCGTAGGAATGAATTAGAATGGATCATACGAATGAATTAGAATTGATCATGCGAATGAATTAGAATGGATTTTACGAATAAATTAGGATGGATACATTCGTGCGAATGAAGTAGAATGGATCGTACGAATGAATTAGAATGGTTCGTACGAATGAATTAGAATGAATCGTACAAATGAATTAGAATGGATACATTCGAACGAATAAATTAGAATAGATCGTAGGAATGAATTAGAATGGATCATACGAATGAATTAGAATTGATCGTGCGAATGAATTAGAATGGATTGTACGAATGAATTAGAATGGATACATTCGTGCGAATGAAGTAGAATGGATCGTACGAATGAATTAGAATGGATCGTACGAATGAATTAGAATGAATCGTACGAATGAATTAGAATGGATACATTCGAACGAATGAATTAGAATAGATCATAGGAATGAATTAGAATGGATCATACGAATGAATTAGAATTGATCGTGCGAATGAATAAGAATGATTTGTACGAATGAATTAGAATGGATACATTCGTGCGAATGAAGTAGAATGGATCGTAAGAATGAAGTAGAATGGATCGTACGAATGAATTAGAATGGATCGTGCAAATGAATTAGAATCGATCCATTCTACTTCATTAGCACGATCAATGGATACATTCGTACGATTCGTTCTAATTCATTCGTACGATCCATTCTACTTCATTCGTACAATCCATTCTACTTCATTCTCACGAATGTATCCATTCTAATTCATTCGTACAATCCATTCTAATTCATTCGCACGATCAATTCTAATTCATTCGTATGATCCATTCTAATTCATTTCTACGATCTATTCTAATTCATTCGTTCGAATGTATCCATTCTAATTCATTCGTACGATTCATTCTAATTCATTCGTACGATCCATTCTAATTCATTCATACGATCCATTCTACTTCATTCGCACGAATGTATCCATTCTAATTCATTCGTACAATCCATTCTAATTCATTCGCACGATCAATTCTAATTCATTCGTATGATCCATTCTAATTCATTCCTACGATCTATTCTAATTCATTCGTTCGAATGTATCCATTCTAATTCATTCGTACGATTCATTCTAATTCATTCGTACGATCCATTCTAATGCATTCGTACGATCCATTCTACTTCATTCGCATGAATGTATCCATTCTAATTCATTCGTGCAATCCATTCTAATTCATTCGCACGATCAATTCTAATTCATTCGTATGATCCATTCTAATTCATTCCTACGATCTATTCTAATTCATTCGTTCGAATGTATCCATTCTAATTCATTCGTACGATTCATTCTAATTCATTCGTACGATCCATTCTAATTCATTCGTGCAATCCATTCTAATTCATTCGCACGATCAATTCTAATTCATTCGTATGATCCATTCTAATTCATTCCTACGATCTATTCTAATTCATTCGTTCGAATGTATCCATTCTAATTCATTCGTACGATTCATTCTAATTCATTCGTACAATCCATTCTAATTCATTCGTACGATCCATGTACTTCATTCACACGAATGTATCCATTCTAATTCATTCGTACAATCCATTCTAATTCATTCGCACGATCAATTCTAATTCATTCATATGATCCATTCTAATTCATTCCTATGATCTATTCTATTTCATTCGTTCGAATGTTTCCATTCTAATTCATTCGTACGATTCATTCTAATTCATTCGTACGATCCATTCTGATTCATTCGTACGATCCATTCTAATTCTACGATCCATTCTTACTCATTTGTACGATCCATTCTAATTCATTCGCACGAATGTATCCATTCTGATTCATTCGCACGAATGTATCCATTCTAATTCATTCGTACAATCCATTCTAATTCATTCGCACGATCAATTCTAATTCATTCGTATGATCCATTCTAATTCATTCCTACGATCTGTTCTAATTCATTCGTTCGAATGTATCCATTCTAATTCATTCGTACGATTCATTCTAATTCATTCGTACGATCCATTCTAATTCATTCGTACGATCCATTCTACTTCATTCGTACGAATGTATCTATTCTAATTCATTCGTGCAATCCATTCTAATTCATTCGCACGATCAATTCTAATTCATTCGTATGATCCATTCTAATTCATTCCTACGATCTATTCTGATTCATTCGTTCGAATGTATCCATTCTAATTCATTCGTACGATTCATTCTAATTCATTCGTACGATCCATTCTAATTCATTCGTACGACCCATTCTACTTCATTCGCACGAATGTATCCATTCTAATTCATTCGTACAATCCATTCTAATTCATTCGCACGATCAATACTAATTCATTCGTATGATCCATTCTAATTCATTCCTACGATCTATTCTAATTCATTCGTTCGAATGTTTCTATTCTAATTCATTCGTACGATTCATTCTAATTCATTCGTACGATCCATTCTGATTCATTAGTACGATCCATTTTAATTCATTCGTACGATCCATTCTACTTCATTCGTACGAATGTATCCATTCTAATTCATTTGTACAATCCATTCTAATTCATTCGCATGATCAATTCTAATTCATTCGTATGATCCATTCTAATTCATTCCTACGATCTATTCTAATTCATTCGTTCGAATGTATCCATTCTAATTCATTCGTACGATCCATTCTAATTCATTCGTACAATCCATTCTAATTCATTCGCACGATCAATTCTAATTCATTCGTATGATTCATTCTAATTCATTCCTACGATCTATTCTAATTCATTCGTTCGAATGTATCCATTCTAATTCATTCGTACGATTCATTCTAATTCATTCGTACGATCCATTCTAATTCATTCGTACGATCCATTCTACTTCATTCGCACGAATGTATCCATTCTAATTCATTCGTACAATCCATTCTTATTCATTCGCACAATCAATTCTAATTCATTCGTATGATCCATTCTAATTCATTCGTACGATCCATTCTAATTCATTCGTACGATCCATCCTACTTCATTCGCACGAATGTATCCATTCTAATTCAATCGTACAATCCATTCTAATTTATTCGCACGATCAATTCTAATTCATTCGTATGATCCATTCTACTTCATTCGCACGAATGTATCCATTCTAATTCATTCGTATAATCCATTCTAATTCATTCGCACGATCAATTCTAATTCATTCGTATGATCCATTCTAATTCATTCCTACAATCTATTCTAATTCATTCGTTCAAATGTATCCATTCTAATTCATTCGTACGATTCATTCTAATTCATTCGTACGATCCATTCTAATTCATTCGTACGATCCATTCTAATTCATTCGCACGAATGTATCCATTCTAATTCATTCGTACGATCCATTCTAATTCATTCGTACGATCCATTCTAATTCATTCGCACGAATGTATCCATTCTAATTCATTCGTACAATCCATTCTAATTCATTCCTACGATTCATTCTAATTCATTCGTACGATCCATTCTAATTCATTCGTACGATCCATTCTACATCGTTCGCACGAATGTATCCATTCTAATTCATTCGTACAATCCATTCTAATTCATTCGCACGATCCATTCTAATTCATTCACACAAATTTAACCTTTCTAATTCATTTGCACGATCTATTCAAATTCATTCGCACTATCCATTCTAATTCATTTGTATGATCCATTCTAATTCATTCGTACGATCCATTCTAATCCATTCGTACGATCCATGGTAATTCATTCGTACGATCCATTCTAATTCATTCCTACGATCCATTCTACTTCATTCGCACAAATGTATCCATTCTAATTCATTCGTACAATCCATTCTAATTCATTCGCACGATCAATTCTAATTCATTCGTATGATCCATTCTAATTCATTCCTACGATCTATTCTAATTCATTCGTACGATCCATTCTAATTCATTCCTACGATCCATTCTAATCCATTCTACTTCATTCGCACGAATTTATTCATTCTAATTCATTCGTACGATCAATTCTAATTTATTCGTATGATCCATTCTAATTCATTCCTACGATCTATTCTAATTCATTCGTTCGAATGTATTCATTCTAATTCATTCGTACGATTCATTCTAATTCATTCGTATGATCCATTCTAATTCATTTGTACGATCCATTCTACTTCATTCGCACGAATGTATCCATTCTAATTCATTCGTACAATCCATTCTAATTCATTCGCACGATCAATTCTAATTCATTCGTATGATCCATTCTAATTCATTCCTACGATCTATTCTAATTCATTCGTTCGAATGTATCCATTCTAATTCATTCGTACGATTCATTCTAATTCATTCGTACGATCCATTCTAATGCATTCGTACGATCCATTCTACTTCATTCGCATGAATGTATCCATTCTAATTCATTCGTGCAATCCATTCTAATTCATTCGCACGATCAATTCTAATTCATTCGTATGATCCATTCTAATTCATTCCTACGATCTATTCTAATTCATTCGTTCGAATGTATCCATTCTAATTCATTCGTACGATTCATTCTAATTCATTCGTACGATCCATTCTAATTCATTCGTGCAATCCATTCTAATTCATTCGCACGATCAATTCTAATTCATTCGTATGATCCATTCTAATTCATTCCTACGATCTATTCTAATTCATTCGTTCGAATGTATCCATTCTAATTCATTCGTACGATTCATTCTAATTCATTCGTACAATCCATTCTAATTCATTCGTACGATCCATGTACTTCATTCACACGAATGTATCCATTCTAATTCATTCGTACAATCCATTCTAATTCATTCGCACGATCAATTCTAATTCATTCATATGATCCATTCTAATTCATTCCTATGATCTATTCTATTTCATTCGTTCGAATGTTTCCATTCTAGTTCATTCGTACGATTCATTCTAATTCATTCGTACGATCCATTCTGATTCATTCGTACGATCCATTCTAATTCTACGATCCATTCTTACTCATTTGTACGATCCATTCTAATTCATTCGCACGAATGTATCCATTCTGATTCATTCGCACGAATGTATCCATTCTAATTCATTCGTACAATCCATTCTAATTCATTCGCACGATCAATTCTAATTCATTCGTATGATCCATTCTAATTCATTCCTACGATCTGTTCTAATTCATTCGTTCGAATGTATCCATTCTAATTCATTCGTACGATTCATTCTAATTCATTCGTACGATCCATTCTAATTCATTCGTACGATCCATTCTACTTCATTCGTACGAATGTATCTATTCTAATTCATTCGTGCAATCCATTCTAATTCATTCGCACGATCAATTCTAATTCATTCGTATGATCCATTCTAATTCATTCCTACGATCTATTCTGATTCATTCGTTCGAATGTATCCATTCTAATTCATTCGTACGATTCATTCTAATTCATTCGTACGATCCATTCTAATTCATTCGTACGACCCATTCTACTTCATTCGCACGAATGTATCCATTCTAATTCATTCGTACAATCCATTCTAATTCATTCGCACGATCAATACTAATTCATTCGTATGATCCATTCTAATTCATTCCTACGATCTATTCTAATTCATTCGTTCGAATGTTTCTATTCTAATTCATTCGTACGATTCATTCTAATTCATTCGTACGATCCATTCTGATTCATTAGTACGATCCATTTTAATTCATTCGTACGATCCATTCTACTTCATTCGTACGAATGTATCCATTCTAATTCATTTGTACAATCCATTCTAATTCATTCGCATGATCAATTCTAATTCATTCGTATGATCCATTCTAATTCATTCCTACGATCTATTCTAATTCATTCGTTCGAATGTATCCATTCTAATTCATTCGTACGATCCATTCTAATTCATTCGTACAATCCATTCTAATTCATTCGCACGATCAATTCTAATTCATTCGTATGATTCATTCTAATTCATTCCTACGATCTATTCTAATTCATTCGTTCGAATGTATCCATTCTAATTCATTCGTACGATTCATTCTAATTCATTCGTACGATCCATTCTAATTCATTCGTACGATCCATTCTACTTCATTCGCACGAATGTATCCATTCTAATTCATTCGTACAATCCATTCTTATTCATTCGCACAATCAATTCTAATTCATTCGTATGATCCATTCTAATTCATTCGTACGATCCATTCTAATTCATTCGTACGATCCATCCTACTTCATTCGCACGAATGTATCCATTCTAATTCAATCGTACAATCCATTCTAATTTATTCGCACGATCAATTCTAATTCATTCGTATGATCCATTCTACTTCATTCGCACGAATGTATCCATTCTAATTCATTCGTATAATCCATTCTAATTCATTCGCACGATCAATTCTAATTCATTCGTATGATCCATTCTAATTCATTCCTACAATCTATTCTAATTCATTCGTTCAAATGTATCCATTCTAATTCATTCGTACGATTCATTCTAATTCATTCGTACGATCCATTCTAATTCATTCGTACGATCCATTCTAATTCATTCGCACGAATGTATCCATTCTAATTCATTCGTACGATCCATTCTAATTCATTCGTACGATCCATTCTAATTCATTCGCACGAATGTATCCATTCTAATTCATTCGTACAATCCATTCTAATTCATTCCTACGATTCATTCTAATTCATTCGTACGATCCATTCTAATTCATTCGTACGATCCATTCTACATCGTTCGCACGAATGTATCCATTCTAATTCATTCGTACAATCCATTCTAATTCATTCGCACGATCCATTCTAATTCATTCACACAAATTTAACCTTTCTAATTCATTTGCACGATCTATTCAAATTCATTCGCACTATCCATTCTAATTCATTTGTATGATCCATTCTAATTCATTCGTACGATCCATTCTAATCCATTCGTACGATCCATGGTAATTCATTCGTACGATCCATTCTAATTCATTCCTACGATCCATTCTACTTCATTCGCACAAATGTATCCATTCTAATTCATTCGTACAATCCATTCTAATTCATTCGCACGATCAATTCTAATTCATTCGTATGATCCATTCTAATTCATTCCTACGATCTATTCTAATTCATTCGTACGATCCATTCTAATTCATTCCTACGATCCATTCTAATCCATTCTACTTCATTCGCACGAATTTATTCATTCTAATTCATTCGTACGATCAATTCTAATTTATTCGTATGATCCATTCTAATTCATTCCTACGATCTATTCTAATTCATTCGTTCGAATGTATTCATTCTAATTCATTCGTACGATTCATTCTAATTCATTCGTATGATCCATTCTAATTCATTTGTACGATCCATTCTACTTCATTCGCACGAATGTATCCATTCTAATTCATTCGTACAATCCATTCTAATTCATTCGCACGATCAATTCTAATTCATTCGTATGATCCATTCTAATTCATTCCTACGATCTATTCTAATTCATTCGTTCGAATGTATCCATTCTAATTCATTCGTACGATTCATTCTAATTCATTCGTACGATCCATTCTAATTCATTCGTACGATCCATTCAACTTCATTCGCACGAATGTATCCATTCTAATTCATTCGTACAATCCATTCTAATTCATTCGCACGATCAATTCTAATTCATTCGTATGATCCATTCTAATTCATTCCTACGATCTATTCTAATTCATTCGTTCGAATGTATCATTATAATTCATTCGTACAATCCATTCTAATTCATTCGCACGATCAATTCTAATTCATACGTATGATCCATTCTAATTCATTCCTACGATCTATTCTAATTCTTTCGTTCGAATGTATCCATTCTAATTCATTCGTGCGAATGAATTAGAATGGATCGTACGAATGAATTAGAATGAATCGTACAAATGAATTACAATGAATCGTACGAATGAATTAGAATGGAAACATTCGAACGAATGAATTAGAATAGATCGTAGGAATGAATTAGAATGGATCATACAAATGAATTAGAATTGATCGTGCGAATGAATTAGAATGGATTGTACGAATGAATTAGAATGGATACATTCGTGCGAATGAAGTAGAATGGATCGTACGAATGAATTAGAATGGGATCGTAAGAATGAATTTGAATGGATCGTACAATCCATTCTAATTCATTCGCACGATCAATTCTAATTCATTCGTATGATCCATTCTAATTCATTCCTACGATCTATTCTAATTCATTCGTTCGAATGTATCCATTCTAATTCATTCGTACGATTCATTCTAATTCATTCGTACGATTCATTCTAATTCATTCGTACGATCCATTCTAATTCATTCGCACGAATGAATTAGAATGGATACATTCGAACGAATAAATTAGAATAGATCGTAGGAATGAATTAGATAGAATCGTACGAATGAATTAGAATTGATCGTGCGAATGAATTAGAATGGATTGTACGAATGAATTAGAATGGATACATTCGTGCGAATGAAGTAGAATGGATCGTACGAATAAATTAGAATGGATCGAAGAATGAATTAGAATAGATCGTAGGAATGAATTAGAATGGATCATACGAATGAATTAGAAATGATCGTGCGAATGAATTAGAATGGATTGTACGAATGAATTAGAATGGATACATTCGTGCGAATGAAGTAGAATGGATCGTACGAATGAATTAGAATGGATCGTACGAATGAATTAGAATGAATCGTACGAATGAATTAGAATGGATACATTCGAACGAATAAATTAGAATAGATCGTAGGAATGAATTAGAATGGATCATAGGAATGAATTAGAATTGATCGTGCGAATGAATTAGAATGGATTGTATGAATGAATTAGAATGGATACATTCGTGCGAATGAAGTAGAATGGATCGTACGAATGAATTAGAATGGATCGTACGAATGAATTAGAATGAATCGTACGAATGAATTAGAATGGATACATTCGAACGAATGAATTAGAATAGATCGTAGGAATGAATTAGAATGGATCATACGAATGAATTAGAATTGATCGTGCGAATGAATTAGAATGGATTGTACGAATGAATTAGAATGGATACATTCGTGCGAATGAAGTAGAATGGATCGTACGAATGAATTAAAATGGATCGTACGAATGAATCAGAATGGATCGTACGAATGAATTAGAATGAATCGTACGAATGAATTAGAATGGATACATTCGAACGAATGAATTAGAATAGATCGTAGGAATGAATTAGAATGGATCATACGAATGAATTAGAATTGATCGTGCGAATGAATTAGAATGGATTGTACGAATGAATTAGAATGGATACATTCGTGCGAATGAATTAGAATGGATCGTACGAATGAATTAGAATAGATCGTAGGAATGAATTAGAATGGATCGTACGAATGAATTAGAATGAATCGTACGAACGAATTAGAATGGATACATTCGAACGAATGAATTAGAATAGATCGTAGGAATGAATTAGAATAGATCATACGAATGAATTAGAATTGATCGTGCGAATGAATTAGAATGGATTGTACGAATGAATTAGAATGGATACATTCGTGCGAATGAAGTAGAATGGATCGTACCAATGAATTAGAATGGATCGTACGAATGAATTAGAATGAATCGTACGAATGAATTAGAATGGATCGTGCTAATGAATTAGAATGGATCGTACGAATAAATTAGAATAGATTGTCCGAATGAATACATTCGTGCGAATGAATTAGAATGGATCGTATGAATGAATTAGAATGGATCGTATGAATGAATTCGAATGGATCGTACAAATGAATTACAATGGATACATTCGTCCGAATGAATTAGAATGGATCATACGAAGGAATTAGGGTGGATCGTACGAATGCATTAGAATGGATATATTCATGCGAATGAATTAGAATGGATTGTATGAATGAATTAGAATGGATCGTATGAATGAATTAGAATGGATCGTACGAATGAATTAGAATGGATCGTACGAATGAATTAGAATGAATCGTACGAATGAAGTAGAATGGATACATTCGAATGAATGAATTAGAATAGATCGTAGGAATGAATTAGAATGGATCATACGAATGAATTAGAATTGATCGTGCGAATGAATTAGAATGGATTGCACGAATGAATTAGAATGGATACATTCGTGCGAATGAAGTAGAATGGATCGTACGAATGAATTAGAATGGATCGTACGAATGAATTAGAATGAATCGTACGAATGAATTAGAATGGATACATTCGAACGAATGAATTAGAATAGATCGTAGGAATGAATTAGAATGGATCATACGAATGAATTAGAATTGATCGTGCGAATGAATTAGAATGGATTGTACGAATGAATTAGAATGGATACATTCGTGCGAATAAAGTAGAATGCATCATACGAATGAATTAGAATGGATCATACGAATGAATTAGAATTGATCGTGCGAATGAATTAGAATGGATTGTACGAATGAATTAGAATGGATACATTCGTGCGAATGAAGTAGAATGGATTGTACGAATGATTTAGAATGGATCGTACGAATGAATTAGAATGGATACATTCGAACGAATGAATTAGAATAGATCGTAGGAATGAATTAGAATGGATCATACGAATGAATTATTCTAATTCATACGATCTAATCTAATTCATTCGTTCGAATGTATCCATTCTAATTCATTCGTACGATTCATTCTAATTCATTCGTACGATCCATTCTAATTCATTCGTACGATCCATTCTACTTCATTCGCACGAATGTATCCATTCTAATTCATTCGTACAATCCATTCTAATTCATTCGCATGATCAATTCTAATTCATTCGTATGATCCATTCTAATTCATTTCTACGATCTATTCTAATTCATTCGTTCAAATGTATCCATTCTAATTCATTCGTACAATTCATTCTAATTCATTCGTACGATCCATTCTAATTCATTCGTACGATCCATTCTACTTCATTCGCACGAATGTATCCATTCTAATTCATTCGTACAATCCATTCTAATTCATTCGCATGATCAATTCTAATTCATTCGTATGATCCATTCTAATTCATTCCTACGATCTATTCTAATTCATTCGTTCGAATGTATCCATTCTAATTCATTCATACGATTCATTCTAATTCATTCATACGATCCATTCTAATTCATTCATACGATCCATTCTACTTCATTCGCACGAATGTATCCATTCTAATTCATTCGTACAATCCATTCTAATTCATTCGCACGATCAATTCTAATTCATTCGTATGATCCATTCTAATTCATTCCTACGATCTATTCTAATTCATTCGTTCGAATGTATCCATTCCAATTCATTCGTACGATTCATTCTAATTCATTCGTACGATCCATTCTAATTCATTCGTACGATCCATTCTACTTCATTCGCACGAATTTATCCATTCTAATTCATTCGTACAATCCATTCTAATTCATTCGCACGATCATTTCTAATTCATTCGTATGATCCATTCTAATTCATTCCTACGATCTATTCTAATTCATTCGTTCGAATGTATCCATTCTAATTCATTCGTATGATTGATTCTAATTCATTCGTACGATCCATTCTAATTCATTCGTACGATCCATTCTACTTCATTCTCACGAATAGATCCATTCTAATTCATTCGCACAATCAATTTTAATTCATTCGTATGATCCATTCTAATTCATTCCTATGTTCTATTCTAATTCATTCGTTCGAATGTATCCATTCTAATTCATTCATACGATTCATTCTAATTCATTCGTACGATCCATTCTAATTCATTCGTACGATCTATTCTACTTCATTCGCATGAATGTATCCATTCTAATTCATGGATACATTCGAACGAATAAATTAGAATAGATCGTACGAAGGAATTAGAATGGATACATTCGTGCGAATAAAGTAGAATGGATCGTACGAATGAATTAGAATGGATCATACGAATGAATTAGAATTGATCGTGCGAATGAATTAGAATGGATTGTACGAATGAATTAGAATGGATAGATTCGTGCGAATGAAGTAGAATGGATCGTATGAATGAATTAGAATGGATCGTACGAATGAATTAGAATGAATCATACGAATGAATTAGAATGGATACATTCGAACGAATGAATTAGAATAGATCGTAGGAATGAATTAGAATGGATCATACGAATGAATTAGAATTGATCGTGCGAATGAATTAGAATGGATTGTACGAATGAATTAGAATGGATACATTCGAACGAATGAATTAGAATAGATCGTAGGAATTAATTAGAATGGATCATACGAATGAATTAGAATTGATCGTGCGAATGAATTAGAATGAATTGTACGAATGAATTAGAATCGATACATCCGTGCGAATGAAGTAGAATGGATCGTACGAATGAATTAGAATGGAACGTACGAATGAATTAGAATGGATCGTACGAATGAATTAGAATGGATCGTACGAATGAATTAGAATGGATCATACGAATGAATTAGAATGGATCATACGAATGAATTAGAATTGATCGTGCGAATGATTTAGAATGAATTGTACGAATGAATTAGAATGGATACATTCGTGCGAATGAAGTAGAATGGATCGTACGAATGATTTAGAATGGATCGTACGAATGAATTAGAATGAATCGTACGAATGAATTAGAATGGATACATTCGAACGAATGAATTAGAATAGATCGTAGGAATGAATTAGAATGGATCATACGAATGAATTAGAATTGATCGTGCGAATGAATTAGAATGGATTGTACGAATGAATTAGAATGGATACATTCGTGCGAATGAAGTAGAATGGATCGTACGAATGAATTAGAATGGATCGTACGAATGAATTAGAATGAATCGTACGAATGAATTAGAATGGATACATTCGAACAAATGAATTAGAATAGATCGTAGAAATAAATTAGAATGGATCATACGAATGAATTAGAATTGATCGTGCGAATGAATTAGAATGGATTGTACGAATGAATTAGAATGGATACATTCGTGCGAATGAAGTAGAATGGATCGTACGAATGAATTAGAATGGATCGTACGAATGAATTAGAATGAATCATACGAATGAATTATAATGGATACATTCGAACGAATGAATTAGAATAGATCGTAGGAATGAATTAGAATGGATCATATGAATGAATTATAAATGATCGTGCGAATGAATTAGAATGGATTGCACGAATGAATTAGAATGGATACATTCGTGCGAATGAAGTAGAATGGATCGTACGAATGAATTAGAATGGATCGTACGAATGAATTAGAATGAATCGTACGAATGAATTAGAATGGATACATTCGAACGAATGAATTAGAATAGATCGTAGGAATGAATTAGAATGGATCATACGAATGAATTAGAATTGATCATGCGAATGAATTTGAATTGATCGTGCGAATGAATTAGAATGGATTGTACGAATGAATTAGAATGGATACATTCGTGCGAATGAATTAGAATGGATCGTACGAATGAATTAGAATGGATCGTACGAATGAATTAGAATGAATCGTACGAATGAATTAGAATGGATACATTCGAACGAATGAATTAGAATAGATCGTAGGAATGAATTAGAATGGATCATACGAATGAATTAGAATTGATCGTGCGAATGAATTAGAATGGATTGTACGAATGAATTTGAATGGATACATTCGTGCGAATGAAGTAGAATGGATCGTACGAATGATGTAGAATGGATCGTACGAATAAATTAGAATGAATCGTACGAATGAATTAGAATGGATACATTCGAACGAATGAATTAGAATAGATCGTAATGGGCGAGAGGAGAGATGAGGGAGAGAGGAGAGAGGAGAGAGAGTGTAATAGGAAATTCAGGCGATTCGCGGGAAAACAGAGCTTTGAAGGAAATTCCTTCTTCTGGATCTGATGGGCAGCTTCCTCTCTCAAGATCCATCCCTGATGATTCTTCAAGTCATTCTTTCGTCGAGAGCTTCATCAAAGTTGATTCAGTGCAGCCATTCTCGTCAAATTCATCTGCTTAAAATCAAGTTTGTTCAGTTCTTGATCAGTTGGCCGTGAATCAAGTTTTAGACAATTCATCTTCTACACTCCCTGCTGCTTCTGGCTGCAAATCTCCTTATCTCACGGATCAAAGTAGTCAAGATATCCATGTGGATGACGATTCTTCTTCTCCAAAGGATCAGGTTTGTAAATCATCTTCTGCAAAGAAAGTCTTGCCACCGACTATAAAGACTGATCAAGGTCGATCTTGGGTTTCTCTCCTTAAAGAACCAGCTATTAGTCCTTTAATGGAATTCCTTGATCCTAATCTTGTAGAAGGAAAGCCTAGTGCTGATTTCTCCATTGAAGATATTGCAGATGGATCAGCTCATTGGAAAAGAACTATGATTGGCTGTCTCATGGGAAAAAAACCATTCTATAAAACTCTTAGATCTTCTTTACTAAGATCTTGGAAATGTAGAGGATATTTCTTCATGGAGACACTTGAAAATGGTATCATTATTTTTAAATTTGATCTGGAAGAGGATTATCATCGAATTCTTAACTCGGGTCCCTGGGAATTTGAAGGTCGTCCTCTATTTCTCTGGGAATGGCATGAAGGTATGAAACTTGAACAGAAGATGTTTGAAAAATTTCCTCTATGGGTTCGTCTACCAAATTTACCTCTGGAATTTTACTCTGTTAAGAATTTTAGCAAACTAAGCAGTGTTTTAGGCAAGCCAATCCGGATTGATGGTCTCACAAATGCAAAGAAACGGCTGGATTATGCAAGATTATGTGTGGAAGTTGCTGCAAATGCTTCTCTTCAGGATTACATCCCTATCTACATTGGTGGAAAGTTTGCCTTTAATCAGTCTGTTCTTTATGAATGGAAACCACCTTTCTGTTCCCATTGTTCTAAAATTGGGCACATGGAAAAGTATTGTCTCTCAAAGATTCCTCCAAGGAAAGTCTGGGTTCCGAAACAAGGAGAGATGGCTAATATTGCTGCTAATCTTGAAGATAATACCCTGCAGGATACTTTTTGTTCTGATAATCCTTGTTTGGTTAAAAAAGATGATGGAACTAGATTAGTTGATTCCCTAAATCCTCAGGATATGATTGCAGACCAAGGGATTGAGAGAGTTCCTCATGTTGGATTTCTACCACAAATTCCAGGAAAGAAATTTACTCTGATAACTTCAAATAAATATGATATCTTATCTAGTACAGAGAATATGGAAGGAGATCATGAAGTTTCTCAGAGTACTACTTTGAATGTTCAAGTTGACAAGCTGGTTCTTCAGAAAGCAAAGGATTCTAAAGCTCATAATAATGCTGAATATATAGGAAATATGGCTACTGATAAGAAAATGGATGCTTCTGACACTGAGAGCTCTATTAAATCCAAGTTTGTCCAAGATTATCTTGCAGCTAAGAGATTGACTTCTTTGGCAGCTCCAAAAACTTGTATTCAAGCTTGCAGGGCTAAAAACAGATTGGAGGATATGACTGTTATCAGTAATACAAATCAACCTCCAGATGATGTTCTTATAGATCATATACATGCAGCTGAGTTATCTGATGAAGAAGAGAGAAAGAGTTCAAATGATAAGGACTGTATGGGCATAGATGAAGCCCAAAACACACATTGTTGATGAATATTGGTGTTTGGAATGTCAGGGGGTTAAACAACAAGGACAGATGCCATGATGTTTGTAAGCTGATTAGTACTCATCATATTGGCCTGTTGGGTTTAGTTGAAACTAAAGTAAAGCAGAACAATCTAATTAGAATTCATCAGTCTATTAATCCTCAGTGGGATATTCTTTCTAATCATGCTTCTCATTCTTCTGGTAGAATCATTCTGTTATGGGACCCTGATAGTTTTGGAATTCAGCATTTGGTAATTACTGATCAAATTATTCATTGCAAGGTTTATTGGAAACTGGGTAACAAAGAGTTCCTTTTCTCTACTGTCTATGGGCATAATTTGGCATCGGACAGGGTTAAGCTCTGGACTACTCTGAAAGGATTAAGCAGACATATTGATTCTCCGTGGCTAGTGGCAGGGGACTTTAATGTGGTTAGAGCTTCTCATGAAAAAACTGGAGGAAATATGATCCCATTCAGTATCACTAAAGAGTTTAATGATGTATTAGACTCTTGTGACTTAGATGATATGGTTTTTTCTGGTAATCTTTTCTCTTGGAATAATAGGGCAGATATTACAAGGATTGCAGCTAAGCTAGATCGTATTCTTATTAATCATAAGTGGCATTTTGGCTTTCCAAACAGTCTAGCAAATTTTCTGAATCCAGGTACTTCAGATCATTCACCTATGCTAATCAAAATGGACTCTTCTTGGGTTTTTGGATCTTCCCCTTTTAGATACTTTAGTATTTGGGAAAAGCATGAAGACTTTATGGCAATTGTTTTTGAAGATTGGTCTTCTCCAGCGCCTGGAGATCCTGTTGCATCTTTTTGCTCTAAACTTAAGAGACTTAAGGCTAAACTCAAAGCTTGGAATAAAAATCATTTTGGCCATACTTCTACTAGATGTGCTGAGGCTCAAAAGAAGTTGGATGCTATACAGGATAAAATCAGTCTTCTCCCTCTTGATATAAATCTTACTGCAGAAGAAAGGGATGCTTTGATAAATTTGAAGCATGAAAAAGATCTTGAAACTGAATTGTTGTGTTCTAAATCCCGTATTAATTGGCTTTCTAAAGGTGACAGAAATACCAAGTTTTTTCATGCAGCTATTGGTGGAAGAAGGGCTAAAGCTAGAATTCATTCCATTCTCTCTTCGGATGGAACTATGCTCCATAATACTGAGGATATCAAACAAGAGGGTATCAACTATTTTACTCAACTTTTCAAGTTCAATGGGCAAAGAAAATTGGATTGTCATGGTCTTGCTAAGATATCAGATGATTGTCACAATTCCTTATGCAATCCTTTCTCTGTTGAAGAAATTTTTAATGTTATCAGTTCCTCCCCTCCGAACAAAACTCCAGGTGCAGATGGTTTCTCGGCTTCTTTCTTCATCAAATGCTGGTCCATTATTAAGGAGGATATTATTAGAATGATCAACTTCTTCTATTCTCAGCCTGACAGGATTTCTTCTCTAAACCACACTTTACTAGCTCTTATTCCGAAAGATGGAAGAATCACAAGCTTTGCAAATTGCAGACCAATATCCTTATGCAATTATGCTTATAAAATAATAGCTAGCATTCTTGCAAATAGACTAAAGCCTCTCCTTCCGAATATTATTGAAGAAAATCAGCTAGCTTTTATAAATGGGAGGCATATCCAGGATGCTGATATGGTGGCTCATGAGTTATTAAATCGTTTTCATACTGCAGTAGGTACTCCTCGCATGTGTCTTAAGATTGATTTGAAGAAGGCTTTTGATTCAGTTAATCATCACTTCATTCTGCAAACTTTAGAAATTATGAACTTCCCAACTCAGTGGATCAACTGGATCAGATGTTGCATTTCTACTGTTAGATTCTCAGTTATTATCAATGGTGTGGCCACAGGATATTTTCAAGGATTTCGTGGTATCAGACAGGGAGATCCGCTCTCTCCATACTTATTTGCAATCTCTATGAATGTCTTTACTTGCTTGATAAATAAGGCTGTGAATGATAAGAAGATAATTATTCCAGCTCTTGGTGGATTCCCTATTTCTCACCTTGCCTATGCAGATGATCTTTTGATCTTTTGTAAAGCAGATTCTCATTCAGCTATAGAGATTTCTAAAGTTCTTTCGGATTTCAAGAATCAATCTGGACTGGATATAAATCAAGCAAAATCCAACGTTTTCTTTAGCAGGAATGTGGAAGTGAAACAAGATATTTTAAATTGCCTTGGCTTTGCAGAGGATCAGCTTCCAGTCAGATATCTTGGACTCCCACTTAACTCCAAAAGTCTCAAGAGAATTGATTGTCAACCTCTGATAGACCAAATTCGGTCTAGAATAGGCACTTGGAATAGAAATTTTCTATCCCTTGCTGGTAGAGTGGAATTGATTAAATCGGTTTTGAACTCTCTTCATATTTACTGGTCAAGCATTTTTGCTCTCCCTGCTTCTATTATTAAAGAAATTGAGAATATTTTTAGCAGATTTCTTTGGGGTGGTCCTTCTTTAAGTAGGAAAATTGTGCCTATAGCTTGGTCTAAGCTTTGTTTTCCAAAGAAGGAAGGTGGTCTTGGGTTTCGAAAACTGGATGAATGGAATAAAGCTGCTCTAGCTAAACATCTTTGGCATATTTGCAGCAATGACTCTTCGCTATGGGTGAGATGGATTAAGCAGAAATATCTTAAAAATGATTCAATTTGGGATTGCAAAATTAGTCCAAATGCTTCAGGAATTTGGAAAGGAATCCTAAAGATCAGACAGCTTTTTCTACCAAAAATTAAAAAGGTGTTAGGAGATGGATATAATACTAAACTCTGGTATGATAATTGGTCCTCACATGGCAGACTGATTGATAGATTTGATTTACGAACTGTTTATGATTTGGGGTATGAGAAGAATGTGCTTGTTAAAGAATTCATCTGTGATGGCTGCTGGTCTTTACCAACTCCAACTTCAGCAAATATTTTTGATTTGTTTCAGATTATGACTGAACATAAGCTTCAACACACTAATCTAGCAGACTTGGATGTTTGGACTCCATCACCAAATGGTATTTTTTCTTTAAAATCAGCTTGGCATTCCATTAGAAGTCAGGGTACAGTTATGACAGAATACAATTGGATTTGGCATCAAAACAGGATTGAAAAGCACTCCGTTACTTTGTGGAGAGTTTTCATAAGAAAACTTCTTACTTGTGATAAACTCCAAAAAAGAGGTATGCAGGTTCCTTCCCTTTGCTCATTATGTTGGTCTGACAGAGAGGACCATGATCATCTTTTTTTTAAATGCTCATACTCTGCCTGGATTTGGAGATCAGCTTTGTCTAGAATGGGTATAAAGGCTAGCAGGATTGGGAATGTTGGAAATGAAATTACTAGGCTTCAGAATAAGTTTCATGGTAAGGGCCTCATCACTACAATTGCACAAATTGTCACAGGTTGTGTTGTTCATCTGCTGTGGAAAGAAAGAAACAGAAGAATTTTTGAGAAAACCTCTATGCATAAAAGAGTTTTGATGGCTAATATTACTTCTCTAGTTCAACTCCATGTAAATGAGCTTCATATTTGTGAAGTGGATACCCAGGAGAATCGAATAATTGCAGCTAAATGGGGCTGTTATTTTCAGCAAAATATACCTATTTCCAGTCAAATATCTTGGCTGAAGCCACAGAAGGATGAAATTAAATTGAATACTGATGGCGCAATCAATTCTACAGGGGCTTCTATTGGTGGGATTTTAAGGAATTCTAGTGGAAATGCAGTTGAAGCTTATATGGGGAAATCGAATTACAATAATATCCTTTCTGTTGAACTAGAAGCTATTGAGCATGGTATCAGTATTGCATCAGGAATCACATCTTGCCTTTGGATTGAATCTGATTCTTTACTTGCTGTAAATTGTATAAATGGAAATTGTGATGTCCCTTGGAAGAATAAGCATCAGGTTTTAAGTATTAAAGCTAAGCTGCAGCGCTTCCATAAGCATCAGATTACTCATATATGGAGGGAAGGAAATCAACCAGCTGATATTCTATCCAAAATGAGTCACTCAGAGTTGTTGGAAAGGATGTATCCTCATGATTTCAAAGAAAATCTGCGTATTGCTATTGAAAATGATAAAGTGGGGAAGAGTTACAACAGAATTTTAAGTCTAAACTGAGCTTGGCAAATTAATTCAGGCACAGTTTGCAGCTATTATTCCAAGCTAATGGGAGACAGATTGGGTGTGAAATATATGTTCCATGGTAGTTTGCAGTTGCTATGGGAGACAGATTGGGTGTGAGATATATGTTCCATGGTATAAATTGTATTCTTTTAGTTGTTCCTAGATGTTTTTGGGTTTCTTTACTCTGATGCCTTGTTTTATAAAAGGCCAGAGGTGTAATAGTGCTTTGTTTTCATGGGCGGGGTCCCTAATAAAATCCCCTAGCATTAAATAAAAAAAGAATAGATCGTAGGAATGAATTAGAATGGATCATACGAATGAATTAGAATTGATCCTGCGAATGAATTAGAATGGATTGTACGAATGAATTAGAATGGATACATTCGTGCGAATGAAGTAGAATGGATCGTACGAATGAATTATATCCATTCTAATTCATTCGTACGATCCATTCTAATTCATTCGTACGATCCATTCTACTTCATTCGCACGAATGTATCCATTCTAATTCATTCGTACAATCCATTCTAATTCATTCGCACGATCAATTCTAATTCATTCGTATGATCCATTCTAATTCATTCCTACAATCTATTCTAATTCATTCGTTCGAATGTTTCCATTCTAATTCATTCGTACGATTCATTCTAATTCATTCGTACGATCCATTCTAATTAATTCGTAAGATCCATTCTACTTCATTCGCACGAATGTATCCATTCTAATTCATTCGTACGATCCATTCTACTTCATTCGCACGAATGTATCCATTCTAATTCATTCGTACAATCCATTCTAATTCATTCGCACGATCAATTCTAATTCATTCGTATGATCCATTCTAATTCATTGGATACATTCGAAGGAATGAATTAGAATAGATCGTAGGAATGAATTAGAATGGATCATACGAATGAATTAGAAATGATCATGCGAATGAATTAGAATGGATTGTACGAATGAATTAGAATGGATACATTCGTGCGAATGAAGTAGAATGGATCGTACGAATGAATTAGAATGGATCGTACGAATGAATTAGAATGAATCGTACGAATGAATTAGAATGGATACATTCGAACGAATGAATAAGAATAGATCATAGGAATGAATTAGAATGGATCATACGAATGAATTAGAATTGATCGTGCGAATGAATTAGAATGGATTGTATGAATGAATTAGAATGGATCGTACGAATGAATTTGAATGGATCGTGCTAATGAAGTAGAATGGATTCATTCTAATTCATTCGTACGATCCATTCTATTCGTACGATCCATTCTAATTCATTCGCACGAATGTATCCATTCTAATTCAGTCATACGATCCATTCTAATTCATTCGCACGATCCATTCTAATTCATTTATACGATCCATTCTAATTCATTCGTACGATCTATTCTAATTCATTCATACAATCCATTCTAATTCATTCGCACGATCAATTCTAATTCATTCGTATGATCCATTCTAATTCATTCCTAAGATCTATTCTAATTCATTCGTTCGAATGTATCCATTCTAATTCATTCGTACGATTCATTCTAATTCATTCGTACGATCCATTCTAATTCATTCATACGATCCATTCTACTTCATTCGCACGAATGTATCCATTCTAATTCATTCGTACAATCCATTCTAATTCATTCGCACGATCATTTCTAATTTATTCGTATGATCCATTCTAATTCATTCCTACGATCTATTCTAATTCATTCGTTCGAATGTATCCATTCTAATTCATTCGTACGATTCATTCTAATTCATTCGTACGATCCATTCTAATTCATTCGTACGATCCATTCTACTTCATTCGCACGAATGTATCCATTCTAATTCATTCGTACAATCCATTCTAATTCATTCGCACGATCATTTCTAATTTATTCGTATGATCCATTCTAATTCATTCCTACGATCTATTCTAATTCATTCCTATGATCTATTCTAATTCATTCATTCCTACGATCATTTCTAATTCATTCGTACGATCCATTCTATTCTAAGTCATTCGTACGATCCATTCTAATTCATTCGCATGAATGTATCCATTCTAATTCATTCGTACGATCCATTCTAATTCATTAGCACGATCCATTCTAATTCATTCGTACGATCCATTCTATTTCATTCGTACGATCCATTCTTACTCATTCGTACGATCCATTCTAATTCATTTGCATGAATGTATCCATTCTAATTCATTCGTACGATCCATTCTAATTCATTCGTACGATTCATTCTAATTCATTCGTACGATCCATTCTAATTCATTCGTACGATCCATTCTAATTCATTCGTACGATCCATTCTACTTCATTCGCACGAATGTATCCATTCGTACGATCCATTCTATTTTATTCGTACGATCCATTCTAATTCATTCGTACGATCCATTCTACTTCATTCGCACGAATGTATTCATTCTAATTCATTCGTACAATCCATTCTAATTCATTCGCACGATCAATTCTAATTCATTCGTATGATCCATTCTAATTCATTCCTACGATCTATTCTAATTCATTCGTTCGAATGTATCCATTCTAATTCATTCGTACGATTCATTCTAATTCATTCGTACGATCTATTCTAATTCATTCGTACGATCCATTCTACTTCATTCGCATGAATGTATCCAATCTAATTCATTCGTACAATCCATTCTAATTCATTCGTACGATCCATTCTAATTCATTCGCACGATCAATTCTAATTCATTCGTATTATCCATTCTAATTCATTCCTATGATCTATTCTAATTCATTCGTTCGAATGTATCTATTCTAATTCATTCGTACGATTCATTCTAATTCATTCGTACGATCCATTCTAATTCATTCGTACGATCCATTCTACTTCATTCACACGAATGTATCCATTCTAATTCATTCGTACAATCCATTCTAATTCATTCGCACGATCAATTCTAATTCATTCGTATGATCCATTCTAATTCATTCCTACGATCTATTGTAATTCATTTGTTCGAATGTATCCATTCTAATTCATTCGTACGATTCATTCTAATTCATTCGTACGATCTATTCTAATTCATTCGTACGATCCATTCTACTTCATTCGCATGAATGTATCCAATCTAATTCATTTGTACAATCCATTCTAATTCATTCGTACGATCCATTCTAATTCATTCGTACGATCCATTCTAATTCATTCCTACGATCTATTCTAATTCATTCGTTCGAATGTATCCATTCTAATTCATTCGCACGATCAATTCTAGTTCATTCGTATGATCCATTCTAATTCATTCCTACGATCTATTCTAATTCATTCGTTTGAATGTATCCATTCTAATTCATTCGTACGATTCATTCTAATTCATTCGTACGATCCATTCTGATTCATTCGTACGATCCATTCTACTTCATTCGCACGAATGTATCCATTCTAATTCATTCGTGCAATCCATTCTAATTCATTCGCATACGAATGAATTAGAATGGATACATTCGAACGAATGAATTAGAATAGATTGCACGAATGAATTAGAATAGAATGGATACATTCGTGCGAATGAATTAGAATGGATCGTACGAATGAGTAAGAATGGATCGTACGAATCAAATAGAATGGATCGTACGAATAAATTAGAATGGATCGTGCTAATGAATTAGAATGGATATATTCGAGCGAATGAATTAGAATAGATCGTACGAATGAATAAGAATGGATCATGTGAATGAATTTGAATGGATCGTACGAATGATTTAGAATGGATACATTCGAGCGAATGAATAAGAATGGATCGTACGAATGAATTAGAATGGATCATGCGAATGAATTTGAATGGATCGTACGAATGAATAAGAATGGATCGTACGAATGAATTAGAATGGATACATTCGAGCAAATAAATTAGAATAGATCGTAGGAATGAATTAGAATGGATCATACGAATGAATTAGAATGGATCGTGCGAATGAATTAGAATAGATTGTACGAATGAATTAGAATGAATACATTCATGTGAATGAATTAGAATGGATCGGACGAATGAATTAGAATGGATCGTACGAATGAATTAGAATGGATCGTACGAATGAATTAGAATGGATATATTTATACGAATGAATTAGAATGGATCGAACGAATGAATTAGAATGGATACATTTGTGCGAATGAATTAGAATGGATCGTACGAATGAATTAGAATTGTTACATTCGTGCGAATGAATTAGAATGGATCGTACGAATGGATTAGAATGGATCGTACGAATGGATTAGAATGGATCGTACGAATGAATTAGAATGGATCGTACAAATGAATTAGAAAGGTTACATTTATGAGAATGAATTAGAATGGATCGTACGAATGGATTAGAATGGATCGTACGAATGGATTAGAATGAATCGTACGAATGAATTAGAATGGATACATTCGAACGAATGAATTAGAATAGATCGTAGGAATGAATTAGAATGGATCATACGAATGAATTAGAATTGATCGTGCGAATGAATTAGAATGGATTGTACGAATGAATTAGAATGGATACATTCGTGCGAATGAAGTAGAATGGATCGTACAAATGAATTAGAATGGATCGTACGAATGAATTAGAATGGATCATACGAATGAATTAGAATTGATTGTGCGAATGAATTAGAATGGATTGTACGAATGAATTAGAATGGATACATTCGTGCGAATGAAGTAGAATGGATCGTACAAATGAATTAGAATGGATCGTACGAATGAATTAGAATGAATATTACGAATAAATTAGAATGGATACATTCGAACGAATGAATTAGAATAGATCGTAGGAATGAATTAGAATTGATCGTGCGAATGAAGTAGAATGGATCGTACGAATGAATTAGAATGGATCGTACGAATGAATTAGAATGAATCGTACGAATGAATTAGAATGGATACATTCGAACGAATGAATTAGAATAGATCGTAGGAATGAATTAGAATGGATCATACGAATGAATTAGAATTGATCGTGCGAATGAATTAGAATGGATTGTACGAATGAATTAGAATGGATACATTCGTGCGAATGAAGTAGAATGGATCGTACGAATGAATTAGAATGGATCGTACGAATGAATTAGAATGGATACATTCAAACGAATTAATTAGAATAGATCGTAGGAATAAATTAGAATGGATCATACGAATGAATTAGAATTGATCGTGCGAATGAATTAGAAAGGATTGTACGAATGAATTAGAATGGATACATTCGTGCGAATGAAGTAGAATAGATCGTACGAATGAATTAGAATGGATCGTACGAATGAATCAGAATGGATCGTACGAATGAATTAGAATGATTCGTACGAATGAATAAGAATGGAAACATTCGAATGAATAAATTAGAATAGATCGTAGGAATGAATTAGAATGGATCATACGAATGAATTAGAATTGATCGTAAGAATGAATTAGAATGGATTGTAAGAATGAATTAGAATGGATACATTCGTGCGAATGAAGTAGAATGGATCGTACGAATGAATTAGAATGGATCGTACGAATGAATTAGAATGAATCGTACGAATGAATTAGAATGGATACATTCGAACGAATGAATTAGAATAGATCGTAGGAATGAATTAGAATGGATCATACGAATGAATTAGAATTGATCGTGCGAATGAATTAGAATGGATTGTACGAATGAATTAGAATGGATACATTCGTGCGAATGAAGTAGAATGGATCGTACGAATAAATTAGAATGGATCGTACGAATGAATTAGAATGAATCGTACGAATGAATTAGAATGGATACATTCGAACGAATGAATTAGAATAGATCGTAGGAATGAATTAGAATGGATCATACGAATGAATTAGAATTGATCGAGCGAATGAATTAGAATGGATTGTACGAATGAATTAGAATGGATACATTCCTGCGAATGAAGTAGAATGGATCGTACGAATGAATCAGAATGGATCGTACGAATGAATTAGAATGAATCGTACGAATGAATTAGAATGGATACATTCGAACGAATGAATTAGAATAGATCGTAGGAATGAATTAGAATGGATCATACGAATGAATTAGAATTGATCGTGCGAATGAATTGGAATGGATTGTACGAATGAATTAGAATGGATACATTCGTGCGAATGAAGTAGAATGGATCGTACGAATGAATTAGAATGGATCGTACGAATGAATTAGAATGAATCGTACGAATGAATTAGAATGGATACATTCGAACGAATAAATTAGAATAGATCATAGAATGAATTAGAATGGATCATACGAATGAATTAGAATTGATCGTGCGAATGAATTAGAATGGATTGTACGAATGAATTAGAATGGATACATTCGCGCGAATGAAGTAGAATGGATCGTACGAATGAATCAGAATGGATCGTACGAATGAATTAGAATGAATCGTACGAATAAATTAGAATGGATACATTCGAACGAATGAACTAGAATAGATTGTAGGAAGGAATTAGAATGGATCATACGAATGAATTAGAATTGATCGTGCGAATGAATTAGAATGGATTGTACGAATGAATTAGAATGGATACATTCGTGCTAATGAAGTAGAATGGATCGTCGGAATGAATTAGAATGGATCATACGAATGAATTAGAATTGATCGTGCGAATGAATTAGAATGGATTGTACGAATGAATTAGAATGGATACATTCGTGCGAATAAAGTAGAACGGATCGTACGAATGAATCAGAATGGATCGTACGAATGAATTAGAATGAATCGTACGAATAAATTAGAATGGATACATTCAAACGAATGAATTAGAATAGATCGTAGGAATGAATTAGAATGGATCATACGAATGAATTAGAATTGATCGTGCGAATGAATTAGAATGGATTGTACGAATGAATTAGAATGGATACATTCGTGCGAATGAAGTAGAACGGATCGTACGAATGAATTAGAATGGATCGTACGAATAAATTAGAATGGATACATTTGAACGAATGAATTAGAATAGATCGTAGGAATGAATTAGAATGGATCATACGAATGAATTAGAATTGATCGTGCGAATGAATTAGAATGGATTGTACGAATGAATTAGAATGGATACATTCGTGCGAATAAAGTAGAATGGTTCGTACGAATAAATTAGAATAGAACGTAGGAATGAATTAGAATGGATCATACGAATGAATTAGAATGGATCGTACGAATGAATTAGAATGGATCGTACGAATGAATTAGAATGGATTGTACGAATGAATTAGAATGAATCGTACGAATGAATTAGAATGGATCGTACGAATGAATTAGAATGGATACATTAATGCGAATGAATTAGAATGGATCGTACGAATGAGTAAGAATGGATCGTACGAATGAAATAGAATGGATCGTACGAATGAATTAGAATGGATCGTGCTAATGAATTAGAATGGATCGTACGAATGAATTAGAATGGATACATTCATGCGAATGAATTAGAATGGATCGTACGAATGAGTAAGAATGGATCGTATGAATGAAATAGAATGGATCGTACGAATGAATTAGAATGGATCATGCTAATGAATTAGAATGGATCGTACGAATGACTTAGAATAGATTGTGCGAATGAATTAGAATGGATCGTACGAATGAATTAGAATGGATCGTATAAATGAAATAGAATGGATCGGGCGAATGAATTAGAATGGATCATATGACTGAATTAGAATGGATACATTCGTGCGAATGAAGTAGAATGGATCGTACGAATGAATTAGAATGGATCGTACGAATGAATTAGAATGAATCGTACGAATGAATTAGAATGGATACATTCGAACGAATGTATTAGAATAGATCGTAGGAATGAATTAGAATGGATCATACGAATGAATTAGAATTGATCGTGTGAATGAATTAGAATGGATTGTACGAATGAATTAGAATGGATACATTCGTGCGAATGAAGTACAATGGATCGTACGAATGAATTAGAATGGATCGTACGAATGAATTAGAATGAATCGTACGAATGAATTAGAATGGATACATTCGAACGAATGAATTAGAATAGATCATAGGAATGAATTAGAATGGATCATACGAATGAATTAGAATTGATCGTGCGAATAAATTAGAATGGATTGCACGAATGAATTAGAATGGATACATTCATTCGAATGAAGTAGAATGGATCGTACGAATGAATTAGAATGGATCGTACGAATGAATTAGAATGAATCGTACGAATGAATTAGAATGGATACATTCGAACGAATGAATTAGAATAGATCGTAGGAATGAATTAGAATGGATCATACGAATGAATTAGAATGGATCGTACGAATGAATTAGAATGGATCGTACGAATGAATTAGAATGGATACATTCGAACGAATGAATTAGAATAGATCATAGGAATGAATTAGAATGGATCATACGAATGAATTAGAATTGATCGTGCGAATGAATTAGAATGGATTGCACGAATGAATTAGAATGGATACATTCATGCGAATGAAGTAGAATGGATCGTACGAATGAATTAGAATGGATCGTACGAATGAATTAGAATGAATCGTACGAATGAATTAGAATGGATACATTCGAACGAATGAATTAGAATAGATCGTAGGAATGAATTAGAATGGATCATACGAATGAATTAGAATTGATCGTGCGAATGAATTAGAATGGATTGTACGAAGGAATTAGAATGGATACATTCGTGCGAATGAAGTAGAATGGATCGTACGTGCAATCCATTCTAATTCATTCGCACGATCAATTCTAATTCATTCGTATGATCCATTCTAATTCATTCCTATGATCTATTCTAATTCATTAGTTCGAATGTATCCATTCTAATTCATTCGTACGATCCATTCTAATTCATTCGTACGATCTATTCTGATTCATTCGTACGATCCATTCTAATTCATTCGTACGATCCATTCTACTTTATTCGCACGAATGTATCCATTCTAATTCATTCGTGCAATCCATTCAAATTCATTCGCACTATCCAGATCTATTCTAATTCATTCGCACGAATGTATCCATTCTAATTCATTCGCACGATCAATTATAATTCATTCGTATGATCCATTCTAATTCATTCCTACGATCTATTCTAATTCATTCGTTCGAATGTATCCATTCTAATTCATTCGTACGATTCATTCTAATTCATTCGTACGATCCATTCTAATTCATTCGTACGATCCATTCTAATTCATTTGTACGGTCTATTCTAATTCATTCGTTCGAATGTTTCCATTCTAATTCATTCATACGATTCATTCTAATTCATTCGTACGATCCATTCTAATTCATTCGTATGATCCAATCTACTTCATTCGCACGAATGTATCCATTCTAATTCATTCGTACGATCCATTCTACTTCATTCGCACGAATGTATCCATTCTAATTCATTCGTACAATCCATTCTAATTCATTCGCACGATCAATTCTAATTCATTCGTATGATCCATTCTAATTCATTCTTACGACCTATTCTAATTTATTCGTTCGAATGTATCCATTCAAATTCATTCGTACGATTCATTCTAATTCATTCGTACAATCCATTCTAATTCATTCGTACGATTCATTCTACTTCATTCACATGAATGTATCCATTCTAATTCATTCGTACAATCCATTCTAATTCATTCGCACGATCAATTCTAATTCATTCATTCGTACGATCCATTCTGATTCATTCGTACGATCCATTCTACATCATTCGTACGAAAGTATCCATTCTAATTCATTCGTACAATCCATTCTAATTCATTCGCACGATCAATTCTAATTCATTCGTATGATCCATTCTAATTCATTCCTACGATCTATTCTAATTCATTCGTTCGAATGTATCCATCTAATTCATTCGTACGATTCATTCTAATTCATTCGTACGATCCATTCTAATTCATTCGTACGATCAATTCTACTTCATTCGCTCGAATGTATCCATTCTAATTCATTCGTGCAATCCATTCTAATTCATTCGCACGATCAATTCTAATTCATTCGTATGATCCATTCTAATTCATTCCTACGATCTATTCTAATTCATTCGTTCGAATGTATCCTTTCTAATTCATTCGTACGATTCATTCTAATTCATTCGTACGATCCATTCTATTTCATTCGTACGATCCATTCTACTTCATTCGCACGAATGTATCCATTCTAATTCATTTGATTCAATCGGCGCCCTTAGAAGTTTCAGATTTTGTTAATTTTTTGTGAGGATGATCAAATTGCCATAATGATTATACGAAAGAATTAGAATGGATCGTACGAATGAATTAGAATGAATCGTACGAATGAATTAGAATGGATACATTCGAACGAATAAATTAGAATGGATCGTACGAATGAATTAGAATGGATCGTACGAATGAATTAGAATGGATCGTACGAATGAATCAGAATGGATCATACGAATGAATTAGAATTGATCGTACGAATGAATTAGAATGGATCGTACTAATGAATTAGAATGGATACATTCGTGCGAATGAAGTAGAATGGATCGTATGAATGAATTAGAATGGATCGTACGAATAAATTGAATGAATTAGAATAGATCGTAGGAATGAATTAGAATGGATCATACGAATGAATTAGAATTGATCGTGCGAATGAATTAGAATGGATTGTACGAATGAATTAGAATGGATACATTCGTGCGAATCAAGTAGAATGGATCGTGCGAATGAATTAGAATGGATTGCACGAATGAATTAGAATGGATCGTGCGAATGAATTAGAATGGATTGTACGAATGAATTAGAATTGATTGTACGAATGAATTAGAATGGAATGTATCCATTCTACTTCATTCGCACGAATGTATCCATTCTAATTCATTCGTACAATCCATTCTAATTCATTCGCACGATCAATTCTAATTCATTCGTATGATCCATTCTAATTCATTCCTACGATCTATTCTAATTCATTCGTTCGAATGTATTAGAATTGATCATACGAATGAATTAGAATGGATACATTCGAACGAATGAATTAGAATAGATCATAGGAATGAATTAGAATGAATCGTACGAATGAATTAGAATGGATACATTCGAACGAATGAATTAGAATAGATCGTAGGAATGAATTAGAATGGATCGTACGAATGAATTAGAATGGAATGTATCCATTCTACTTCATTCGCTCGAATGTATCCATTCTAATTCATTCGTACAATCCATTCTAATTCATTCGCACGATCAATTCTAATTCATTCGTATGATCCATTCTAATTCATTCCTACGATCTATTCTAATTCATTCGTTCGAATGTATCCATTCTAATTCATTCATACGATCTATTCTAATTCATTCGTACGATCCATTCTACTTCATTCGCACGAATGTATCCATTCTAATTCATTCGTACAATCCATTCTAATTCATTCGTATGATCCATTCTAATTCATTCCTACGATCTATTCTAATTCATTCGTTCGAATGTATCCATTCTAATTCATTCGTACGATTCATTCTAATTCATTCCTACGATCTATTCTAATTCATTCGTTCGAATGTATCCATTCTAATTCATTCATATGATCAATTCTAATTCATTCGTATGATCCATTCTAATTCATTCGCACGAATGTATCCATTCTAATTCATTCGTACAATCCATTCTAATTCATTCGCACGATCAATTCTAATTCATTCGTATGATCCATTCTAATTCATTCCTACGATCTATTCTAATTCATTCGTTCGAATGTTTCCGTTCTAATTCATTTGTACGATTAGAATGGATTGTACGAATGAATTAGAATGGATACATTCGAACGAATGAATTAGAATAGATCGTAGGAATGAATTAGAATGGATCATACGAATAAATTAGAATTGATCGTGCGAATGAATTAGATTGGATTGTACGAATGAATTAGAATGGATACATTCGTGCGAATGAAGTAGAATGGATCATACGAATGAATTAGAATGGATCGTGCGAATGAATTAGAATAGATCGTATGAATGAATTAGAATTGATACATTCGTGCGAATGAATTAGAATTGATCGTGCGAATGAATTAGAATGGATCGTACGAATGAATTAGAATGGATCGTACGAATGAATTAGAATGGATACATTCGTGCGAATGAAGTAGAATGGATCGTACGAATGAATTAGAATGGATCATACGAATGAATTAGAATTGATCGTGCGAATGAATTAGAATGGATTGTACGAAGGAATTAGAATGGATACATTCGTGCGAATGAAGTAGAATGGATCGTACGTGCAATCCATTCTAATTCATTCGCACGATCAATTCTAATTCATTCGTATGATCTATTCTAATTCATTCCTATGATCTATTCTAATTCATTAGTTCGAATGTATCCATTCTAATTCATTCGTACGATTCATTCTAATTCATTCGTACGATCCATTCTAATTCATTCGTACGATCCATTCTGATTCATTCGTACGATCCATTCTAATTCATTCGTACGATCCATTCTACTTCATTCGCACGAATGTATCCATTCTAATTCATTCGTGCAATCCATTCAAATTCATTCGCACTATCCAGATCTATTCTAATTCAATCGCACGAATGTATCCATTCTAATTCATTCGCACGATCAATTATAATTCATTCGTATGATCCATTCTAATTCATTCCTACGATCTATTCTAATTCATTCGTTCGAATGTATCCATTCTAATTCATTCGTACGATTCATTCTAATTCATTCGTACGATCCATTCTAATTCATTCGTACGATCCATTCTAATTCATTTGTACGATCTATTCTAATTCATTCGTTCGAATGTTTCCATTCTAATTCATTCGTACGATCCATTCTAATTCATTCGTACGATCCATTCTAATTCATTCATATGATTCATTCTAATTCATTCGTATGATCCATTCTAATTCATTCGTATGATCCATTCTACTTCATTCGCTCGAATGTATCCATTCTAATTCATTCGTGCAATCCATTCTAATTCATTCGCACGATCAATTCTAATTCATTCGTATGATCCATTCTAATTCATTCCTCATTCTAATTCATTCGTACAATCCATTCTAATTCATTCCTACGATCTATTCTAATTCATTCGTTCGAATGTTTTCATTCTAATTCATTCGTACGATTCATTCTAATTTATTCGTACGATCCATTCTAATTAATTCGTACGATCCATTCTACTTCATTCGCACGAATGTATCCATTCTAATTCATTCGTACGATCCATTCTACTTCATTCGCACGAATGTATCCATTCTAATTCATTCGTACAATCCATTCTAATTCATTCGCACGATCAATTCTAATTAATTCGTATGATCCATTCTAATTCATTGGATACATTCGAACGAATGAATTAGAATAGATCGTAGGAATGAATTAGAATGGATCATACGAATGAATTAGAAATGATCATGCGAATGAATTAGAATGGATTGTACGAATGAATTAGAATGGATACATTCGTGCGAATGAAGTAGAATGGATCGTACGAATGAATTAGAATGGATCGTACGAATGAATTAGAATGAATCGTACGAATGAATTAGAATGGATACATTCGAACGAATGAATTAGAATAGATCGTAGGAATGAATTAGAATGGATCGTACGAATGAATTAGAATTGATCGTGCGAATGAATTAGAATAGATTGTATGAATGAATTAGAATGGATCATACGAATGAATTTGAATGGATCGTGCTAATGAAGTAGAATGGATTCATTCTAATTCATTCGTACGATCCATTCTATTCGTACGATCCATTCTAATTCATTCGCACGAATGTATCCATTCTAATTCAGTCATACGATCCATTCTAATTCATTCGCACGATCCATTCTAATTCATTTATACGATCCATTCTAATTCATTCATACGATCCATTCTAATTCATTCATACAATCCATTCTAATTCATTCGCACGATCAATTCTAATTCATTCGTATGATCCATTCTAATTCATTCCTACGATCTATTCTAATTCATTCGTTCGAATGTATCCATTCTAATTCATTCGTACGATTCATTCTAATTCATTCGTACGATCCATTCTAATTCATTCGTACGATCCATTCTACTTCATTCGCACGAATGTATCCATTCTAATTCATTCGTACAATCCATTCTAATTCATTCGCACGATCATTTCTAATTTATTCGTATGATCCATTCTAATTCATTCCTACGATCTATTCTAATTCATTCGTTCGAATGTATCCATTCTAATTCATTTGTACGATTCATTCTAATTCATTCGTACGATCCATTCTAATTCATTCGTACGATCCATTCTACTTCATTCGCACGAATGTATCCATTCTAGTTCATTCGTACAATCCATTCTAATTCATTCGCACGATCATTTCTAATTTATTCGTATGATCCATTCTAATTCATTCCTACGATCTATTCTAATTCATTCCTACGATCTATTCTAATTCATTCATTCCTACGATCATTTCTAATTCATTCGTACGATCCATTCTATTCTAAGTCATTCGTATGATCCATTCTAATTCATTCGCATGAATGTATCCATTCTAATTCATTCGTACGATCCATTCTAATTCATTAGCACGATCCATTCTAATTCATTCGTACGATCCATTCTATTTCATTCGTACGATCCATTCTTACTCATTCGTATGATCCATTCTAACTCATTCGCATGAATGTATCCATTCTAATTCATTCGTACGATCCATTCTAATTCATTCGTACGATTCATTCTAATTCATTCGTACGATCCATTCTAATTCATTCGTACGATCCATTCTAATTCATTCGTACGATCCATTCTACTTCATTCGCACGAATGTATCCATTCGTACGATCCATTCTATTTCATTCGTACGATCCATTCTAATTTATTCGTACGATCCATTCTACTTCATTCGCACGAATGTATCCATTCTAATTCATTCGTACAATCCATTCTAATTCATTCGCACGATCAATTCTAATTCATTCGTATGATCCATTCTAATTCATTCCTACGATCTATTCTAATTCATTCGTTCGAATGTATCCATTCTAATTCATTCGTACGATTCATTCTAATTCATTCGTACGATCTATTCTAATTCATTCGTACGATCCATTCTACTTCATTCGCATGAATGTATCCATTCTAATTCATTCGTACAATCCATTCTAATTCATTCGTACGATCCATTCTAATTCATTCGTACGATCCATTCTAATTCATTCCTACGATCTATTCTAATTCATTCGTTCGAATGTATCCATTCTAATTCATTCGCACGATCAATTCTAATTCATTCGTATTATCCATTCTAATTCATTCCTATGATCTATTCTAATTCATTCGTTCGAATGTATCCATTCTAATTCATTCGTACGATTCATTCTAATTCATTCGTACGATCCATTCTAATTCATTCGTACGATCCATTCAACTTCATTCGCACGAATGTATCCATTCTAATTCATTCGTACAATCCATTCTAATTCATTCGCACGATCAATTCTAATTCATTCGTATGATCCATTCTAATTCATTCCTACGATCTATTCTAATTCATTTGTTCGAATGTATCCATTCTAATTCATTCGTACGATTCATTCTAATTCATTCGTACGATCTATTCTAATTCATTCGTACGATCCATTCTACTTCATTCGCATGAATGTATCCATTCTAATTCATTCGTACGATCCATTCTAATTCATTCGTACGATCCATTCTAATTCATTCCTACGATCTATTCTAATTCATTCGTTCGAATGTATCCATTCTAATTCATTCGCACGATCAATTCTAGTTCATTCGTATGATCCATTCTAATTCATTCCTACGATCTATTCTAATTCATTCGTTTGAATGTATCCATTCTAATTCATTCGTACGATTCATTCTAATTCATTCGTACGATCCATTCTGATTCATTCGTACGATCCATTTTACTTCATTCGCACGAATGTATCCATTCTAATTCATTCGTGCAATCCATTCTAATTCATTCGCATACGAATGAATTAGAATGGATACATTCGAACGAATGAATTAGAATAGATTGCCCGAATGAATTAGAATAGAATGGATACATTCGTGCGAATGAATTAGAATGGATCGTACGAATGAGTAAGAATGGATCGTACGAATCAAATAGAATGGATCGTACGAATAAATTAGAATGGATCGTGCTAATGAATTAGAATGGATATATTCGAGCGAATGAATTAGAATAGATCGTACGAATGAATAAGAATGGATCATGTGAATGAATTTGAATGGATCGTACGAATAAATAAGAATGGATCGTACGAATGATTTAGAATGGATACATTCGAGCGAATGAATAAGAATGGATCGTACGAATGAATTAGAATGGATCATGCGAATGAATTTGAATGGATCGTACGAATGAATAAGAATGGATCGTACGAATGAATTAGAATGGATACATTCGAGCGAATAAATTAGAATAGATCGTAGGAATGAATTAGAATGGATCATACGAATGAATTAGAATGGATCGTGCGAATGAATTAGAATAGATTGTACGAATGAATTAGAATGAATACATTCATGTGAATGAATTAGAATGGATCGGACGAATAAATTAGAATGGATCGTACGAATGAATTAGAATGGATCGTACGAATGAATTAGAATGGATATATTTATGCGAATGAATTAGAATGGATCGAACGAATGAATTAGAATGGATACATTTGTGCGAATGAATTAGAATGGATCGTACGAATGAATTAGAATTGTTACATTCGTGCGAATGAATTAGAATGGATCGTACGAATGGATTAGAATGGATCGTACGAATGAATTAGAATGGATCGTACAAATGAATTAGAAAGGTTACATTTAAGAGAATGAATTAGAATGGATCGTACGAATGGATTAGAATGGATCGTACGAATGGATTAGAATGAATCGTACGAATGAATTAGAATGGATACATTCGAACGAATGAATTAGAATAGATCGTAGGAATGAATTAGAATGGATCATACGAATGAATTAGAATTGATCGTGCGAATGAATTAGAATGGATTGTACGAATGAATTAGAATGGATACATTCGTGCGAATGAAGTAGAATGGATCGTACAAATGAATTAGAATGGATCGTACGAATGAATTAGAATGAATCGTACGAATGAATTAGAATAGATCGTAGGAATGAATTAGAATTGATCGTGCGAATGAAGTAGAATGGATCGTACGAATGAATTAGAATGGATCGTACGAATGAATTAGAATGAATCGTACGGATGAATTAGAATGGATACATTCGAACGAATGAATTAGAATAGATCGTAGGAATGAATTAGAATGGATCATACGAATGAATTAGAATTGATCGTGCGAATGAATTAGAATGGATTGTACGAATGAATTAGAATGGATACATTCGTGCGAATGAAGTAGAATGGATCGTACGAATGAATTAGAATGGATCGTACGAATGAATTACAATGGATACATTCGAACGAATGAATTAGAATAGATCGTAGGAATAAATTAGAATGGATCATACGAATGAATTAGAATTGATCGTGCGAATGAATTAGAAAGGATTGTACGAATGAATTAGAATGGATACATTCGTGCGAATGAAGTAGAATGGATCGTACGAATGAATTAGAATGGATCGTACGAATGAATCAGAATGGATCGTACGAATGAATTAGAATGATTCGTACGAATGAATTAGAATGGAAACATTCGAATGAATAAATTAGAATAGATCGTAGGAATGAATTAGAATGGATCATACGAATGAATTAGAATTGATCGTAAGAATGAATTAGAATGGATTGTACGAATGAATTAGAATGGATACATTCGTGCGAATGAAGTAGAATGGATCGTACAAATGAATTAGAATGGATCGTACGAATGAATTAGAATGAATCGTACGAATGAATTAGAATGGATACATTCGAACGAATGAATTAGAATAGATCGTAGGAATGAATTAGAATGGATCATACGAATGAATTAGAATTGATCGTGCGAATGAATTAGAATGGTTTGTACGAATGAATTAGAATGGATACATTCGTGCGAATGAAGTAGAATGGATCGTACGAATAAATTAGAATGGATCGTACGAATGAATTAGAATGGATACATTCGAACGAATGAATTAGAATAGATCGTAGGAATGAATTAGAATGGATCATACGAATGAATTAGAATTGATCATGCGAATGAATTAGAATAGATTGTACGAATGAATTAGAATGGATACATTCGTGCGAATGAAGTAGAATGGATCGTACGAATGAATCAGAATGGATCGTACGAATGAATTAGAATGAATCGTACGAATGAATTAGAATGGATACATTCGAACAAATGAATTAGAATAGATCGTAGGAATGAATTAGAATGGATCATACGAATGAATTAGAATTGATCGTGCGAATGAATTGGAATGGATTGTACGAATGAATTAGAATGGATACATTCGTGCGAATGAAGTAGAATGGATCGTACGAATGAATTAGAATGGATCGTACGAATGAATTAGAATGAATCGTACGAATGAATTAGAATGGATACATTCGAACGAATGAATTAGAATAGATCATAGGAATGAATTAGAATGGATCCTACGAATGAATTAGAATTGATCGTGCGAATGAATTAGAATGGATTGTACGAATGAATTAGAATGGATACATTCGCGCGAATGAAGTAGAATGGATCGTACGAATGAATCAGAATGGATCGTACGAATGAATTAGAATGAATCGTACGAATAAATTAGAATGGATACATTCGAACGAATGAATTAGAATATATTGTAGGAAGGAATTAGAATGGATCATACGAATGAATTAGAATTGATCGTGCGAATGAATTAGAATGGATTGTACGAATGAATTAGAATGGATACATTCGTGCCAATGAAGTAGAATGGATCGTCGGAATGAATTAGAATGGATCATACGAATGAATTAGAATTGATCGTGCGAATGAATTAGAATGGATTGTACGAATGATTTAGAATGGATACATTCGTGTGAATAAAGTAGAACGGATCGTACGAATGAATCAGAATGGATCGTACGAATGAATTAGAATGAATCGTACGAATAAATTAGAATGGATACATTCAAACGAATGAATTAGAAAAGATCGTAGGAATGAATTAGAATGGATCATACGAATGAATTAGAATTGATCGTGCGAATGAATTAGAATGGATTGTATGAATGAATTAGAATGGATACATTCGTGAGAATGAAGTAGAACGGATCGTACGAATGAATTAGAATGGATCGTACGAATGAATTAGAATGGATACATTTGAACGAATGAATTAGAATAGATCGTAGGAATGAATTAGAATGGATCATACGAATGAATTAGAATTGATCGTGCGAATGAATTAGAATGGATTGTACGAATGAATTAGAATGGATACATTCGTGCGAATGAAGTAGAATGGATCGTACGAATAAATTAGAATAGAACGTAGGAATGAATTAGAATGGATCATACGAATGAATTAGAATGGATCAGACGAATGAATTAGAATGGATCGTACGAATGAATTAGAATGGATCGTACGAATGAATTAGAATGAATCGTACGAATGAATTAGAATGGATCGTACGAATGAATTAGAATGGATACATTCATGCGAATGAATTAGAATGGATCGTACGAATGAGTAAGAATGGATCGTACGAATGAAATAGAATGGATCGTACGAATGAATTAGAATGGATCGTGCTAATGAATTAGAATGGATCGTACGAATGAATTAGAATGGATACATTCATGCGAATGAATTAGGATGGATCGTACGAATGAGTAAGAATGGAACGTACGAATGAAATAGAATGGATCGTACGAATGAATTAGAATGGATCGTGCTAATGAATTAGAATGGATCGTACGAATGACTTAGAATAGATTGTGCGAATGAATTAGAATGGATCGTACGAATGAATTAGAATGGATCGTATAAATGAATTAGAATGGATCGTGCGAATGAATTAGAATGGATCGTATGACTGAATTAGAATGGATACATTCGTGCGAATGAAGTAGAATGGATCGTACGAATGAATTAGAATGGATCGTACGAATGAATTAGAATGAATCGTACGAATGAATTAGAATGGATACATTCGAACGAATGTATTAGAAAAGATCGTAGGAATGAATTAGAATGGATCATACGAATGAATTAGAATTGATCGTGTGAATGAATTAGAATGGATTGTACGAATGAATTAGAATGGATACATTCGTGCGAATGAAGTAGAATGGATCGTACGAATGAATTAGAATGGATCGTACGAATGAATTAGAATGAATCGTACGAATGAATTAGAATGGATACATTCGAACGAATGAATTAGAATAGATCATAGGAATGAATTAGAATGGATCATACGAATGAATTAGAATTGATTGTGCGAATAAATTAGAATGGATTGCACGAATGAATTAGAATGGATACATTCATGCGAATGAAGTAGAATGGATCGTACGAATGCATTAGAATGGATCGTACGAATGAATTAGAATGAATCGTACGAATGAATTAGAATGGATACATTCGAACGAATGAATTAGAATAGATCGTAGGAATGAATTAGAATGGATCATACGAATGAATTAGAATGGATCGTACGAATGAATTAGAATGAATCGTACGAATGAATTAGAATGGATACATTCGAACGAATGAATTAGAATAGATCATAGGAATGAATTAGAATGGATCATACGAATGAATTAGAATTGATCGTGCGAATGAATTAGAATGGATTGCACGAATGAATTAGAATGGATACATTCATACGAATGAAGTAGAATGGATCGTACGAATGAATTAGAATGGATCGTACGAATGAATTAGAATGAATCGTACGAATGAATTAGAATGGATACATTCGAACGAATGAATTAGAATAGATCGTAGGAATGAATTAGAATGGATCATACGAATGAATTAGAATTGATCGTGCGAATGAATTAGAATGGATTGTACGAAGGAATTAGAATGGATACATTCGTGCGAATGAAGTAGAATGGATCATACGTGCAATCCATTCTAATTCATTCGCACGATCAATTCTAATTCATTCGTATGATCCATTCTAATTCATTCCTATGATCTATTCTAATTCATTAGTTCGAATGTATCCATTCTAATTCATTCGTACGATCCATTCTAATTCATTCGTACGATCTATTCTGATTCATTCGTACGATCCATTCTAATTCATTCGTACGATCCATTCTACTTCATTCGCACGAATGTATCCATTCTAATTCATTCGTGCAATCCATTCAAATTCATTCGCACTATCCAGATCTATTCTAATTCATTCGCACGAATGTATCCATTCTAATTCATTCGCACGATCAATTATAATTCATTCGTATGATCCATTCTAATTCATTCCTACGATCTATTCTAATTCATTCGTTCGAATGTATCCATTCTAATTCATTCGTACGATTCATTCTAATTCATTCGTACGATCCATTCTAATTCATTCGTACGATCCATTCTAATTCATTTGTACGATCTATTCTAATTCATTCGTTCGAATGTTTCCATTCTAATTCATTCGTACGATTCATTCTAATTCATTCGTACGATCCATTCTAATTCATTCGTACGATCCAATCTACTTCATTCGCACGAATGTATCCATTCTAATTCATTCGTACGATCCATTCTACTTCATTCGCACGAATATATCCATTCTAATTCATTCGTACAATCCATTCTAATTCATTCGCACGATCAATTCTAATTCATTCGTATGATCCATTCTAATTCATTCTTACGATCTATTCTAATTTATTCGTTCGAATGTATCCATTCTAATTCATTCGTACGATTCATTCTAATTCATTCGTACGATCCATTTTAATTCATTCGTACGATTCATTCTACTTCATTCGCATGAATGTATCCATTCTAATTCATTCGTACAATCCATTCTAATTCATTCGCACGATCAATTCTAATTCATTCGTTCGTACGATCCATTCTGATTCATTTGTACGATCCATTCTACATCATTCGCACGAAAGTATCCATTCTAATTCATTCGTACAATCCATTCTAATTCATTCGCACGATCAATTCTAATTCATTCGTATGATCCATTCTAATTCATTCCTACGATCTATTCTAATTCATTCGTTCGAATGTATCCATCTAATTCATTCGTACGATTCATTCTAATTCATTCGTACGATCCATTCTAATTCATTCGTACGATCAATTCTACTTCATTCGCTCGAATGTATCCATTCTAATTCATTCGTGCAATCCATTCTAATTCATTCGCACGATCAATTCTAATTCATTCGTATGATCCATTCTAATTCATTCCTACGATCTATTCTAATTCATTCGTTCGAATGTATCCATTCTAATTCATTCGTACGATTCATTCTAATTCATTCGTACGATCCATTCTAATTCATTCGTACGATCTATTCTACTTCATTCGCACGAATGTATCCATTCTAATTCATTCGTACAATCCATTCTAATTCATTCGCACGATCAATTCTAATTCATTCGTATGATCCATTCTAATTCATTCCTATGATCTATTCTAATTCATTCGATCGAATGTATCCATTCTAATTCATTCATACGATTCATTCTAGTTCATTCGTACGATCCATTCTACTTCATTCGCACGAATGTATCCATTCTAATTCATTCGTACAATCCATTCTAATTCATTCGCACGATCAATTCTAATTCACTCGTATGATCCATTCTAATTCATTCCTACGATCTATTCTAATTCATTCGTACGATTCATTCTAATTCATTCGTACGATCCATTCAAATTCATTCGTATGATCCATTCTAATTCATTCCTACGATCTTTTCTAATTCATTCGTTCGAATGTATCCATTCTAATTCATTCGTACGATTCATTCTAATTCATTCGTACGATCCATTCTATTTCATTCGTACGATCCATTCTACTTCATTCGCACGAATGTATCCATTCTAATTCATTTGATTCAATCGGCGCCCTTAGAAGTTTCAGATTTTGTTGATTTTTTGTGAGGATGATCAAATTGCCATAATGATTATACGAATGAATTAGAATGGATCGTACGAATGAATTAGAATGAATCGTACGAATGAATTAGAATGGATACATTCGAACGAATAAATTAGAATGGATCGTACGAATGAATTAGAATGGATCGTACGAATGAATTAGAATGGATCGTACGAATGAATTAGAATGGATCATACGAATGAATTAGAATTGATCGTACGAATGAATTAGAATGGATCGTACTAATGAATTAGAATGGATACATTCGTGCGAATGAAGTAGAATGGATCGTACGAATGAATTAGAATGGATCGTACGAATGAATTGAATGAATTAGAATAGATCGTAGGAATGAATTAGAATGGATCATACGAATGAATTAGAATTGATCGTGCGAATGAATTAGAATGGATTATACGAATGAATTAGAATGGATACATTCGTGCGAATCAAGTAGAATGGATCGTGCGAATGAATTAGAATGGATTGCACGAATGAATTAGAATGGATCGTGCGAATGAATTAGAATGGATTGTACGAATGAATTAGAATTGATTGTACGAATGAATTAGAATGGAATGTATCCATTCTACTTCATTCGCACGAATGTATCCATTCTAATTCATTCGTACAATCCATTCTAATTCATTCGCACGATCAATTCTAATTCATTCGTATGATCCATTCTAATTCATTCCTACGATCTATTCTAATTCATTCGATCGAATGTATTAGAATTGATCATACGAATAAATTAGAATGGATACATTCGAACGAATGAATTAGAATAGATCATAGGAATGAATTAGAATGAATCGTACGAATGAATTAGAATGGATACATTCGAACGAATGAATTAGAATAGATCGTAGGAATGAATTAGAATGGATCGTACGAATGAATTAGAATGGAATGTATCCATTCTACTTCATTCGCTCGAATGTATCCATTCTAATTCATTCGTACAATCCATTCTAATTCATTCGCACGATCAATTCTAATTCATTCGTATGATCCATTCTAATTCATTCCTACGATCTATTCTAATTCATTCGTTCGAATGTATCCATTCTAATTCATTCATACGATCTATTCTAATTCATTCGTACGATCCATTCTACTTCATTCGCACGAATGTATCCATTATAATTCATTCGTACAATCCATTCTAATTCATTCGTATGATCCATTCTAATTCATTCCTACGATCTATTCTAATTCATTCGTTCGAATGTATCCATTCTAATTCATTCGTACGATTCATTCTAATTCATTCCTACGATCTATTCTAATTCATTCGTTCGAATGTATCCATTCTAATTCATTCATATGATCAATTCTAATTCATTCGTATGATCCATTCTAATTCATTCGCACGAATGTATCCATTCTAATTCATTCGTACAATCCATTCTAATTCATTCGCACGATCAATTCTAATTCATTCGTATGATCCATTCTAATTCATTCCTACGATCTATTCTAATTCATTCGTTCGAATGTTTCCGTTCTAATTCATTTGTACGATTAGAATGGATTGTACGAATGAATTAGAATGGATACATTCGAACGAATGAATTAGAATAGATCGTAGGAATGAATTAGAATGGATCATACGAATAAATTAGAATTGATCGTGCGAATGAATTAGATTGGATTGTACGAATGAATTAGAATGGATACATTCGTGCGAATGAAGTAGAATGGATCGTACGAATGAATTAGAATGGATCGTGCGAATGAATTAGAATAGATCGTACGAATGAATTAGAATTGATACATTCGTGCGAATGAATTAGAATTGATCGTGCGAATGAATTAGAATGGATCGTACGAATGAATTAGAATGGATCGTACGAATGAATTAGAATGGATCGTACGAATGAATTAGAATGGATACATTCGTGCGAATGAAGTAGAATGGATCATACGAATGAATTAGAATGGATCATACGAATGAATTAGAATTGATCGTGCGAATGAATTAGAATGGATTGTACGAAGGAATTAGAATGGATACATTCGTGCGAATGAAGTAGAATGGATCGTACGTGCAATCCATTTTAATTCATTCGCACGATCAATTCTAATTCATTCGTATGATCCATTCTAATTCATTCCTATGATCTATTCTAATTCATTAGTTCGAATGTATCCATTCTAATTCATTCGTACGATTCATTCTAATTCATTCGTACGATCCATTCTAATTCATTCGTATGATCCATTCTGATTCATTCGTACGATCCATTCTAATTCATTCGTACGATCCATTCTACTGCATTCGCACGAATGTATCCATTCTAATTCATTCGTGCAATCCATTCAAATTCATTCGCACTATCCAGATCTATTCTAATTCATTCGCACGAATGTATCCATTCTAGTTCATTCGCACGATCAATTATAATTCATTCGTATGATCCATTCTAATTCATTCCTACGATCTATTCTAATTCATTTGTTCGAATGTATCCATTCTAATTCATTCGTACGATTCATTCTAATTCATTCGTACGATCCATTCTAATTCATTCGTACGATCCATTCTAATTCATTTGTACGATCTATTCTAATTCATTCGTTCGAATGTTTCCATTCTAATTCATTCGTACGAATCATTCTAATTCATTCGTACGATCCATTCTGATTCATTCGTACGATCTATTCTAATTCATTCGTACGATTCATTCTAATTCATTTGTATGATCCATTCTAATTCATTCGTATGATCCATTCTACTTCATTCGCTCGAATGTATCCATTCTAATTCATTCGTGCAATCCATTCTAATTCATTCGCACGATCAATTCTAATTCATTCGTATGATCCATTCTAATTCATTCCTCATTCTAATTCATTCGTACAATCCATTCTAATTCATTCGCACGATCAATTCTAATTCATTCGTATGATCCATTCTAATTCATTCCTACGATCTATTCTAATTTATTCGTTCGAATGTATCCATTCTAATTCATTCGTACGATTCATTCTAATTCATTCGTACGATCCATTCTAATTCATTCGTATGATCCATTCTACTTCATTCGCACGAATGTATCCATTCTAATTCATTCGTGCAATCCATTCTAATTCGTTCGCACGATCAATTCTAATTCATTCGAATGAATTAGAATGGATACATTCGTGCGAATGAAGTAGAATGGATCGTACGAATGAATTAGAATGGATACATTCGAACGAATGAATTAGAATAGATCGTAGGAATGAATTAGAATGGATACATTCGTGCGAATGAAGTAGAATGGATCGTACGAATGAATTAGAATGGATACATTCGAACGAATGAATTAGAATAGATTGTAGGAATGAATTAGAATGGATCATACGAATGAATTAGAATAGATCGTAGGAATGAATTAGAATGGATCATACGAATGAATTAGAATTGATCGTGCGAATGAATTAGAATGGATTGCACGAATGAATAAGAATGGATCGTACGAATAAATTAGAATGAATCATACGAATGAATTAGAATGGATACATTCGAACGAATGAATTAGAATAGATCGTAGGAATGAATTAGAATGTATCATACGAATGAATTAGAATTGATCGTGCGAATGAATTAGAATGGATCATGCGAATGAATTTGAATGGATCGTACGAATGAATAAGAATGGATCGTACGAATGAATTAGAATTGATACATTCGAGCGAATAAATTAGAATAGATCGTAGAAATGAATTCGAATGGATCATACGAATGAATTAGAAAGGATCGTGCGAATGAATTAGAATAGATTGTACGAATGAATTAGAATGGATACATTCGTGCGAATGAAGTTGAATGGATCGTACGAATGAATTAGAATGGATCGTACGAATGAATTAGAATGAATCGTACGAATGAATTAGAATGGATACATTCGAACGAATGAATTAGAATAGATCGTAGGAATGAATTAGAATGGATCATACGAATGAATTAGAATTGATCGTGCGAATGAATTAAAATGGATTGTACGAATGAATTAGAATGGATACATTCGTGGGAATGAAGTAGAATGGATCGTACGAATGAATTAGAATGGATCGTACGAATGAATTAGAATGAATCGTACGAATGAATTAGAATGGATACATTCGAACGAATGAATTAGAATAGATCGTAGGAATGAATTAGAATGGATCATACGAATGAATTAGAATTGATCATGCGAATGAATTAGAATGGATTGCACGAATGAATTAGAATGGATACATTCGAGCGAATGAAGTAGAATGGATCGTACGAATGAATTAGAATGGATCGTACGAATGAATTAGAATGAATCGTACGAATGAATTAGAATAGATCGTAGGAATGAATTAGAATGGATCATACGGAATTAGAATGGATACATTCGTGCGAATGAAGTAGAATGGATCGTACGAATGAAATAGAATGGATCGTACGAATGAATTAGAATGAATCGTACGAATGAATTAGAATGGATAAATTCGAACGAATGAATTAGAATAGATCGTAGGAATGAATTAGAATGGATCATACGAATGAATTAGAATTGATCGTGCGAATGAATTAGAATGGATTGTATGAATGAATTAGAATGGATACATTCGTGCGAATGAAGTAGAATGGATTGTACGAATGAATTAGAATGGATACATTCGTGCGAATGAAGTAGAATGGATCGCACGAATGAATTAGAATGGATCGTACAAATGAATTAGAATGAATCGTACGAATGAATTTGAATGGATACATTCGAACGAATGAATTAGAATAGATCGTAGGAATGAATTAGAAAGGATCATACGAATGAATTAGAATTGATCGAGCGAATGAATTAGAATGGATTGCACAAATGAATTAGAATGGATACATTCGTGCGAATGAAGTAGAATGGATCGTACGAATGAATCAGAATGGATCGTACGAATGAATTAGAATGAATCGTACGAATGAATTAGAATGGAAACATTCGTACGAATGATTTAGAATGGATTGTACGAATGAATTAGAATGGATACATTCGTGCGAATGAAGTAGAATGGATCGTACGAATGAATTAGAATGGATCGTACGAATGAATTAGAATGAATCGTACGAATGAATTAGAATGGATACATTCGAACGAATGAATTAGAATAGATCGTAGGAATGAATTAGAATGGATCATACGAATGAATTAGAATTGATCGTGCGAATGAATTATAATGGATTGTACGAATGAATTAGAAAGGATACATTCGTGCGAATGAAGTAGAATGGATCGTACGAATGAATTAGAATAGATCGTACGAATGAATTAGAATGAATCATACGAATGAATTAGAATGGATCGTACAATCTATTCTAATTCATTCGTACAATCCATTCTAATTCATTCGCACAATCAATTCTAATTCATTCGTATGATCCATTCTAATTCATTCCTACGATCTATTCTAATTCATTCGTACGATTCATTCTAATTCATTCGTACAATCCATTCTAATTCATTCATACGATCCATTCTACTTCATTCGCACGAATGTATCCATTCTAATTCATTCGTACAATCCATTCTAATTCATTCGCACGATCAATTCTAATTCATTCGTATGATCCATTCTAATTCATTCCTACGATCTATTCTAATTTATTCGTTTGAATGTATCCATTCTAATTCATTCGTACGATTCATTCTAATTCATTCGTACGATCCATTCTAATTCATTCGTACGATCCATTGTACTTCATTCGCACGAATGTATCCATTCTAATTCATTCGTACAATCCATTCTAATTCATTCGCACGATCAATTCTAATTCAGTTGTACGATCCATTCTAATTCATTCGTACGATCCATTCTACTTCATTCGCACGAATGTATCCATTCTAATTCATTCGTACAATCCATTCTAATTCATTCGCACGATCAATTCTAATTCATTCGTATGATCCATTCTAATTCATTCCTACGATCTATTCTAATTCATTCGTTCGAATGTTTCCATTCTAATTCATTCGTACGATTCATTCTAATTCATTCGTACGATCCATTCTGATTCATTCTACTTCATTCGCACAAATGTATCCATTCTAATTCATTCGTACAATCCATTCTAATTCATTCGCACGATCAATTCTAATTCATTCGTATGATTCATTCTAATTCATTCGTACAATCTATTCTAATTCATTTGTTCGAATGTATCCATTCTAATTCATTCGTACGAATGAATTAGAATGGATACATTCGAACGAATGAATTAGAATGAATCGTACGAATGAATTAGAATTGATCGTACGAATGAATTAGAATGGATCATACGAATGAATTAGAAAGGATACATTCGAACGAATGAATTAGAATAGATCATAGGAATGAATTAGAATGGATCATACGAATGAATTAGAATTGATCGTGCGAATGAATTAGAATGGATTGTACGATCCATTCAAATTCATTCGTACGATCCCATTCTAATTCATTCGTACGATCCATTCTACTTCATTCGCACGAATGTATCCATTCTAATTCATTCGTACAATCCATTCTAATTCATTCGCACGATCAATTCTAATTCATTCGTATGATCCATTCTAATTCATTCCTACGATCTATTCTAATTCATTCGTTCGAATGTTTCCATTCTAATTCATTCGTACGATTCATTCTAATTCATTCGTACGATCCATTCTAATTCATTCGCACGAATGAATTAGAATGGAAACATTCGAACGAATGAATTAGAATAGATCGTAGGAATGAATTAGAATGGATCATACGAATGAATTAGAATTGATCGTGCGAATGAATTAGAATGGATTGTACGAATGAATTAGAATGGATACATTCGTGTACGATTCATTCTAATTCATTCGTACGATCCATTCTAATTCATTCGTACGATCCATTCTACTTCATTCGCACGAATGTATCCATTCTAATTCATTCGTACGATTCATTCTAATTCATTCGTACGATCCATTTTGATTCATTCGTACGCGTACGAATGAATTAGAATGGATCGTACGAATGAATTAGAATGAATCGTACGAATGAATTAGAATGGATACATTCGAATGAATGAATTAGAATAGATCGTAGAAATGAATTAGAATGGATCATACGAATGAATTAAAAATGATCGTGCGAATGAATTAGAATGGATTGTACGAATGAATTAGAATGGATACATTCGTGCGAATGAAGTAGAATGAATCGTACGAATGAATTAGAATGGATCGTACGAATGAATTAGAATGAATCGTACGAATGAATTAGAATGGATACATTCGAATGAATGAATTAGAATAGATCGTAGGAATGAATTAGAATGGATCATACGAATGAATTAGAATTGATCGTGCGAATGAATTAGAATGGATTGTACGAATGAATTAGAATGGATACATTCGTGCGAATGAAGTAGAATGGATCGTACGAATGAATTAGAATGGATCGTACGAATGAATTAGAATGAATCGTATGAATGAATTAGAATGGATACATTCAAACGAATGAATTAGAATAGAACGTAGGAATGAATTAGAATGGATCATACGAATGAATTAGAATTGATCGTGCGAATGAATTAGAATGGATTGTACGAATGAATTAGAATGGATACATTCGTGCGAATGAAGTAGAATGGATCGTACGAATGAATTAGAATGGATCGTACGAATGAATTAGAATGAATCATACGAATGAATTAGAATTGATACATTCGAGCGAATAAATTAGAATAGATCGTAGAAATGAATTCGAATGGATCATACGAATGAATTAGAAAGGATCGTGCGAATGAATTAGAATAGATTGTACGAATGAATTAGAATGGATACATTCGTGCGAATGAAGTTGAATGGATCGTACGAATGAATTAGAATGGATCGTACGAATGAATTAGAATGAATCGTACGAATGAATTAGAATGGATACATTCGAACGAATGAATTAGAATAGATCGTAGGAATGAATTAGAATGGATCATACGAATGAATTAGAATTGATCGTGCGAATGAATTAAAATGGATTGTACGAATGAATTAGAATGGATACATTCGTGGGAATGAAGTAGAATGGATCGTACGAATGAATTAGAATGGATCGTACGAATGAATTAGAATGAATCGTACGAATGAATTAGAATGGATACATTCGAACGAATAAATTAGAATAGATCGTAGGAATGAATTAGAATGGATCATACGAATGAATTAGAATTGATCATGCGAATGAATTAGAATGGATTGCACGAATGAATTAGAATGGATACATTCGAGCGAATGAAGTAGAATGGATCGTACGAATGAATTAGAATGGATCGTACGAATGAATTAGAATGAATCGTACGAATGAATTAGAATAGATCGTAGGAATGAATTAGAATGGATCATACGGAATTAGAATGGATACATTCGTGCGAATGAAGTAGAATGGATCGTACGAATGAAATAGAATGGATCGTACGAATGAATTAGAATGAATCGTACGAATGAATTAGAATGGATAAATTCGAACGAATGAATTAGAATAGATCGTAGGAATGAATTAGAATGGATCATACGAATGAATTAGAATTGATCGTGCGAATGAATTAGAATGGATTGTACGAATGAATTAGAATGGATACATTCGTGCGAATGAAGTAGAATGGATTGTACGAATGAATTAGAATGGATACATTCGTGCGAATGAAGTAGAATGGATCGCACGAATGAATTAGAATGGATCGTACGAATGAATTAGAATGAATCGTACGAATGAATTTGAATGGATACATTCGAACGAATGAATTAGAATAGATCGTAGGAATGAATTAGAAAGGATCATACGAATGAATTAGAATTGATCGAGCGAATGAATTAGAATGGATTGTACAAATGAATTAGAATGGATACATTCGTGCGAATGAAGTAGAATGGATCGTACGAATGAATCAGAATGGATCGTACGAATGAATTAGAATGAATCGTACGAATGAATTAGAATGGAAACATTCGTACGAATGATTTAGAATAGATTGTACGAATGAATTAGAATGGATACATTCGTGCGAATGAAGTAGAATGGATCGTACGAATGAATTAGAATGGATCGTACGAATGAATTAGAATGAATCGTACGAATGAATTAGAATGGATACATTCGAACGAATGAATTAGAATAGATTGTAGGAATGAATTAGAATGGATCATACGAATGAATTAGAATTGATCGTGCGAATGAATTATAATGGATTGTACGAATGAATTAGAATGGATACATTCGTGCGAATGAAGTAGAATGGATCGTACGAATGAATTAGAATGGATCGTGCGAATGAATTAGAATGAATCATACGAATGAATTAGAATGGATCGTACAATCCATTCTAATTCATTCGTACAATCCATTCTAATTCATTCGCACGATCAATTCTAATTCATTCGTATGATCCATTCTAATTCATTCCTTCGATCTATTCTAATTCATTCGTACGATTAATTCTAATTCATTCGTACAATCCATTCTAATTCATTCATACGATCCATTCTACTTCATTCGCACGAATGTATCCATTCTAATTCATTTGTGCAATCCATTCTAATTCATTCGCTCGATCAATTCTAATTCATTCGTATGATCCTTTCTAATTCATTCCTACGATCTATTCTAATTCATTCGTTCGAATGTATCCATTCAAATTCATTCGTACGATTCATTCTAATTCATTCGTACGATCCATTCTAATTCATTCGTGCGATCCATTCTACTTCATTCGCACGAATGTATCCATTCTAATTCATTCGTACAATCCATTCTAAATCATTCGTACGAATGTTTCCATTCTAATTCATTCGTACGATTCATTCTAATTCATTCGTACAATCCATTCTAATTCATTCGCACGATCAATTCTAATTCATTCGTATGATTCATTCTAATTCATTCGTACAATCTATTCTAATTCATTTGTTCGAATGTATCCATTCTAATTCATTCGTACGAATGAATTACAATGGATACATTCGAACGAATGAATTAGAATGAATCGTACGAATGAATTAGAATTGATCGTACGAATGAATTAGAATGGATCATACGAATGAATTAGAAAGGATACATTCGAACGAATGAATTAGAATAGATCATAGGAATGAATTAGAATGGATCATACGAATGAATTAGAATTGATCGTGCGAATGAATTAGAATGGATTGTACGATCCATTCAAATTCATTCGTACGATCCCATTCTAATTCATTCGTACGATCCATTCTACTTCATTCGCACGAATGTATCCATTCTAATTATTTCGTACAATCCATTCTAATTCATTCGCACGATCAATTCTAATTCATTCGTATGATCCATTCTAATTCATTCCTACGATCTATTCTAATTCATTCGTTCGAATGTTTCCATTCTAATTCATTCGTACGATTCATTCTAATTCATTCGTACGATTCATTCTAATTCATTCGTACGATCCATTCTAATTCATTCGCACGAATGAATTAGAATGGAAACATTCGAACGAATGAATTAGAATAGATCGTAGGAATGAATTAGAATGGATCATACGAATGAATTAGAATTGATCATGCGAATGAATTAGAATGGATTGTACGAATGAATTAGAATGGATACATTCGTGTACGATTCATTCTAATTCATTCGTACGATCCATTCTAATTCATTCGTACGATCCATTCTACTTCATTCGCACGAATGTATCCATTCTAATTCATTCGTACGATTCATTCTAATTCATTCGTACGATCCATTTTGATTCATTCGTACGCGTACGAATGAATTAGAATGGATCGTACGAATGAATTAGAATGAATCGTACGAATGAATTAGAATGGATACATTCGAACGAATGAATTAGAATAGATCGTTGGAATGAATTAGAATGGATCATACGAATGAATTAGAAATGATCGTGCGAATGAATTAGAATAGATTGTACGAATGAATTAGAATGGATACATTCGTGCGAATGAAGTAGAATGGATCGTACGAATGAATTAGAATGGATCGTACGAATGAATTAGAATGAATCGTACGAATGAATTAGAATGGATACATTCGAATGAATGAATTAGAATAGATCGTAGGAATGAATTAGAATGGATCATACGAATGAATTAGAATTGATCGTGCGAATGAATTAGAATGGATTGTACGAATGAATTAGAATGGATACATTCGTGCGAATGAAGTAGAATGGATCGTACGAATGAATTAGAATGGATCGTACGAATGAATTAGAATGAATCGTATGAATGAATTAGAATGGATACATTCAAACAAATGAATTAGAATAGAACGTAGGAATGAATTAGAATGGATCATACGAATGAATTAGAATTGATCGTGCGAATGAATTAGAATGGATTGTACGAATGAATTAGAATGGATACATTCGTGCGAATGAAGTAGAATGGATCGTACGAATGAATTAGAATGGATCGTACGAATGAATTAGAATGAATCATACGAATGAATTAGAATGGATACATTGGAACGAATGAATTAGAATAGATTGTACGAATGAATTAGAATGAATCATACGAATGAATTAGAATTGATCGTGCGAATGAATTAGAATGGATTGTACGAATGAATTAGAATGGATACATTCGTGCGAATGAAGTAGAATGAATCAGAATGGATCGTACGAATGAATTAGAATGAATCGTACGAATGAATTAGAATGGATACATTCGAACGAATAAATTAGAATAGATCGTAGGAATGAATTAGAATGGATCATACGAATGTATTAGAATTGATCGTGCGAATGAATTAGAATGGATTGTACGAATGAATTAGAATGAATACATTCGTGCGAATGAAGTAGAATGGATCGTACGAATGAATTAGAATGGATTGTACGAATGAATTAGAATGAATCGTACGAATAAATTAGAATGGATACATTCGAACGAATGAAATAGAATAGATCGTAGGAATGAATTAGAATGGATCATACGAATGAATTAGAATTGATCGTGCGAATGAATTAGAATGGATTGTACGAATGAATTAGAATGCATTATACGATCCATTCTAATTCATTCGTATGATTCATTCTAATTCATTCGTACGATCCATTCTAATTCATTCGTACGATCCATTCTACTTAATTCGCCCGAATGTATCCATTCTAATTCATTCGTACAATCCATTCTAATTCATTCGCACGATCAATTCTAATTCATTTGTATGATCCATTCTAATTCATTCCTATGATCTATTCTAATTCATTCGTTCGAATGTATCCATTCTAATTTATTCGTACGATTCATTCTAATTCATTCGTACGATCCATTCTAATTCATTCGTACGATCCATTCTACTTCATTCGCACGAATGTATCCATTCTAATTCATTCGTACAATCCATTCTAATTCATTCATACGAATGTTTCCATTCTAATTCATTCGTACGATTCATTCTAATTCATTCGTACGATCTATTCTGATTCATTCGTACGATCCATTCTACTTCATTCACACGAATGTATCCATTCTAATTCATTCGTGCAATCCATTCTAATTCATTCGCACGATCAATTCTAATTCATTTGTATGATCCATTCTAATTCATTCCTACGATCTATTCTAATTCATTCGTTCGAATGTATCCATTCTAATTCATTCGTACGATTCATTCTAATTCATTCGTACGATCCATTCTAATTCATTTGTACGATCCATTCTACTTGATTCGCACGAATGTATCCATTCTAATTCATTTGTACAATCCATTCTAATTCATTAGCACGATCAATTCTAATTCATTCGTATGATCCATTCTAATTCATTCCTACGATCTATTCTAATTCATTCGTTCGAATGTTTCTATTCTAATTCATTCATACGATTCATTCTAATTCATTTGTACGATCCATTCTGATTCATTCGTACGATCCATTCTAATTCATTCGTACGATCCATTCTACTTCATTCGCACGAATGGATCCATTCTAATTCATTCGTACGATCCATTCTAATTCATTCGTACGATTCATTCTAATTCATTCATACGATCCATTCTAATTCATTCGTACGATCCATTCTACTTCATTCGCACGAATGTATCCATTCTAATTCATTCGTACAATCCATTCTAATTCATTCGCACGATCAATTCTAATTCATTCGTATGATCCATTCTAATTTATTCGTTCGATCCATTATAATTCATTCGTACGATCCATTCTAATTCATTCGCATGAATGTATCCATTCTAATTCATTCGTACGATCCATTCTAATTCATTCGTACGATTCATTCTAATTCATTCGTACGATCCATTCTAATTCATTCGTACGATCCGTTCTACTTCATTCGCACGAATGTATCCATTCTAATTCATTCGTACAATCCATTCTAATTCATTCGCACGATCAATTCAAATTCATTCGTATGATCCATTCTAATTCATTCCTACGATCTATTCTAATTCATTCGTTCGAATGTATCCATTCTAATTCATTCCTACGATCTATTCTAATTCATTCGTTCGAATGTATCCATTCTAATTCATTCATACGATTCATTCTAATTCATTCATACGATCCATTCTAATTCATTCGTACGATCCATTCTACTTCATTCGCACGAATGTATCCATTCTAATTCATTCGTACAATCCATTCTAATTCAATCGCACGATCAATTCTAATTCATTCGTATGATCCATTCTAATTCATTTCTACGATCTATTCTAATTCATTCGTTCGAATGTATCCATTCTAATTCATTCGTACGATTCATTCTAATTCATTCGTACGATCCATTCTAATTCATTCGTACGATCCATTCTACTTCATTCGCACGAATGTATCAATTCTAATTCATTCGTACGATCCATTCTAATTCATTCGCACGATCAATTCTAATTCATTCGTATGATCCATTCTAATTCATTCCTACGATCTATTCTAATTCATTCGTTCGAATGTATCCATTCTAATTCATTCGTACGATCCATTCTAATTCATTCGTACGATCCATTCTACTTCATTCGCACGAATGTATCCATTCTAATTCATTCGTACAATCCATTCTAATTCATTCGCACGATCAGTTCTAATTCATTCGTATGATCCATTCTAATTCATTCCTACGATCTATTCTATTTCATTCGTTCGAATGTATCCATTCTAATTCATTCGTACGATCCATTCTAATTCATTCGTACGATCCATTCTAATTCATTCCTACGATCTATTCTAATTCATTCGTTCGAATGTATCCATTCTAATTCATTCGTACGATCCATTCTGATTCATTCGTACAATCCATTCTAATTCATTCATACGATCCATTCTACTTCATTCGCACAAATGTATCCATTCTAATTCATTCGTATAATCCATTCTAATTCATTCGCACGATCAATTCTAATTCATTCGTATGATCCATTCTAATTCATTCCTACGATCTATTCTAATTCATTCCTTCGAATGTTTCCATTCTAATTCATTCGTACGATTCATTCTAAATCATTCGTACGATCCATTCTAATTCATTCGTACAATCCATTCTAATTCATTCCTATGATGAATTCTAATTCATTCGTATGATCCATTCTAATTCATTCCTACGATCTATTCTAATTCATTCGCACGAATGTATCCATTCTAATTCATTCGCACGATCCATTCTAATTCATTCATACGATCTATTCTAATTCATTCATACAATCCATTCTAATTCATTCGCACGAATGGATACATTCGTGCGAATGAAGTAGAATGGATCGTACGAATGAATTAGAATGGATCGTACGAATGAATTAGAATGAATCGTACGAATGAATTAGAATGGATACATTCGAACGAATGAATTAGAATAGATCATAGGAATGAATTAGAATGGATCATACGAATGAATTAGAATTGATCGTGCGAATGAATTAGAATGGTGTACGAATGAATTAGAATGGATACATTCGTGCGAATGAAGTAGAATGGATCGTACGAATGAATTAGAATGGATCGTACGAATGAATTGGAATGAATCGTACAAATGAATTAGAAGGGATACATTCGAACGAATGAATTAGAATAGATCGTAGGAATGAATTAGAATGGATCATACGAATGAATTAGAATTGATCATGCGAATGAATTAGAATGGATTGTACGAATGAATTAGAATGGATACATTCGTGCGAATGAAGTAGAATGGATCGTACGAATGAATTAGAATGGATCGTACGAATGAATTAGAATGAATCGTACGAATGAATTAGAATGGATACATTCGAACGAATGAATTAGAATAGATCGTAGGAATGAATTAGAATGGATCATACGAATGAATTAGAAATGATCGTGCGAATGAATTAGAATGGATTGTACGAATGAATTAGAATGGATACATTCGTGCGAATGAAGTAGAATGGATCGTACGAATGAATTAGAATGGATCATACGAATGAATTAGAATGAATCGTACGAATGAATTAGAATGGATATATTCGAACGAATGAATTAGAATAGATCGTAGGAATGAATTAGAATGGATCATACGAATGAATTAGAATTGATCGTGCGAATGAATTAGAATGGATTGTACGAATGAATTAGAATGGATACATTCGTGCGAATGAAGTAGAATGGATCGTACGAATGAATTAGAATGGATCGTACGAATGAATTAGAATGAATCGTATGAATGAATTAGAATGGATACATTCGAACGAATGAATTAGAATAGATCTTAGGAATGAATTAGAATGGATCATACGAATGAATTAGAATTGATCGTGCGAATGAATTAAAATGGATTGTATGAATGAATTAGAATGGATACATTCGTGAGAATGAAGTAGAATGGATCGTACGAATGAATTAGAATGGATCGTACGAATGAATTAGAATGAATCGTACGAATGAATTAGAATGGATACATTCGAACGAATGAATTAGAATAGATCGTAGGAATGAATTAGAATGGATCATACGAATGAATTAGAATTGATCGTGCGAATGAATTAGAATGGATTGTACGAATGAATTAGAATGGATACATTCGTGCGAATGAAGTAGAATGGATCGTACGAATGAATTAGAATGGATCGTACGAATGAATTAGAATGAATCGTACGAATGAATTGGAATGGATACATTCGAACGAATGAATTAGAATAGATCTTAGGAATGAATTAGAATGGATCATACGAATGAATTAGAATTGATCGTGCGAATGAATTAGAATGGATTGTACGAATGAATTAGAATGGATACATTCGTGCGAATGAAGTAGAATGGATCGTACGAATGAATTAGAATGGATCGTACGAATGAATTAGAATGAATCGTACGAATGAATTAGAATGGATACATTCGAACGAATGAATTAGAATAGATCGTAGGAATGAATTAGAATGGATCATACGAATGAATTAGAATTGATCGTGCGAATGAATTAGAATGGATTGCATGAATGAATTAGAATGGATACATTTGAGCGAATGAAGTAGAATGGATCGTACGAATGAATTAGAATGGATCGTACGAATGAATTAGAATGAATCGTTCGAATGAATTAGAATGGATACATTCGAACGAATGAATTAGAATAGATCGTAGGAATGAATTAGAATGGATCATACGAATGAATTAGAATTGATCGTGCGAATGAATTAGAATGGATTGTACGAATGAATTACAATGGATATATTCGTGTGAATGATGTAGAATGGATCGTACGAATGAATCAGAATGGATCGTACGAATGAATAAGAATGAATCGTACGAATGAATTAGAATGGATACATTCGAACGAATGAATTAGAATAGATCGTAGGAATGAATTAGAATGGATCATACGAATGAATTAGAATTGATCGTGCGAATGAATTAGAATGGATTGTACGAATGAATTAGAATGGATACATTCGTGCGAATGAAGTAGAATGGATCGTACGAATGAATTAGAATGGATCGTACGAATGAATTAGAATGAATCGTACGAATGAATTAGAATGGATACATTCGAACGAATGAATTAGAATAGATCATAGGAATGAATTAGAATGGATCATACGAATGAATTAGAATTGATCGTGCGAATGAATTAGAATGGATTGTACGAATGAATTAGAATGGATCCATTCTAATTCATTCGTACGATCCATTCTACTTCATTCGCACGAATGTATCCATTCTAATTCATTCGTACAATCCATTCTAATTCATTCGCACGATCAATTCTAATTCATTCGTATGATCCATTCTAATTCATTCCTACGATCTATTCAAATTCATTCGTTCGAATGTATCCATTCTAATTCATTCATACGATCCATTCTAATTCATTCGTACGATCCATTCTACTTCATTCGCACGAATGTATCCATTCTAATTCATTCGTACAATCCATTCTAATTCATTCGCCCGATCAATTCTAATTCATTCGTATGATCCATTCTAATTCAATCCTACGATCTATTCTAATTCATTCGTTCGAATGTATCTATTCTAATTCATTCGTACGATTCATTCTAATTCATTCGTACGATCCATTCTAATTCATTCGTACGATCCATTCTACTTCATTCGCACGAATGTATCCATTCTAATTCATTCGTGCAATCCATTCTAATTCATTCACACGATCATTTCTAATTCATTCGTATGATCCATTCTAATTTATTCCTACGATCTATTCTAATTCATTCGTTCGAATGTATCCATTCTAATTCATTCGTACGATTCATTCTAATTCATTCGTACGATCCATTCTAATTCATTCGTACGATCCATTCTAATTCATTCGTACGATCCATTCTAATTCATTCGTATGATCCATTCTACTTCATTCGCACGAATGTATCCATTCTAATTCATTCGTACAATCCATTCTAATTCATTCGCACGATCAATTCTAATTCATTCGTATGATCCATTCTAATTCATTCCTACGATCTATTCTAATTCATTCGTTCGAATGTATCCATTCTAATTCATTCGTACGATCCATTCTAATTCATTCGTACGATCCATTCTACTTCATTCGCACGAATGTATCCATTCTAATTCATTCGTATAATCCATTCTAATTCATTCGCATGATCAATTCTAATTCATTTGTATGATCCATTCTAATTCATTCCTACGATCTATTCTAATTCATTCGTTCGAATGTATCCATTCTAATTCATTCGTACGATTCATTCTAATTCATTCGTACGATCCATTTTAATTCATTCGTACGATCCATTCTACTTCATTCGCACGAATGTATCCATTCTAATTCATTCGTGCAATCCATTCTAATTCATTCGCACGATCATTTCTAATTCATTCGTATGATCCATTCTAATTCATTCCTACGATCTATTCTAATTCATTCGTACAATCCATTCTAATTCATTCGCACGAATGAATTTGAATAGATCGTAGGAATGAATTAGAATGAATCGTACGAATGAATTAGAATGGATACATTCGAATGAATGAATTAGAATAGATCGTAGGAATGAATTAGAATGGATCATACGAATGAATTAGAATTGATCGTGCGAATGAATTAGAATGGATTGTACGAATGAATTAGAATAGATCGTAGGAATGAATTAGAATGGATCATACAAATGAATTAGAAATGATCGTGCGAATGAATTAGAATGGATTGCACGAATGAATTAGAATGGATACATTCGTGCGAATGAAGTAGAATGGATCGTACGAATGAATTAGAATGGATCGTACGAATGAATTAGAATGAATCGTACGAATGAATTAGAATGGATACATTCAAACGAATGAATTAGAATAGATCGTAGGAATGAATTAGAATGGATCATACGAATTAATTAGAATTGATCGTGCGAATGAATTAGAATGGATTGTACGAATGAATTAGAATGGATACATTCGTGCGAATGAAGTAGAATGGATTGTACGAATGAATTAGAATGGATCGTACGAATGAATTAGAATGGATACATTCGAACGAATGAATTAGAATAGATCGTAGGAATGAATGATAATGGATCATACGAATGAATTAGAATTGATCGTGCGAATGAATTAGAATGGATTGTACGAATGAATTAGAATGGATACATTCGTGCGAATGAAGTAGAATGGATCGTACGAATGAATTAGAATGGATCGTACGAATGAATTAGAATGAATCGTATGAATGAATTAGAATGGATACATTCGAACGAATGAATTAGAATAGATCGTAGGAATGAATTAGAATGGATCATACGAATGAATTAGAATTGATCGTCCGAATGAATTAGAATGGATTGTACGAATGAATTAGAATGGATACATTCGTGAGAATGAAGTAGAATGGATCGTACGAATGAATTAGAATGGATCGTACGAATGAATTAGAATGAATCGTACGAATGAATTAGAATGGATACATTCGAACGAATGAATTAGAATAGATCGTAGGAATGAATTAGAATGGATCATACGAATGAATTAGAATTGATCGTGCGAATGAATTAGAATGGATCGTATGAATGAATTAGAAAGGATCATGCGAAGGAATTAGATTGGATCGTACGAATGAATTAGAATGGATACATTCGAACGAATGAATTAGAATAGATCGTAGGAATGAATTACAATGGATACATTCGTCCGAATGAATTAGGGTGTATCGTACGAATGCATTAGAATGGATATATTCGTGCGAATGAATTAGAATGGATTGTATGAATGAATTAGAATGGATCGTATGAATGAATTAGAATGGATCATGCGGATGAATTAAACTGGATCGTACGAATGAATAAGAATGGATCGTGCGACTGAATTAGAATGGATCGTACGATTTAATTAGAATGGTTACATTCGTGTGAATGAATTAGAATGGATCGTACGAATGAATTTGAATAGATACATTCGTGCGAATGAAATAGAATGGATCGTACAAATGAATTCGAATAGATCGTGCGAATGAATTAGAATGGATCGTGCGAATTAATTAGAATGGATCGTATGAATGAATTAGAAAGGATCGTATGAATGTATTAGAATGGATCGTGCGAATGAATTAGAATTGATCATGCGAATGAATTAGAATGGATCGTACGAATGAATTAGAATAGAATGTATCCATTCTAATTCATTCGTGCAATCCATTCTAATTCATTCGCACGATCCATTCTACTTCATTCGCACGAATGTATCCATTCTAATTCATTCGTACAATCCATTCTAATTCATTCGCACGATCAATTCTAATTCATTCGTATGATCCATTCTAATTCATTCCTACGATCTATTCTAATTCATTCAATTCACTCGTACGATCCATTCTAATTCATTCGTACGATCCATTCTACTTCATTCGCACGAATGTATCCATTCATACGAATGAATTAGAAATGATCGTGCGAATGAATTAGAATGGATTGTACGAATGAATTAGAATGGATACATACGTGCGAATGAAGTAGAATGGATCGTACGAATGAATTAGAATTGATCGTGCGAATGAATTAGAATGGATTGTACGAATGAATTAGAATGGATACATTCGTGCGAATGGATTAGAATGAATCGTACGAATGAATTAGAATGGATTGTACGAATGAATTAGAATGGATACATTCGTGCGAATGAAGTAGAATGGATCGTACGAATGAATTAGAATGGATCATACGAATGAATTAGAATTGATCGTGCGAATGAATTAGAATGGATTGTACGAATGAATTAGAATGGATACATTCGAACGAATGAATTAGAATAGATCGTAGGAATGAATTAGAATGGGTCATACGAATGAATTAGAATTGATCGTGCGAATGAATTAGAAAGGATTGTACGAATGAATTACAATGGATACATTCGTGCGAATGATGTAGAATGGATCGTACGAATGAATCAGAATGGATCGTACGAATGAATTAGAATGAATCGTACGAATGAATTAGAATGGATACATTCGAACGAATGAATTAGAATAGATCGTAGGAATGAATTAGAATGGATCATACGAATGAATTAGAATTGATCGTGCGAATGAATTAGAATGAATTGTACGAATGAATTAGAATGGATACATTCGTGCGAATGAAGTAGAATGGATCATACGAATGAATTAGAATGGATCGTACGAATGAATTAGAATGAATCGTACGAATGAATTAGAATGGATACATTCGAACAAATGAATTAGAATAGATCGTAGGAATGAATTAGAATGGATCATACGAATGAATTAGAATTGTTCGTGCGAATGAATTAGAATGGATTGTACGAATGAAATAGAATGGATCCATTCTAATTCATTCGTACGATCCATTCTACTTCATTCGCACGAATGTATCCATTCTAATTCATTCGTACAATCCATTCTAATTCATTCGCACGATCAATTCTAATTCATTCGTATGATCCATTCTAATTCATTCCTACGATCTATTCTAATTCATTCGTTCGAATGTATCCATTCTAATTCATTCATACGATCCATTCTAATTCATTCGTACGATCCATTCTACTTCATTTGCACGAATGTATCCATTCTAATTCATTCGTACAATCCATTCTAATTCATTCGCCCGATCAATTCTAATTCATTCGTATGATCCATTCTAATTCATTCCTACGATCTATTCTAATTTATTCGTTCGAATGTATCTATTCTAATTCATTCGTACGATTCATTCTAATTCATTCGTACGATCCATTCTAATTCATTCGTACGATCCATTCTACTTCATTCGCACGAATGTATCCATTCTAATTCATTCGTGCAATCCATTCTAATTCATTCGCACGATCATTTCTAATTCATTCGTATGATCCATTCTAATTCATTCCTACGATCTATTCTAATTCATTCGTTCGAATGTATCCATTCTAATTCATTCGTACGATTCATTCTAATTCATTCGTACGATCCATTCTAATTCATTCGTACGATCCATTCTAATTCATTCGTACGATCCATTCTACTTCATTCGCACGAATGTATCCATTCTAATTCATTCGTACAATCCATTCTAATTCATTCGCACGATCAATTCTAGTTCATTCGTATGATCCATTCTAATTCATTCCTACGATCTATTCTAATTCATTCGTTCGAATGTATCCATTCTAATTCATTCGTACGATTCATTCTAATTCATTCGTACGATCCATTCTAATTCATTCGTACGATCCATTCTACTTCATTCTCACGAATGTATCCATTCTAATTCATTTGTACAATCCATTCTAATTCATTCGCACGATCAATTCTAATTCATTCATATGATCCATTCTAATTCATTCCTACGATCAATTCTAATTCATTCGTTCGAATGTATCCATTCTAATTCATTCGTACGATCCATTCTAATTCATTCGTACGATCCATTCTACTTCATTCGCACGAATGTATCCATTCTAATTCATTCATACAATCCATTCTAATTCATTCGCACGATCAATTCTAATTCATTCGTATGATCCATTCTAATTCATTCCTACGATCTATTCTAATTCATTCGTTCGAATGTATCCATTCTAATTCATTCGTACGATCCATTCTAATTCATTCGTACGATCCATTCTACTTCATTCGCACGAATGTATCCATTCTAATTCATTCGTATAATCCATTCTAATTCATTCGCATGATCAATTCTAATTCATTTGTATGATCCATTCTAATTCATTCCTACGATCTATTCTAATTCATTCGTTCGAATGTATCTATTCTAATTCATTCGTACGATTCATTCTAATTCATTCGTACGATCCATTCAAATTCATTCATACGATCCATTCTACTTCATTCGCACGAATGTATCCATTCTAATTCATTCGTGCAATCCATTCTAATTCATTCGCACGATCATTTCTAATTCATTCGTATGATCCATTCTAATTCATTCCTACGATCTATTCTAATTCATTCGTACAATCCATTCTAATTCATTCGCACGATCAATTCTAATTCATTCGTATGATCCATTCTAATTCATTCCTACGAATGAATTAGAATGAATCGTAGGAATGAATTAGAATAGATCGTAGGAATGAATTAGAATTGATCGTACGAATGAATTAGAATGGATACATTCGAACGAATGAATTTGAATAGATCGTAGGAATGAATTAGAATGAATCGTATGAATGAATTAGAATGGATACATTCGAATGAATGAATTAGAATAGATCGTAGGAATGAATTAGAATGGATCATACGAATGAATTAGAATTGATCGTGCGAATGAATTAGAATGGATTGTACGAATGAATTAGAATAGATCGTACGAATGAATTAGAATGGATCATACGAATGAATTAGAAATGATCGTGCGAATGAATTAGAATGGATTGCACGAATGAATTAGAATGGATACATTCGTGCGAATGAAGTAGAATGGATCGTACGAATGAATTAGAATGGATCGTATGAATGAATTAGAATGAATCGTACGAATGAATTAGAATGGATACATTCGAAAGAATGAATTAGAATAGATCGTAGGAATGAATTAGAATGGATCATACGAATGAATTAGAATTGATCGTGCGAATGAATTAGAATGGATTGTACGAATGAATTAGAATGGATACATTCGTGTGAATGAAGTAGAATGGATCGTACGAATGAATTAGAATGGATACATTCGAACGAATGAATTAGAATAGATCGTAGGAATGAATTTTAATGGATCATACGAATGAATTAGAATTGATCGTGCGAATGAATTAGAATGGATTGTACGAATGAATTAGAATGGATACATTCGTGCGAATGAAGTAGAATGGATCGTACGAATGAATTAGAATGGATCGTACGAATGAATTAGAATGAATCGTATGAATGAATTAGAATGGATACATTCGAACGAATGAATTAGAATAGATCGTAGGAATGAATTAGAATAGATCATACGAATGAATTAGAATTGATCGTGCGAATGAATTAGAATGGATTGTACGAATGAATTAGAATGGATACATTCGTGAGAATGAAGTAGAATGGATCGTACGAATGAATTAGAATGGATCGTACGAATGAATTAGAATGAATCGTACGAATGAATTAGAATGGATACATTCGAACGAATGAATTAGAATAGATCGTAGGAATGAATTAGAATGGATCATACGAATGAATTAGAATTGATCGTGCGAATGAATTAGAATGGATCGTATGAATGAATTAGAAAGGATCATGCGAAGGAATTAGATTGGATCGTACGAATGAATTAGAATGGATACATTCGAACGAATGAATTAGAATAGATCGTAGAAATGAATTACAATGGATACATTCGTCCGAATGAATTAGGGTGGATCGTACGAATGCATTAGAATGGATATATTCGTGCGAATGAATTAGAATGAATTGTATGAATGAATTAGAATGGATCATATGAATGAATTAGAATGGATCGTGCGGATGAATTAAACTGGATCGTACGAATGAATAAGAATGGATCGTGCGACTGAATTAGAATGGATCGTACGATTTAATTAGAATGGTTACATTCGTGTGAATGAATTAGAATGGATCGTACGAATGAATTTGAATAGATACATTCCTGCGAATGAAATAGAATGGATCGTACAAATGAATTCGAATAGATCGTGCGAATGAATTAGAATGGATCGTGCGAATTAATTAGAATGGATCGTATGAATGAATTAGAAAGGATCGTATGAATGTATTAGAATGGATCGTGCGAATGAATTAGAATTGATCATGCGAATGAATTAGAATGGATCGTAAGAATGAATTAGAATGGAATGTATCCATTCTAATTCATTCGTGCAATCCATTCTAATTGATTCGCACGATCCATTCTACTTCATTCGCACGAATGTATCCATTCTAATTTATTCGTACAATCCATTCTAATTCATTCGCACGATCAATTCTAATTCATTCGTATGATCCATTCTAATTCATTCCTACGATCTATTCAAATTCATTCAATTCACTCGTACGATCCATTCTAATTCATTCGTACGATCCATTCTACTTCATTTGCACGAATGTATCCATTCATACGAATGAATTAGAAATGATCGTGCGAATGAATTAGAATGGATTGTACGAATGAATTAGAATGGATACATACGTGCGAATGAAGTAGAATGGATCGTACGAATGAATTAGAATTGATCGTGCGAATGAATTAGAATGGATTGTACGAATGAATTAGAATGGATACATTCGTACGAATGGATTAGAATGAATCGTATGAATGAATTAGAATGGATTGTACGAATGAATTAGAATGGATACATTCGTGCGAATGAAGTAGAATGGATCGTACGAATGAATTAGAATGGATCATACGAATGAATTAGAATTGATCGTGCGAATGAATTAGAATGGATTGTACGAATGAATTAGAATGGATACATTCGAACGAATGAATTAGAATAGATCGTAGGAATGAATTAGAATGGATCATATGAATGAATTAGAATTGATCGTGCGAATGAATTAGAATGGATTGTACGACGATCCATTCTAATTCATTCGTACGATCCATTCTACTTCATTCGCACGAATGTATCCATTCTAATTCATTCGTACAATCCATTCTAATTCATTCGCACGATCAATTCTAATTCATTCGTATGATCCATTCTAATTCATTCGTATGATCCATTCTACTTCATTCGCACGAATGTATCTATTCTAATTCATTCGTACAATCCATTCTAATTCATTCGTACGATTTATTCTAATTCATTCGTACGATCCATTCTAATTCATTCGTACGATCCATTATAATTCATTCGTTCGAATGTATCCTTTCTAATTCATTCGTACGATTCATTCTAATTCATTCGTACTATCCATTCTAATTCATTCGTATGATCCATTCTACTTCATTCGCACGAATGTATCCATTCTAATTCATTCGTACAATCCATTCTAATTCATTCGCACAATCAATTCTAATTCATTCGTATGATCCATTCTAATTCATTCCTACGATCTATTCTAATTCATTCGTTCGAATGTATCCATTCTAATTCATTCGTACGATTCATTCTAATTCATTCGTACGATCCATTCTAATTCATTCGTACAATCCATTCTAATTCATTCGCACGATCAATTCTAATTCATTCGTACGATTCATTCTAATTCATTCGTACGATCCATTCTAATTCATTCGTATGATCCATTCTAATTCATTCGCACGAATGTATCCATTCTAATTCATTCGTACAATCCATTCTAATTCATTCGCACGAACAATTCTAATTCATTCGTATAATCCATTCTAATTCATTCGTACATTCGTGCGAATGATCTAGAATGGATCGTACGAATGAATCAGAATGGATCGTACGAATGAATTAGAATGAATCGTACGAATGAATTAGAATGGATACATTCGAACGAATGAATTAGAATAGATCGTAGGAATGAATTAGAATGGATCATACGAATGAATTAGAATTGATCGTGCGAATGAATTAGAATGGATTGTACGAATGAATTAGAATGGATACATTCATGCGAATGAAGTAGAATGGATCGTACGAATGAATTAGAATGGATCGTACGAATGAAGTAGAATGGATCGTACGAATGAATTAGAATGGATCGTACGAATGAATTAGAATGAATCATACGAATGAATTAGAATTGATCGTGCGAATGAATTAGAATGGATTGTACGAATGAATTAGAATGGATACATTCATGCGAATGAAGTAGAATGGATCGTACGAATGAAGTAGAATGGATCGTACGAATGAATTAGAATGGATCGTACGAATGAATTAGAATGAATCATACGAATGAATTAGAATGGATCGTACAATCCATTCTAATTCATTCGTACAATCCATTCTAATTCATTCGCACGATCAATTCTAATTCATTCGTATGATTCATTCTAATTCATTCCTACGATCTATTCTAATTCATTCGTTTGAATGTATCCATTCTAATTCATTCGTACGATTCAATCTAATTCATTCGTACGATCCATTCTAATTCATTCGTACGATCGATTCTACTTCATTCGCACGAATGTATCCATTATAATTCATTCGTACAATCCATTCTAATTCATTCGCACGATCAATTCTAATTCATTCGTATGATCCATTCTAATTCATTCCTACGATCTATTCTAATTCATTCGTTCGAATATATCCATTCTAATTCATTCATACGATTCATTCTAATTCATTCGTACGATCCATTCTGATTCATTCGTACGATCCATTCTACATCATTCGCACGAATGTATGAATGAATTAGAATGGATCATACGAATGAATTAGAATTGATCGTGCGAATGAATTAGAATGGATTGTACGAATGAATTAGAATGGATACATTCGTGCGAATGATTTAGAATGGATCATACGAATGAATTAGAATGGATCGTACGAATGAATTAGAATGAATCGTACGAATGTTTCCATTCTAATTCATTCGTACGATTCATTCTAATTCATTCGTACGATCCATTCTAATTCATTCGTACGATCCATTCTACTTCATTCGCACGAATGTATCCATTCTAATTCATTCGTACAATCCATTCTAATTCATTCGCACAATCAATTCTAATTCATTCGTATCATCCATTCTAATTCATTCCTACGATCTATTCTAATTCATTCGTTCGAATGGATACATTCGTGCGAATGATGTAGAATGGATCGTACGAATGAATCAGAATGGATCGTACGAATGAATTACGAATGAATTAGAATGAAAACATTCGTACGATTCATTCTAATTCATTCATACGATCCATTCTAATTCATTCGTATGATCCATTCTAATTCATTCCTACGATCTATTCTAATTCATTCGTTCGAATGTTTCCATTCTAATTCATTCGTACGATTCATTCTAATTCATTCGTACGATCCATTCTGATTCATTCGTACGATCCATTCTAATTCATTCGTACGATCCATTCTACTTCATTCGCATGAATGTATCCATTCTAATTCATTCGTACAATCCATTCTAATTCATTCGCACGATCAATTCTAATTGATTCGTATGATCCATTCTAATTCATTCCTACGATCTGGATATATTCGTGTGAATGAAGTAGAACGGATCGTACAAATGAATTAGAATGGATCGTACGAATGAATTAGAATGAATCGTACGAATGAATTAGAATGGATCGTACGAATGAATTAGAATGGATCAGCAAATTCGGAAACTTATAAGGGCGTCAAATGTGTTATTTAAATTAACGGTTCAAATAGACGGTTCAGAAACGTTTGATTCAATCGGCGCCCTTAGAAGTTTCAGATTTTGTTAATTTTTTGTGAGGATGATCAAATTGCCATAATGATCATACGAATGAATTAGAATGGATCGTACGAATGAATTAGAATGAATCGTACGAATGAATTAGAATGGATACATTTGAACGAATAAATTAGAATAGATCGTAGGAATGAATTAGAATGGATCATACGAATGAATTAGAATTGATCGTGCGAATGAATTAGAATGGATTGTACGAATGAATTAGAATGGATACATTCGTGCGAATGAAGTAGAATGGATCGTACGAATGAATTAGAATGGATCGTACGAATGAATCAGAATGGATCGTACGAATGAATTAGAATGAATCGTACGAATGAATTAGAATGGAAACATTCGAACGAATGAATTAGAATAGATCGTAGGAATGAATTAGAATGGATCATACGAATGAATTAGAATTGATCGTGCGAATGAATTAGAATGGATTGTACGAATGAATTAGAATGGATATATTCGTGCGAATGAATTAGAATGGATCATACGAATATATTAGAATTGATCGTACAATCCATTCTAATCCATTCTAATTCATTCGTACGATCCATTCTAATTCATTCGTACAATCCATTCTAATTCATTCGTACGATTCATTCTAATTCATTCGTACGATCCATTCTAATTCATTCGTACGATCCATTCTACTTCATTCGCACGAATGTATCCATTCTAATTCATTCGTACAATCTATTCTAATTCATTTGCATGATCAATTCTAATTCATTCGTATGACCCATTCTAATTCATTCCTACGATCTATTCTAATTCATTCGTTCGAATGTATCCATTCTAATTCATTCGTATGATTCATTCTAATTCATTCGTACGATCCATTCTAATTCATTCGTACGATCCATTCTACTTCATTCGCACGAATGTATCCATTATAATTCATTCGTACAATCCATTCTAATTCATTCGCACGATCAATTCTAATTCATTTGTATGATCCATTCTAATTCATTCCTACGATCTATTCTAATTCATTCGTTCGAATGTATCCATTCTAATTCATTCGTACGATTCATTCTAATTCATTCGTACGATCCATTCTAATTCATTCGTACGGTCCATTCTACTTCATTCGCACGAATGTATCCATTCTAATTCATTCGTGCAATCCATTCTAATTCATTCGCACGATCAATTCTAATTCATTCGTATGATCCATTCTAATTCATTCCTACGATCTATTCTAATTCATTCGTTCGAATGTATCCATTCTAATTCATTCGTACGATTCAATCTAATTCATTCGTACGATCCATTCTAATTCATTCGTACGATCCTTTCTACTTCATTCGTACGATCCATTCTACTTCATTCGCACGATCAATTCTAATTCATTCGTATGATCCATTCTAATTCATTCCTACGATCTATTCTAATTCATTCGTTCGAATGGATCGTACGAATGAATTAGAATGAATCGTACGAATGAATTAGAATAGATACATTCGAACGAATGAATTAGAATAGATCGTACGAATGAATTAAATGGATCGTACGAATGAATTAGAATGAATCGTACGAATGAATTAGAATGGATACATTCGAACGAATGAATTAGAATAGATCGTAGGAATGAATTAGAATGGATCATACGAATGAATTAGAATTGATCGTGCGAATGAATTAGAATGGATTGCATGAATGAATTAGAATGGATACATTCGTGCGAATGAAGTAGAATGGATCGTACGAATGAATTAGAATGGATCGTACGAATGAATTAGAATGAATCGTACGAATGAATTAGAATGGATACATTCGAACGAATGAATTAGAATAGATCGTAGGAATGAATTAGAATGGATCATACGAATGAATTAGAATTGATGGTGTGAATGAATTAGAATGGATTGTACGAATGAATTAGAATGGATACATTCATGCGAATGAAGTAGAATGGATCGTACGAATGAATTAGAATGGATCGTACGAATGAATTAGAATGGATACATTCAAACGAATGAATTAGAATGGATACATTCGAATGAATGAATTAGAATAGATCGTAGGAATGAATTAGAATGGATCATACGAATGAATTAGAATTGATCGTGCGAATGAATTAGAAAGGATTGTACGAATGAATTAGAATGGATACATTCGTGCGAATGAAGTAGAACGGATCGTACGAATGAATTAGAATGGATCGTACGAATGAATTAGAATGAATCATACGAATGAATTAGAATGGATCGTACGAATGAATTAGAATGGATACATTCATGCGAATGAATTAGAATGGATCGTACGAATGAGTAAGAATGGATCGTACGAATGAAATAGAATGGATCGTACGAATGAATTAGAATGGATCGTGCTAATGAATTAGAATGGATCGTACGAATGAATTAGAATGGATACATTCATGCGAATGAATTAGAATGGATCGTACGAATGAGTAAGAATGGATCGTACGAATGAAATAGAATGGATCGTACGAATGAATTAGAATGGATCATGCTAATGAATTAGAATGGATCGTACGAATGACTTAGAATAGATTGTGCGAATGAATTAGAATGGATCGTATAAATGAATTAGAATGGATCGTGCGAATGAATTAGAATGGATCGTATGACTGAATTAGAATGGATACATTCGTGCGAATGAATTAGAATGGATCGTACGAATGAGTAAGAATGGATCATACAAATGAAATTGAATGGATCGTACGAATGAATTAGAATGGATCGTGCTAATGAATTAGAATTGATCGTGCGAATGAATTAGAATGGATTGTACGAATGAATTAGAATGGATACATTCGTGCGAATGAAGTAGAACGGATCGTACGAATGAATTAGAATGGATCGTACGAATGAATTAGAATGAATCATACGAATGAATTAGAATGGATCGTACGAATGAATTAGAATGGATACATTCATGCGAATGAATTAGAATGGATCGTACGAATGAGTAAGAATGGATCGTACGAATGAAATAGAATGGATCGTACGAATGAATTAGAATGGATCGTGCTAATGAATTAGAATGGATCGTATGAATGAATTAGAATGGATACATTCATGCGAATGAATTAGAATGGATCGTACGAATGAGTAAGAATGGATCGTACGAATGAAATAGAATGGATCGTACTTATGAATTAGAATGGATCATGCTAATGAATTAGAATGGATCGTACGAATGACTTAGAATAGATTGTGCGAATGAATTAGAATGGATCGTACGAATGAATTAGAATGGATCGTATAAATGAATTAGAATGGATCGTGCGAATGAATTAGAATGGATCGTATGACTGAATTAGAATAGATACATTCGTGCGAATGAATTAGAATGGATCGTACGAATGAGTAAGAATGGATCATACAAATGAAATAGAATGGATCGTACGAATGAATTAGAATGGATCGTGCTAATGAATTAGAATGGATCGTACGAATAAATTAGAATAGATTGTCCGAATGAATACATTCGTGCGAATGAAATAGAATGGATCGTATGAATGAATCAGAATGGATCGTATGAATGAATTCGAATGGATCGTACGAATGAATTACAATGGATATATTCGTCCGAATGAATTAGAATGGATCATACGAAGGAATTAGGGTGGATCGTGTGGGTGCAAATTTTGGCATAAATCTACCACGGGACCCACCGACCCTGCCTGGTGGGCTCACGAGATCTACCACAGGACCCACCGGCCCTGCTTGGTGGGCCCACGAGGGTTACAGCGGGACCCACCGGCCCTACCTGGTGAGCCCACGAGGATTACAGCGGGACCCACCGGCCCTGCCTGGTGGGCCCACGAGGACTACAGCGGGACCCACCAGCCCTGCCTGGTGGACCCCCGAAGACAACCGCAGGGCCCGCAACTTTACCTGGAGAATCCCCAGATACTACAGCAGAAACCGCCATTCGCCACCCGGAATGCCTATAAATAGCAGAGCCTTCGAATGTAAAAGGATCCCAATCCACAAATCTGATTTCCACTCTGAGATCTGACTTTCAGAACCAGAGCTCTGGGATTTCAAACTTCCGATCTACCATCTCCCTTTGATCTTCTTTCAGAAAGATCAGTGTTTACAGTGATACTCGGCCTGTCGAGATTACTTCAATATAAGTGTTAGTGAATTCGGGTTGCACCCTATAGCACGGAGACGTAGGCTTCGGCTGAACTCCGAGATCACTTCTCGTGTCAAACTCTCTCTGATTGCCTCTCTGTTTACATATCGAAAGAGGTAACTTCAAATCCAATTGACAGATCGATCAACGATCTTCAACTCGAACCTTCAATTGACTGGTGCTGCGAGAGTCTTCGGGTCGGCACGAAGATTTTTCCGCCACAGTTTGGCGCCGTCTGTGGGATCCGAGCGAGAAGCCGTGTCCTCTCTACTTCGACTACCAGATCAATAGCCAAACTTCCTCACCCCCTCGGTTGATCAGACAACTGATCGGATGTCGGCAATCTCGTTGTACCCTTCGCACTCTGAATGGCGAGAACCAAACATCAGGGTCAACCAGAAGGAAGTAACACTCAACATCAATCTCGTCCTGAGACTCGTTCAATGAGTCAAAGGCTCAATTTTGGGCAGCCCATTGCTGTCCCCGAGATGGGGGTTCATTCAGGAAGCGGGAGATCAGTCGATCGACCGATCGCTCCTCATCCTCATCAATCAATTGGGCAGACTGTCCCTGCTCCTGCTGAAGATCCTCCATCGACTTACCAGATCTCTGCAATCGATTTCCAACTACTCCAATTGGCGAAGCAAAACGCCACCCTCACTGCTGAGAGGGATGCTCTGAAGAAGGCAGCTTCCGAAGCTGGAATTGCTATTCCGATCCCCTCCGCAAGTGAGAGAGTTGATCCTCCTCGACATTCAATTTACTCCGAACAACGGAGGTCAATGGGCACTGATGCTCTCGAGAGGATTCGACGCGACCCAACTCCCTCTGCTGCTCCTTGGAAGCAGAGTGTTTGGGATCGTCTTGAAGACGAGTCCTCTCAATCTTCATCTGGTCGTAACTGCGACAAAAGAGCACCATCGAAGCTCAATCTGCCAAGGAAGCACCAAATGAAAGGCGCTCCTTCAAAGAGTAGAGTCTCCCCTTCCATTCCACTCCAACGTGGACTTGGATCGGACCTTCGGCATCGACTTCGACCGGCAAACACTTCAATACCAGGACAAGACCTTGCGATCTTGCCTCTTGACCCACCTTTAGGTCGAGGACATGGTCGTAGGGATGGCTACTCTTCTGCCGGGCCACTTCATCGAAGCCTCTTCGAATCAGCATTTCCAAGAGGATGGAGAACTCCTACCCTCCCCAAATTCAACTGCGTCCGAGGAGATCCAAGCCTCCATATACTTGCCTTCAAGCAAGCTCTAACGCCACACGAAGAGGAAAACAACGTGCTCTGCCGCACCTTCGCGGGAAGTCTCGACGAGCCTTCACTCGACTGGTATCACAATCTCCGAGCTGGGTCCATTACCCAGTTCGGTGTTTTGGCTAACCTCTTTGTGCAGCATTACCAGCTCAACCTGAAACCCGAGAAGAAGCTCGACTCTCTATATCGACTAAGGATGGGTGCAGATGAGACTCTCCGCAGCTTCACGAGGAGGTTTCGCAACGAGCATGCTGCTCTCTCTGGAAGGCATCTAGATGATGAAGCCATCATGTTGGCTTTCCAGAACGCTCTCCGCTTCGATCTACACATCTACAACGACTTCATCCGTAATCCCCCTCCTTCTCTGGGAGCTATGTTCGATCGAATTCAGAGGGAGATTGAGGTGGAAGACGATCAAGTCGCTCGAAAAGGGCGAGAAACTAAGAGAAGGCCTGCTGAAAGAGAAGCACCTAAATATGCTGCAAAGGCTCACAACACTGAAGCAGCAGCCCCTCCGGCCAACAAAAGATCAAAGAATGATAGGCGTCGATCTCCAACGAAGACCACTTTTACCGAGTGGAACATGCCAGTCGAGCAGATACTCGACCGTATTCAACACGACGAGTATCTTCGGAGGCCCAATCCTCTTCAACCAAATTCCAAATTCACAGCAGACAAAACAGTCTACTGTGAATTCCATCGAAGTCACGGCCATTCCACCGATCGGTGTTTTCGGTTGAAATTCCATCTTGAAGACTTGCTACGAGAAGGCCACCTTCAAGAATTCGTCAACAATGGGCACGATCAACGTCGAACCTCAGCCAAGGGGAAAGAAGTGTGTTGGATACATCAAATCTTTTCCAACCGGCAACCAATTTCTGTGAATGCCAATGTCTTTGGCATTCATGGAACCCTGCACAATCAAGCTTTGACCGGGAAGGAAGTCGATCGGCAGGTTCGACGCATCTTCCATGTTCGATCTACTGCAAACAAAGAAGATACCTGGATCGAGAAGCCCATCGAAGGTCTGGCTTGGCCATCCATAGTCTTCAACGACACCGATCTTCAAGGAGTTCACACTCCACATCGAGACCCTCTGGTCTTGAAACTCATTATCGACGGCAGCACTGTCAACCGGATCCTCATCGACACCGGAAGCTCCATCGACATTATGTTCTCAGACTGTTTCAAACGTCTGGGACATAAGTATCAAAGCCTCGACGTCGTCCCGACTGTGATCACCGGCTTCAACGGTGAACAAAGCATCACAGTGGGCGAATCCAGATTTACCATCGACCTCAGCCGAGAGACTCGAGTCTCGGTGAGGTTTGCAATCGTCGAAGGAATGTCTAGCTATAACGCCATTCTTGGGCGACCATTCCTCCATCAGATCAATGCCATCTCCTCCTCTTACCATCAACTACTCAAATTTGCAACTGGAGAAGGCATCGTCTGCATTCGAGGCGATCAGCAAGCTGGAAGGTCTTGTGAAGCTGCTGCGGCAAAGACAGATCGAAAGATTAACATTGCTCCTCCAAAGCGGCCACGAGATGAAGCTGGTCCCTCTTCTAAATAGCAATCAAAGGAGATTCCGCTGACCGAACCTCCGCCAATCGAATGGAAAGCATCACCTTCAATTGAAGAAATCATCCCGATCAACATAGGCAGCGGAGATCTCCCTCGACAAACATTTATTGGTACCGGTCTTAGCGACGTAGAAGCGCAAGACATGGTATCCTTCCTCCAGTCCAATATCGACGTCTTCGCATGGTGCTTCGAAGACATGCCTGGGATCAATCCAGATGACGCTTGTCACCGACTTGCGATCAAAGAAGAGGTGAAGCCCGTCAAGCAAAAGCCTCGCACCATTCGACCAGAGCTGCAAGTTGCTGTTCAAGAAGAAATTACCAAGCTACTCGCAGCCGGATTCATCCGAGAAGTAGAGTATCCAACTTGGATCTCTAACATAGTGGCTGTTCCAAAGAAGAATGGGAAAGTCAGAGTCTGCATCGACTTTACCAATCTCAACAAGGCTTGCCCCAAAGATCCTTTTCCCATGCCAAGGATAGATAGACTCGTCGACGCCACTGCTGGCCACGAGCTGTTGTCTTTCATGGATGGGTATTCTGGATACAATCAAATTCCACTCCACGCTGATGATCAGGAGAAGACATGTTTTGTGACTAGCCGAGGCCTTTATTGCTACAATGTCATGCCATTCGGCCTCAAAAATGCTGGTTCCACCTATCAAAGGCTAGTCACCAAAATGTTCGAAGATCAGATCGGTCGCAACGTCGAAGTCTATGTCGATGATCTCCTCACCAAGAGTTCCGTTCGGAGCAAACATCTATCTGATCTGGCTGAAACCTTCCAAGTCCTCCGAAAGTATCGAATGAAGCTCAATCCAGCCAAGTGCGCTTTCGGAGTTCAATCTGGTAAATTCCTGGGTCATCTTGTGACCAGGAGAGGTATTGAAGCCAATCCTGATCAAATTCGAGCCATCATCGATATGCCTTCACCTACAAATCGAAAAGAAGTTCAACGTCTCACTGGAAGATTAGCAGCACTCAATCGATTCATCTCAAAGTCCTCAGACAAGTGCAAGCCACTCTTCGACAAGCTACGAAAGGCGGATACCTCCGGCTGGAGTCCAACCTGTGAAGAAGCATTTCAAAGTATCAAGAAATATCTGGTGCAAGCTCCTATCCTGACTGCTCCACTTCCAAAAGAAGACTTGTGGCTCTACCTTGCCGTGACCGATCAAGCAATCAGCGCGGTCTTAGTCAGTAGAAGAGAAGGCATCGAACATCCAGTCTACTACATCAGCCACACTCTTCTTCCGGCTGAGACTCGCTACTCAAAAACTGAGAAGGTCATCTTGGCCTTGCTCACTGCTTCGCGTCGTCTTCAACCGTACTTCGTCTCCCACCAGATTACTGTCATTTCAGAACACTCACTCAAAGATATCATTGACAAAGCTGGTCGAGCTGGTCGAATGACCAAATGGGTGATCGAAATGAGTGCTCTGGGGATTCAATTCGAATCTCGCACTTCTATCAAAGGTCAAGCAATTGCTGATTTTCTAGCTGACTTTCCAGTTGAAGACCCCATCACTTGGGAAGATGATGTCGACATGCGCTTGGAAGATGAGGATACTCCTTCGATCAATCCTGCAACAAAAATTGATCCAAGTCTTGAAGTTATTTCTGCAACTCCTCCATGGAAGCTTTATACTGATGGAGCATCAAGTTCGATCGGTTCGGGAACTGGGATAGTCTTAATATCCCCCGAACTCGATCATCTCCAGAAAGCCACTCTCCTTGGGTTTAATGCCACCAACAACGAAGCTGAATATGAAGCACTCATTTCCGGACTAGAAATGGCAGAATCTCTGGGGGTAGATCAAATCATCATATACAGCGACTCCCAATTGATCATAAGGCAAATCAATGGAGAGTACACAGCTCGAGAAGAAAGAATGCAACTCTACTTGGCCTTAGTACGACGTCTTCAACAACGTTTTACTAGCGCTGAATTCATTCAAATCCCCAGAGCAGAGAACCGAGAAGCAGATGCCTTAGCTAATGCTGCCTCAGTTCTTGGAGACTCACTCGGAGGAAGGTAAATACAGATCGATTATCAAGAAGTGCCCAAGACCATCCCCGATCAACAGGTCCTTACTACTACAAAAGAATCCGGGGGTGGAGATCAACTTCAAGACTGGAGGCGACCAATCTTCGACTTCTTCAAGCATGGCAAAATGCCGGAAGATCCAAATCAAGCCCGAAGACTTCAGAGGAAACTCCCGTGCTACATTTTGCAAGGAGAAGATCTATACTTCAAATCTCACAGCGGGATGTTACTCAAGTGCCTTGGTCCTGAACAAGCACAAGCAATCCTGATTGATATCCACTCTGGAGCTTGTGGAAATCATTCAGGAGGAAGATCTCTTGAAGCCAAGACGAAGCTACAAGGGTATTACTGGCCAACAATGGCAAAGGATGCTCAACAAGTCGTTCAAAGATGCGAGCCTTGCCAACGACACGCTCGAGCTATCCATCTCCCTGCAGATGAACTTCATCAACTATCAAGTCCTTGGCCTTTCCATCAATGGGGGTTAGATTTCTTGGGTCCTTTCCCTCCATCTCCAAGCAAGAAGAAATATCTACTGCTGGCTACTGATTACTTCACCAAATGGGTCGAAGCTGTGCCCCTCTTTCGAGAGACTGACGACGAAGTGATCAAATTCATTCGGCACAACATCTTCTCAAGATTTGGCACACCTCAAGTTCTTGTTGCTGACAATGGAGCTCAATTTGACTCAGACAAGTTCCGAGAGTTCTGTCTGAACAACGGTATCAAGTTATTCTATTCAACTCCAAGATATCCTCAATGCAATGGTCAAGCTGAAGCCTCAAACAGATCTATACTTGATATACTCAAGAAGAAACTCAACGACAAGAAGGGATTGTGGGAGCAAGTCCTACCTGAAGTTCTTTGGGGGTATCGCACAACTCCGAGAAGATCAACAGGGTTCTCACCCTTCCGTCTAACATATGGGTCAGAAGCAATACTCCCAACAGAAAATATATCTAGAACTTTGAAGACCAAAGCTGTTGAAGAAGGAGTCAATGAAGAACTTCGGATCAATGATCTAGACTTCTCTGAAGAACTACGAGATCTAGCATCACTTCGTGTGGCCAAATATCAACAGAAGATCAAAAGAGCCTATGACAAGAAAGTCCACAAGAGACAATTCCCAGTGGGTAGTTTAGTTCTCAGAGCAGTTTTCTACAATACCAAAGAACACAGCAGTGGAAAGCTTGCTCCCAACTGGGAAGGTCCATATATCATTGAGTCGGTTGGAGGCAAAGGTTCTTACAGACTGATCACACCAGAAGGAGATAGATTGCCTCGAGCTTGGAATTCTAGACACCTCAAGTTGTTCTATCCATAATGTAAATTCTGTGATGAATAAAGCTCTCTTTCAAATGTTCAAGTGTACAAGTGTTCTGATTTTCAATCCAAGTTCTGAAGCAGTTTCAAGTTATCCATATTCAAATTACCAGGTCTTTTAACAAGTTTGGGTGTTAGGGTTGCGACCCAACCCCTTACTAGCAAATGTTAAAAACTGACCATTTTCAAGTTACCAGGTCTTAACATGTTTGGGTGTTAGAGTTGCGACTCGACCCCTTACTAGCGAATGTTAAACTGACCTTCGAAATTCAATATCCAATTTCAATCAATTCGATATCGTCTAACAGGTTTGGGAGTCTGAGTTGCGACTCGACCCCTTACATCCAAATGTTATTCGAATTCAAATTCAATTTTCAAAGTTACCAGTTTGGGTGATTGAGTAGCGACTCAACCCCTTACATTCAAGTATATGCGTATTCAAATTATGTTCAAATTTATGAATACTCAATCATGTCAAATAGCATTCCAGAACTCAACATTCAAAGACATTCAACTCAAAAGAAGTGCAAGTTTCAAATACCAAAAAGATGTCTTCTATTATCATCAAAATATGTCAGATACAAGGAGCTGTTACATTTCAAAAATTTACAAGTACAACAACAAAGAAGAAGAAAAGTCTCAGGGCTTGGCCACACTCTTCGCATGCGACTTCTCCCCTTCAGATCCAGGACGAGCTTTACTCGCCACTGATGCCTTGGAGGATCGGATGCTAGCTACATGAGTCCTGAGCGCTTCTGCTGCCTTCTCTGCAGTTTCCTTGTAAACCTTGCACTCTGACAGCGCATGCTCCATTGCCTTTTTGGAAGTCTCCTCTCTGGCAGTGAAGGCAGCGTGCTGAGTAGCAAGTTGTTGCTTCAGCTCTTGAATCTCGATGGTGCGGCCACAGGACATGTCCTCAACCCTGGAGAGTCGAGTCTTCAGGGATTCGAGCTCGTGACTCTGTGCCTCACACCGATCCTTCAGCCCCTTGATCTCCAGCCTTCCCTTGCGAAGTTCCTCAATCTTGGATTTGAGAGAGGCTTTCTTCGAAGTCAGGAGATCTCTCAGCTCATCTCTCTCCGCGGTCAACTGATTTATTTCAGCCACAGCTTCTTTTGCTCCCGCCCTCAAGGAGAGTTTGGTTGCAACATTCATAAGTGCTGAGTTCTGCAAAAGAACAAAAGAGTTGAATTATTCTGAAGAAAGATAAGATTCAAATGATCGATCAAGCAGATGCACCTACCAACAGGTTAATTCTATCAAAAGCTTCATCCAAAGTGGCACTCGGAAGGTTGATGAGTTTTCTGATCGCAGCAGTGGGGCGGTTGATATCAACGTCACCCAAGTTTTTTATTGTCGGAGTCAGTCCAGCAGGCGTACCTGCAATCAAAGGGAATCAAAGTGTTAGATTATTTTCGAACTTCAAAGACAAGACATTCAAAGCAAGTTAAGTTCAATTACCTGATGTTTCGACCTTCGGCTCTTTGCCTTTCCGACGATCAGAGCCACTCTTAGGAGTCGATTTCTCCTGAGTCGGGGTTGGCGCTGGTTGAGGTTGAGGAGCCCCATCCCCCACTCGACTTCCCCTCTCCAAATTAGCAGGGGGGGAAGCATTCCTGGGAGGTGAGGCTCTCTCTTCTTGCGACCCGCCTGGCTGGATGAGCCCGGCCAGCATGGCCTCCACCTCGTTGAGCAGAGAGTGAGAGGGGGGAGGGGGTTGCTCAACCTCTACACCCCCACTCATTGTTGCTCCCTCAATGCGAGGAACGTCGGGGGGAATCTGATCGAGGGGTGTGGGGTTGCTTCCAACCCCACCACTCCTCGACAGCTTTATTTTCAGGCGCATCGGCCTCTTCAATTCGTCAAATTTGTAGGTGGGAACCACCTTTTTGCCGTCGCCCTCTGTGTCGAGAATTTCCTCCATCTGACGGGCTTTAACCTCGTCAATGGGAATAGGGATCGAATCCTCCCCCGTTGCACCACCAGTGGGGGTGGGAGGAATTTCTTCCTCACCACCCCCATTCTCATCATCCCCACTGGAGGGGGTAGAAGACGGATCGTCCTCGCCGTCCCCGTCCTCATCTTCGCCACTGCCACTGTTGTCGTGGCTGGCATTCTCAGTTTCTTCTTCTTCATTCTTCTTTTCTTCTTCTTCATCTTCTTTCTTCTTGTCTTGGTCTTCATCTTCCTTAGGCTTGACGAGAGTTTTTCGCTTCTTCTTCACTGGGCCTCTTTGGAGCACCAGTTTCTCGTCCATGGTAGGTAACCGGCGCCTCGCAGTGTAGATTTTCTTCTCGGCCCGAACCTTCCGGATGACCTTGCCTGACTGAGGGTCCTCCTCGTAGTCAGAGTATAGGACCTCGTTGTCCTCGTACCTATCCTTTGACCTGTGGAGGAGATTGGCCTTGCCATATCTCACAGGACAGTTAGAAAACTGTTTCCACGACCTGGTTCCACAGGTTAGTTCGAGGAACAAGTTATCTATGGCTCCCGCCCTCTCAGAATTCCAGGCGAAGATGCCTCCAGCGCTGTACATTTTCACCGCCTCGTGCACGCTGTCTCGGGGGGTGTCGGGCACTGACATGGACGTCCAGGCGCCAGATACAGAAATTGGCCAGTCAGTATACAACTTGTCCGAAGGGACCGTATCGGTGAGCGGCCGCAGGGGAGATACTCCAGTCAAATTATAGAAAGGGCTGTCCTTCCTGTAATTCCATCGATAATGAAAAAAGAAGTATCCGAGCTCAATCCTGGCAGGTTCACCATCCGGGATGCTGGAGTAACAGGCCCTCAAGTCCTCTTGAAAATCTGATTCCACCCGGCAGAACGCATAGATGATTCGCCAGGCATTCCCTGTGACTTGCCCCGGGCAAAGGCCAGATGTATTCAGTAGTCTTGCAGCGAAGGGTGGCAGAGGCAGACGTAGGCCGCAGTTCATTTGGCCGATGGTCACGATGGTTCCCATGACCTTCTCGTTGCTGGCAAAATTGGTGAAGACGGTCTTCTTGTCGATGCCGAAAGCCGTCTGGATGCTAGGGAGTGAAGGCTGCGCTCCCTTCCCTTCAGTGAAGTAAGAGAGAAGTGCTTGCCACTTCTTCCTCTTTGTATCTGTGAACTCACCACCCACATTGTACATGTACTCCGTCTCGTCTGTCAGGGGCATAAGAGGACCCAGAACAAACTTCACTTTGGGGATGAATTCTGGCCTTGATGGCGCTGAGGCAAAACCTACCCCTTGGTGCCTCTTGCCCAGTTGGCCAAGTTCAGCTAGAGCAGCCTTGCCTTTGCCGCGGCCCCTCGGAGGAGATTGAACCTCGACAATTTCCTTCCCCTTTCTCTTCGAGGGAGCTGTACCGGACTTCTTCGAACTGCCAGATGAAGCCATTCGACCGATCGAACGAGAACAAGAACAAGAGCAGAAAATCAAGAGAACAAGGGTCTGGACTTCGAAAAATTTTGGAAGCGTGAGGCGAAATGACAGCCGGTGAAAACTTTTTGTACCCAGGGTAAAACAGGTGCGCAAATCGAGAAGACACGTGTCTTCACCATATCAAATCGCGTGTTTTTGTAGGTACACGTGGCATCCATCCGTAGCAAGCGCAAAACCAGGCGAACAGTCGCGACCAGGCGAAACGTCGGACCTACCGGTCCACATGAACCAACGGTCCAAGCAAGCCACCGGTCTGGGTAAACCGGACCGCCGGTTTAAACCGGACCGCCGGTTCAAAGCAACCATCAAGCCAACCAAGGATTCAAAACAAGAAGAATCAAGCTCCATCAATGTTCAAAACTCCGCCAAAAATATCGAAGAACAAAGCAGTAAACATCCTTTGAAGGGCAGGTTCACAACTTTACTTCGATCAGTCAAATCTCTACTGGATCTGGCAAAAAACCAAGGGTTTTTTGCCGATCACTCGAACCTTGACCGGATATTTTTCACCGATCGGACAAACATGTCCGATCGGCGAAAGTTATCTGATCGGTCAAATTTCTACTGGATCTGGCAAAAAACCAAGGTTTTTTGCCGATCACTCGAACCTTGACCGGATATTTTTCACCGATCGGACAAACATGTCCGATCGGCGAAAGTTATCTGATCGGTCAAATTTCTACTGGATCTGGCAAAAAACCAAGGTTTTTTGCCGATCACTCGAACCTTGACCGGATATTTTTCACCGATCGGACAAACATGTCCGATCGGCGAAAGTTATCTGATCGGTCAAATTTCTACTGGATCTGGCAAAAAACCAAGGTTTTTTGCCGATCACTCGAACCTTGACCGGATATTTTTCACCGATCGGACAAACATGTCCGATCGGCGAAAGTTATCTGATCGGTCAAATTTCTACTGGATCTGGCAAAAAACCAAGGTTTTTTGCCGATCACTCGAACCTTGATCGGATATTTTTCACCGATCGGACAAACATGTCCGATCGGCAAAAGTTATCTGATCGGTCAAATTTCTACTGGATCTGGCAAAAAACCAAGGTTTTTTGCCGATCACTCGAACCTTGACCGGATATTTTTCACCGATCGGACAAACATGTCCGATCGGCGAAAGTTATCTGATCGGTCAAATTTCTACTGGATCTGGCAAAAAACCAAGGTTTTTTGCCGATCACTCGAACCTTGACCGGATATTTTTCACCGATCGGACAAACATGTCCGATCGGCGAAAGTTATCTGATCGGTCAAATTTCTACTGGATCTGGCAAAAAACCAAGGTTTTTTGCCGATCACTCGAACCTTGACCGGATATTTTTCACCGATCGGACAAACATGTCCGATCGGCGAAAGTTATCTGATCGGTCAAATTTCTACTGGATCTGGCAAAAAAACCAAGGTTTTTTGCCGATCACTCGAACCTTGACCGGATATTTTTCACCGATCGGACAAACATGTCCGATCGGCGAAAGTTATCTGATCGGTCAAATTTCTACTGGATCTGGCAAAAAACCAAGGTTTTTTGCCGATCACTCGAACCTTGACCGGATATTTTTCACCGATCGGACAAACATGTCCGATCGGCGAAAGTTATCTGATCGGTCAAATTTCTACTGGATCTGGCAAAAAACCAAGGTTTTTTGCCGATCACTCGAACCTTGACCGGATATTTTTCACCGATCGGACAAACATGTCCGATCGGCGAAAGTTATCTGATCGGTCAAATTTCTACTGGATCTGGCAAAAAAACCAAGGTTTTTTGCCGATCACTCGAACCTTGACCGGATATTTTTCACCGATCAGACAAACATGTCCGATCGGCGAAAGTTATCTGATCGGTCAAATTTCTACTGGATCTGGCAAAAAACCAGGGTTTTTTGCCGATCACTCGAACCTTGACCGGATATTTTTCACCGATCGGACAAACATGTCCGATCGGCGAAAGTTATCTGATCGGTCAAATTTCTACTGGATCTGGCAAAAAACCAAGGTTTTTTGCCGATCACTCGAACCTTGACCGGATATTTTTCACCGATCGGACAAACATGTCCGATCGGCGAAAGTTATCTGATCGGTCAAATTTCTACTGGATCTGGCAAAAAACCAAGGTTTTTTGCCGATCACTCGAACCTTGACCGGATATTTTTTTCACCGATCGGACAAACATGTCCGATCGGCGAAAGTTATCTGATCGGTCAAATTTCTACTGGATCTGGCAAAAAACCAAGGTTTTTTGCCGATCACTCGAACCTTGACCGGATATTTTTCACCGATCGGACAAACATGTCCGATCGGCGAAAGTTATCTGATCGGTCAAATTTCTACTGGATCTGGCAAAAAACCAAGGTTTTTTGCCGATCACTCGAACCTTGACCGGATATTTTTCACCGATCGGACAAACATGTCCGATCGGCGAAAGTTATCTGATCGGTCAAATTTCTACTGGATCTGGCAAAAAACCAAGGTTTTTTGCCGATCACTCGAACCTTGACCGGATATTTTTCACCGATCGGACAAACATGTCCGATCGGCGAAAGTTATTTGATCGGTCAAATTTACTATTGGATCGGTCAAAAAACCCTGTTTTTTGACCGATCACCCGATTCTTGACCGGTTGAATTTTGCCCGATCGGTCAAAATTTAACCGATCGGCCAAATTTCAGCTGATCGGTCAAAATTACTACTGGATCGGTCAAAAAACCCTGTTTTTTGACCGATCACCCGATTCTTGACCGGTTGAATTTTGCCCGATCGGTCAAAATTTGACCGATCGGTCAAAAGTGACCGATCGGTCAAAATTTAACCGATCGACCAAATTTCAGCTGATCGGTCAAAATTACTACTGGATCGGTCAAAAAACCCTGTTTTTTGACCGATCACCCGATTCTTGACCGGTTGAATTTTGACCGATCGGTCAAAATTTGACCGATCGGTCAAATTTGACCGATCGGTCCAAATTGACCGATCAGTCACTTTTTTCTCTAACATTCGACAAGTTTCTTCGTGTCCGTTTTTCAAAACAGGAAGTTGCTATTTTTTGCACCAAGTCCAAGCCAGCTAGAATGCACTCTAGCTAACTTGGAGGGGGTAACTGTGGGTGCAAATTTTGGCATAAATCTACCACGGGACCCACCGGCCCTGCCTGGTGGGCCCACGAGATCTACCACGGGACCCACCGGCCCTGCTTGGTGGGCCCACGAGGGTTACAGCGGGACCCACCGGCCCTACCTGGTGAGCCCACGAGGATTACAGCGGGACCCACCGGCCCTGCCTGGTGGGCCCACGAGGACTACAGCGGGACCCACCAGCCCTGCCTGGTGGACCCCCGAAGACAACCGCAGGGCCCGCAACTTTACCTGGAGAATCCCCAGATACTACAGCAGAAACCGCCATTCGCCACCCGGAATGCCTATAAATAGCAGAGCCTTCGAATGTAAAAGGATCCCAATCCACAAATCTGATTTCCACTCTGAGATCTGACTTTCAGAACCAGAGCTCTGGGATTTCAAACTTCCGATCTACCATCTCCCTTTGATCTTCTTTCAGAAAGATCAGTGTTTACAGTGATACTCGGCCTGTCGAGATTACTTCAATATAAGTGTTAGTGAATTCGGGTTGCACCCTATAGCACGGAGACGTAGGCTTCGGCTGAACTCCGAGATCACTTCTCGTGTCAAACTCTCTCTGATTGCCTCTCTGTTTACATATCGAAAGAGGTAACTTCAAATCCAATTGACAGATCGATCAACGATCTTCAACTCGAACCTTCAATTGACTGGTGCTGCGAGAGTCTTCGGGTCGGCACGAAGATTTTTCCGCCACAGATCGTACGAATGCATTAGAATGGATATATTCGTGCGAATGAATTAGAATGGATTGTATGAATGAATTAGAATGGATCGTATGAATGAATTAGAATGGATCGTGCGAATAAATTAAACTGGATCGTACGAATGAATTAGAATGGATCGTATGAATGAATTAGAATGGATCGTGCGAATGCATTAGAATGGATCGTACGAATGAATTAGAATAGAATGGATACATTCGTGCGAATGAATTAGAATGGATCATACGAATGAGTAAGAATGGATCGTACGAATGAAATAGAATGGATCGTACGAATAAATTAGAATGGATCGTGCTAATGAATTAGAATGGATCGTACGAATGAATTTGAATAGATTGTGCGATTGAATTAGAATGGATCGTACGAATGAATTAGAATTGATACATTCGTGCGAATGAATTAGAATGGATCATATGAATGAATTACAATGGATCGTATGAATGAATTAGAATGGATCGTGCGAATGAATGAGAATGGATCGTACGAATGAATTAGAATGGATACATTCGTGCGAACGAATTAGAATGGATCGTACGAATCAGTAAGAATGGATCGTACGAATGAAATAGAATGGATTGTACGAATGAGTAAGAATGGATCGTACGAATGAAATAGAATGGATCGTACGAACGAATTAGAATGGATCGTGCGAATGAATTAGATTGGATCGTGCGAATGAATTAGAATGGATCATACGAATGAATTAGAATGGATACATTCGTGCGAATGAATTAGTATGGATCGTATGAAAGAATTAGACTGGATCGTATGAATGAATTTGAATGGATCGTACGTATGAATTAGAATGGATTGTACGAATGAATTAGAATGGATCGTATGAATGAATTAGAATGGATCGGGCGAATGAATTAGAATGGATCGTACGAATGAATTAGAATGGATATATTCGTGCAAAAGAATTAGAATGGATTGTATGAATGAATTAGAATGGATCGTACGAAAGAATTAGAATGGATCGTATGAATGAATTACAAAGGATCATGCGAAGGAATTAGATTGGATCGTACGAATGAATTAGAATGGATACATTCGTGCGAATGAATTAGAATGGATCGTACGAATGAGTAAAAACGGATCGTATGAATGAAATAGATCGCACGAATGAATTAGAATGGATCGTACGAATGAATATGATTGGATCGTGCGAATGAATTAGATTGAATCGTACGAATGAGTAAGAATGGATCGTACGAATGAAATAGAATGGATCATATGAAAGAATTAGAATGGATCTTACGAATGAAATAGAATAGATCGTACGATCCATTCTAATTCATTCGCACGAATGTATCCATTCTAATTCATTCGTACAATCCATTCTAATTCATTCGCACGATCAATTCTAATTCATTCGTATGATCCATTCTAATTCATTCCTACGATCTATTCTAATTCATTCGTTCGAATGTATCCATTCTAATTCATTCGTACGATCCATTCTAATTCATTCGTACGATCCATTCTACTTCATTCGCACGAATGTATCCATTCTAATTCATTCGTACAATCCATTCTAATTCATTCGCACGATCAATTCTAATTCATTCGTATGATCCATTCTAATTCATTCCTACGATCTATTCTAATTCATTCGTTCGAATGTATCCATTCTAATTCATTCCTACGATTCATTCTAATTCATTTGTATGATCCATTCTAATTCATTCGTACGATCCATTCTACTTCATTCGCACGAATGTATCCATTCTAATTCATTCGTGCAATCCATTCTAATTCATTCGCACGATCAATTCTAATTCATTCGTATGATCCATTCTAATTCATTCCTACGATCTATTCTAATTCATTCGTTCGAATGTATCCATTCTGATTCATTCGTACGATTCATTCTAATTCATTCGTATGATCCATTCTAATTCATTCGTACGATCCATTCTACTTCATTCGCACGATCAATTCTAATTCATTCGTATGATCCATTCTAATTCATTCCTACGATCTATTCTAATTCATTCGTTCGAATGTATCCATTCTAATTCATTCGTACGATTCATTCTAATTCATTCGTACGATCCACTCTAATTCATTCGTACGATCCATTCTACTTCATTCGCATGAATGTATCCATTCTAATTCATTCGTGCAATCCATTCTAATTCATTCGCACGATCAATTCTAATTCATTCGTATGATCCATTCTAATTCATTCCTATGATCTATTCTAATTCATTCGTTCGAATGTATCCATTCTAATTCATTCGTACGATTCAGTCTAATTCATTCGTACGATCCATTCTAATTTATTCGTACGATCTATTCTACTTCATTCGCACGAATGTGTCCATTCTAATTCATTCGTACAATCCATTCTAATTCATTCGCACGATCAATTCTTATTCATTCGTATGATCTATTCTAATTCATTCCTACGATCTATTCTAATTCATTCGTTCGAATGTATCCATTCTAATTCATTCGTATGATTCATTCTAATTCATTCGTACGATCCATTCTAATTCATTCGTACGATCCATTCTACTTCATTCGCACGAATGTATCCATTCTAATTCATTCGTACAATCCATTCTAATTCATTCGCACGATCAATTCTAATTCATTCGTATGATCCATTCTAATTCATTCCTACGATCTATTCTAATTCATTCGTTCGAATGTTTCCATTCTAATTCATTCATACGTTTCATTCTAATTCATTCGTACGATCCATTCTGATTCATTCGTACGATCCATTCTACATCATTTGCACGAATGTATCCATTCTAATTCATTCGTACAATCCATTCTAATTCATTCGCACGATCAATTCTAATTCATTCGTATGATCCATTCTAATTCATTCCTACGATCTATTCTAATTCATTCGTTCGAATGTATCCATTCTAATTCATTCGTACGATTCATTCTAATTCATTCGTACGATCCATTCTAATTTATTCGTACGATCTATTCTACTTCATTCGCACGAATGTATCCATTCTAATTCATTCGTGCAATCCATTCTAATTCATTCGCACGATCAATTCTAATTCATTCGTATGATTCATTCTAATTCATTCCTACTATCTATTCTAATTCATTCGTTCGAATGTATCCATTCTAATTCATTCGTACGATTCATTCTAATTCATTCGTACGATCCATTCTGATTCATTCGTACGATCCATTCTACTTCATTCGCACGAATGTATCCATTCTAATTCATTCGTGAAATCCATTCTAGAATGAATTAGAATGGATACATTCGTGCGAATGAAGTAGAATGGATCGTACGAATGAATTAGAATGGATCGTACGAATGAATTTGAATGAATCGTACGAATGAATTAGAATGGATACATTCGAACGAATGAATTAGAATAGATCGTAGGAATGAATTAGAATGGATCATACGAATGAATTAGAATTGATCGTGCGAATGAATTAAAATGGATTGTACGAATGAATTAGAATGGATACATTTGTGCGAATGAAGTAGAATGGATCGTACGAATGAATTAGAATGGATCGTACGAATGAATTAGAATGGATACATTCGAACGAATGAATTAGAATAGATCGTAGGAATGAATTAGAATGGATCATACGAATGAATTAGAATTGATCGTGCGAATGAATTAGAATGGATTGTACGAATGAATTAGAATGGATACATTCGTGCGAATGAAGTAGAATGGATCGTGCGAATGAATTAGAATGGATCGTACGAATGAATCAGAATGGATACATTCGTGCGAATGAAGTAGAATGGATCGTACGAATGAATTAGAATGGATCGTACGAATGAATTAGAATGGATACATTCGAACGAATGAATTAGAATAGATCGTAGGAATGAATTAGAATGGATCAGACGAATGAATTAGAATTGATCGTTCGAATGAATTAGAATGGATACATTCGAACGAATGAATTAGAATAGATCGTAGGAATGAATTAGAATGGATCATACGAATGAATTAGAATTGATCGTGCGAATGAATTAGAATGGATTGTACGAATGAATTAGAATGGATACATTCGTGCGAATGAAGTAGAATGGATCGTACGAATGAATTAGAATGGATCGTACGAATGAATCAGAATGGATCGTACGAATGGATTAGAATGAATCGTACGAATGAATTAGAATGGAAACATTCGAATGAATGAATTAGAATGGATCGTACGAATGAATTAGAATGGATACATTCGTGCGAATGAGGTAGAATGGATCGTACGAATGAATTAGAATGGATACATTCGAACGAATGAATTAGAATAGATCGTAGGAATGAATTAGAATGGATCATACGAATGAATTAGAATTGATCGTGCGAATGAATTAGAATGGATACATTCGTGCGAATGAATTGGAATGAATTAGAATGGATCGTACGAATGAATTAGAATGGATCGTACGAATGAATTAGAATTGATCGTGCGAATGAAGTAGAATGGATCGTACGAATGAATTAGAATGGATCATACGAATGAATTAGAATGGATCGTACGAATGAATTAGAATGGATCGTACGAATGAATTAGAATGGATCGTACGAATGAATTAGAATGGATCGTACGAATGAATTAGAATGGATCGTGTGAATGAATTAGAATGGATTGTACGAATGAATTAGAATGGATTGTAGGAATGAATTAGAATAGATTCGTACGAATGAATTAGAATGGATACATTCGAATGAATGAATTAGAATAGATCGTAGGAATGAATTAGAATGGATTGTACGAATGAATTAGCATGGATACATTCGTGCGAATGAAGTAGAATGGATCATACGAATGAATTAGAATGGATCGTACGATTGAATCAGAATGGATCGTACGAATGAATTAGAATGAATCGTACGAATAAATTAGAATAGAAACATTCGAACGAATGAATTAGAATAGATCGTAGGAATGAATTAGAATGGATCATACGAATGAATTAGAATTGATCGTGCGAATAAATTAGAATGGATTGTACGAATGAATTAGAATGGATACATTCGTGCGAATGAAGTAGAATGGATCGTACAAATGAATTAGAATGGATCGTACGAATGAATTAGAATGAATCGTACGAATCAATTAGAATGGATACATTCGAACGAATAAATTAGAATAGATCGTAGGAATGAATTAGAATGGATCATACGATCAATTCTAATCCATTCGTACGATCCATTCTAATTCATTCGTACGATCCATTCTAATTCATTCGCACGAATGTATCCATTCTGATTCATTCGCACGAATGTATCTATTCTAATTCATTCGTACAATCCATTCTAATTCCTACGATCTATTCTAATTCTTTCGCACGATCAATTCTAATTCATTCGTATCATCCATTCTAATTCATTCCTACGATCTATTCTAATTCATTCGTTCGAATGTTTCCATTCTAATTCATTCGTACGATTCATTCTAATTCATTCGTACGATCCATTCTGATTCATTCGTACGATCCTTTCTAATTCATTCGTACGATCCATTCTACTTCATTCGCACGAATGTATCCAATCTAATTCATTCGTACAATCCATTCTAATTCATTCGCACGATCAATTCTAATTCATTCGTACGATCCATTCTAATTCATACGTACGATCCATTCTACTTCATTCGCACGAATGTATCCATTCTAATTCATTCGTACAATCCATTCTAATTCATTCGCACGATCAATTCTAATTCATTCGTATGATCCATTCTAATTCATTCGTACGATCCATTCTACTTAATTCGTTCGAATGTTTCCATTCTAATTCATTCGCATACGAATGAATTAGAATTGATCGTGCGAATGAATTAGAATGGATTGTACGATCTATTCTAATTCATTCGTTCGTACGATCCATTCTAATTCATTCGTACGATCCATTCTACTTCATTCGCACGAATGTAACCATTCTAATTCATTCGTACAATCCATTCTAATTCATTCGCACGATCAATTCTAATTCATTCGTATGATCCATTCTAATTCATTCCTACGATCTATTCTAATTCACTCCTTCGAATGTATCCATTCTAATTCATTCGTACAATCCATTCTAATTCATTCGTACGATCAATTCTATTTCATTCGTACGATCCATTCTAATTCATTCGTACGATCCATTCTACTTCATTCGCTCGAATGTATCCATTCTAATTCATTCGTACAATCCATTCTAATTCATTCGCACGATCAATTCTAATTCATTCATATGATCCATTCTAATTTTACATTTGTGAGAATGAATTAGAATCGATCGTACGAATGAATGAAATGGATCGTACGAATGGATTAGAATGAATCATACGAATGAATTAGAATGGATTGTACGAATGAATTAGAATGGATCGTGCAAATGAATTAGAATCGATCATACGAATGAATTAGAATGAATCGTATGAATGAATTAGATCGTACGAATGAATTAGAATGGATCTTACGAATGAATTAAAATGGATATATTCGAGCGAATGAATTAGAATGGATACATTTGTGCGAATGAATTAGAATGGATCGTACGAATGAATTAGAATGGATCAGCAAATTCGGAAACTTATAAGGGCGTCAAATGTGTTATTTAAATTAACGGTTCAAATAGACGGTTCAGAAACGTTTGATTCAATCGGCGCCCTTAGAAGTTTCAGATTTTGTTAATTTTTTATGAGGATGATCAAATTGCCATAATGATCATACGAATGAATTAGAATGGATCGTACGAATGAATTAGAATGAATCGTATGAATGAATTAGAATGGATACATTCGAACGAATGAATTAGAATAGATCGTAGGAATGAATTAGAATGGATCATACGAATGAATTAGAATTGATCGTGCGAATGAATTAGAATGGATTGTACGAATGAATTAGAATGGATACATTCGTGCGAATGAAGTAGAATGGATCGTACGAATGAATTAGAATGGATCGTACGAATGAATCAGAATGGATCGTACGAATGAATTAGAATGAATCGTACGAATAAACTAGAATGGAAACATTCGAACGAATGAATTAGAATAGATCATAGGAATGAATTAGAATGGATCATACGAATGAATTAGAATTGATCGTGCGAATGAATTAGAATGGATTGTACGAATGAATTAGAATGGATACATTCGTGCGAATGAATTAGAATGGATCATACGAATGAATTAGAATTGATCGTACAATCCATTCTAATCCATTCTAATTCATTCGTACGATCCATTCTAATTCATTCGTACAATCCATTCTAATTCATTCGTACAATTCATTCTAATTCATTCATACGATCCATTCTAATTCATTCGTACGATCCATTCTACTTCATTCGCACGAATGTATCCATTCTAATTCATTCGTATAATCCATTCTAATTCATTCGCACGATCAATTCTAATTCATTCGTATGATCTATTCTAATTCATTCCTACGATCTATTCTAATTCATTCGTTCGAATGTTTCCATTCTAATTCATTCGTACGATTTATTCTAATTCATTCGTACGATCCATTCTGATTCATTCGTACGATCCATTCTAATTCATTCGTACGATCCATTCTACTTCATTCACACGAATGTATCCATTCTAATTCATTCGTACAATCCATTCTAATTCATTCGCACGATCAGTTCTAATTCATTCGTATGATCCATTCTAATTCATTTCTACGATCTATTCTAATTCATTCATTCGAATGGATACATTCGTGCGAATGATGTAGAATGGATCGTACGAATGAATCAGAATGGATCGTACGAATGAATTAGAATGAATCATACGAATGAATTAGAATGGAAACATTCGAACGAATCAATTAGAATAGATCGTAGGAATGAATTAGAATGGATCATACGAATGAATTAGAATTGATCGTGCGAATGAATTAGAATGGATTGTACGAATGAATTAGAATGGATACATTCGTGCGAATGAAGTAGAATGGATCGTACGAATGAAATAGAATGGATCGTACGAATGAATTAGAATGAATCGTACGAATGAATTAGAATGGATACATTCGAACGAATGAATTAGAATAGATCGTAGGAATGAATTAGAATGGATCATACAAATGAATTAGAATTGATCGTGCGAATGAATTAGAATGGATTGTACGAATGAATTAGAATGGATACATTCGTGTGAATGAAGTAGAATGGATCGTACGAATGAATTAGAATGGATCGTACGAATGAATTAGAATGAATCGTACGAATGAATTAGAATAGATACATTCGAACGAATGAATTAGAATAGATCATAGGAATGATTTAGAATGGATCATACGAATGAATTAGAATTGATCGTGCGAATGAATTAGAATGGATTGCACGAATGAATTAGAATGGATACATTCATGCGAATGAAGTAGAATGGATCGTACGAATAAATTAGAATGGATCGTACGAATGAATTAGAATGAATCGTACGAATGAATTAGAATGGATACATTCGAACGAATGAATTAGAATAGATCGTAGGAATGAATTAGAATGGATCATACGAATGAATTAGAATTGATCGTGCGAATGAATTAGAATGGATTGTACGAATGAATTAGAATGGATACATTCGTGCGAATGAAGTAGAATAGATCGTACGAATGAATTAGAATGGATCGTATGAATGAATTGGAATGAATCGTACGAATGAATTAGAATGGATACATTTGAACGAATGAATTAGAATAGATCGTAGGAATGAATTAGAATGGATCATACGCATGAATTAGAATTGATCGCGCGAATGAATTAGAATGGTTTGTACGAATGAATTGGAATGGATACATTCGTGCGAATGAAATAGAATGGATCGTACGAATAAATTAGAATGGATCGTACGAATGAATTAGAATGAATCGTACGAATGAATTAGAATGGATACATTCGAACGAATGAATTAGAATAGATCGTAGGAATGAATTAGAATGGATCATACGAATGAATTAGAAATGATCGTGCGAATGAATTAGAATGGATTGTACGAATGAATTAGAATGGATACATACGTGCGAATGAAGTAGAATGGATCGTACGAATGAATTAGAATGGATCGTACGAATGAATTAGAATGAATCGTACGAATGAATTAGAATAGATACATTCGAACGAATGAATTAGAATAGATCGTAGGAATGAATTAGAATGGATCATACGAATGAATTAGAATTGATCGTGCGAATGAATTAGAATGGTTTGTACAAATGAATTGGAATGGATACATTCGTGCGAATGAAGTAGAATGGATCGTACGAATAAATTAGAATGGATCGTACGAATGAACTAGAATGAATCGTACGAATGAATTAGAATGGATACATTCGAACGAATGAATTAGAATAGATCGTAGGAATGAATTAGAATGGATCATACGAATGAATTAGAAATGATCGTGCGAATGAATTAGAATGGATTGTACGAATGAATTAGAATGAATACATTCGTGCGAATGAAGTAGAATGGATCGTACGAATGAATTAGAATGGATCGTACGAATGAATTAGAATGAATCGTACGAATGAATTAGAATGGATACATTCGAACGAATGAATTAGAATAGATCGTAGGAATGAATTAGAATGGATCATACGAATGAATTAGAATTGATCGTGCGATTGAATTAGAATAGATTGTACGAATGAATTAGAATGGATACATTCGTTTGAATGAAGTAGAATGGATCCTACGAAAGAATTAGAATGGATCGTACGAATGAATTAGAATGAATCGTATGAATGAATTAGAATGGATACATTCGAATGAATGAATTAGAATAGATCGTAGGAATGACTTAGAATGGATCATACGAATGAATTAGAATTGATCGTGCGAATGAATTAGAATGGATTGTACGAATGAATTAGAATGGATACATTCGTGAGAATGAAGTAGAATGGATCGTACGAATGAATTAGAATGGATCGTACGAATGAATTAGAATGAATCGTACGAATGAATTAGAATGGATACATTCGAACGAATGAATTAGAATAGATCGTAGGAATGAATTAGAATGGATCATACGAATGAATTAGAATTGATCGTGCGAATGAATTAGAATGGATTGTACGAATGAATTAGAATGGATACATTCGTGCGAATGAAGTAGAATGGATCGTACGAATGAATTAGAATGGATCGTACGAATGAATTAGAATGAATCGTACGAATGAATTGGAATGGATACATTCGAACGAATGAATTAGAATAGATCATAGGAATGAATTAGAATGGATCATATGAATGAATTAGAATTGATCGTGCGAATGAATTAGAATGGATTGTACGAATGAACTAGAATGGATACATTCGTGCGAATGAAGTAGAATGGATCGTACGAATGAATTATAACGGATCGTACGAATGAATTAGAATGAATCGTACGAATGAATTAGAATGGATACATTCGAACGAATGAATTAGAATAGATCGTAGGAATGAATTAGAATGGATCATACGAATGAATTAGAATTGATCGTGCGAATGAATTAGAATGGATTGTACGAATGAATTAGAATGGATACATTCGTGCGAATGAAGTAGAATGGATTGTACGAATGAATTAGAATGGATCGTACCAATGAATTAGAATGAATCGTACGAATGAATTAGAATGGATACATTCGAACGAATGAATTAGAATAGATCGTAGGAATGAATTAGAATGGATCATACGAATGAATTAGAATTGATCGTGCGAATGAATTAGAATGGATTATACGAATGAATTAGAATGGATACATTCGTGCTAATGAAGTAGAATGGATCGTACAAATGAATTAGAATGGATCGTACGAATGAATTAGAATGAATCGTACGAATGAATTAGAATGGATACATTCGAACGAATGAATTAGAATAGATCATAGGAATGAATTAGAATGGATCATACGAATGAATTAGAATTGATCGTGCGAATGAATTAGAATGGATTGCACGAATGAATTAGAATGGATACATTCGAGCGAATGAAGTAGAATAGATCGTACGAATGAATTAGAATGGATCGTACGAATGAATTAGAATGAATCGTACGAATGAATTAGAATGGATACATTCGAACGAATGAATTAGAATAGATCGTAGGAATGAATTAGAATGGATCATACGAATGAATTAGAATTGATCGTGCGAATGAATTAGAATGGATTGTACGAATGAATTAGAATGGATACATTCGTGCGAATGATGTAGAATGGATCGTACGAATGAATCAGAATGGATCGTACCAATGAATTAGAATGAATCGTACGAATGAATTAGAATGGATACATTCGAACGAATGCATTAGAATAGATCGTAGGAATGAATTAGAATGGATCATACGAATGAATTAGAATTGATCGTGCGAATGAATTAGAATGGATTGTACGAATGAATTAGAATGGATACATTCGTGCGAATGAAGTAGAATGTATCGTACGAATGAATTAGAATGGATCGTACGAATGAATTAGAATGAATCTTACGAATGAATTAGAATGGATACATTCGAACTAATGAATTAGAATAGATCGTAGGAATGAATTAGAATGGATCATACGAATGAATTAGAATTGATCGTGCGAATGAATTAGAATGGATTGTACGAATGAATAAGAATGGATACATTCGTGCGAATGAAGTAGAATGGATCGTACGAATGAATTAGAATGGATCATACGAATGAATTAGAATGAATCGTACGAATGAATTAGAATGGATACATTCGAACGAATGAATTAGAATAGATCGTAGGAATGAATAAGAATGGATCATACGAATGAACTAGAATTGATCGTGCGAATAAATTAGAATGGATTGTACGAATGAATTAGAATGGATACATTCGTGCGAATGAAGTAGAATGGATCGTACGAATGAATCAGAATGGATTGTACGAATGAATTAGAATGAATCGTACGAATGAATTAGAATGGATACATTCGAACGAATGAATTAGAATAGATCATAGGAATGAATTAGAATGGATCATACAAATGAATTAGAATTAATCGTGCGAATGAATTAGAATGAATTGTACGAATGAATTAGAATGGATACATTCGTGCGAATGAAGTAGAATGGATCGTACGAATGAATTAGAATGGATCGTACGAATGAATTAGAATGAATCGTACGAATGAATTAGAATGGATACATTCGAACGAATGAATTAGAATAGATCGTAGGAATGAATTAGAATGGATCATACGAATGAATTAGAATTGATCGTGCGAATGAATTAGAATGGATTGTACGAATGAATTAGAATGGATTGTACGGTCCATTCTAATTCATTCGTATGATTCATTCTAATTCATTCGTACGATCCATTCTAATTCATTCGTACGATCCATTCTACTTCATTCGCACGATCCATTCTAATTTATTCGTACGATCCATTCTATTTCATTCGTACGATCCATTCTTACTCATTCGTACGATCCATTCTAATTCATTCGCACGAATGTATCCATTCTATTCTAATTCATTCGTACGATCCATTCTAATTCATTCGCACGATCCATTCTAATTCATTCATACGATCCATTCTAATTCATTCGTACGATCCAGTTTAATTCATTCGCACGATCCATTCTAATTCATTCATACGATCCATTCTAATTCATTCATACAATCCATTCTAATTCATTCGCACGAATATATCCATTCAAATGCATTCGTACGATCCACCCTAATTCCTACGTATGATCCATTCTAATTCATTCGGACGAATGTATCCATTGTAATTCATTCGTACGATCCATTCGAATTCATTCATACGATCCATTCTAATTCATTCATACGATCCATTCTAATTTATTCGCACGAATGTATTCATTCGGACAATCTATTCTAATTTATTCGTACGATCCATTCTAATTCATTAGCACGATCCATTCTAATTCATTCATACGATCCATTCTATTTCATTTGTATGATCCATTCTTACTCATTCGTACGATCCATTCTAATTCATTCGCACGAATGTATCCATTCTAATTCAGTCATACGATCCATTCTAATTCATTCGCACGATCCATTCTAATTCATTTATACGATCCATTCTAATTCATTCGTACGATCCATTCTAATTCATTCGCACAATCTATTCTAAGTCATTCGTACGATCCATTCTAATTCATTAGCACGATCCATTCTAATTCATTCGTACGATCCATTCTATTTCATTCGTACGATTCATTCTTACTCATTCGTACGATCCATTCTAATTCATTCGCATGAATGTATCCATTCTAATTCATTCGTACGATCCATTCTAATTCATTAGCACGATCCATTCTAATTCATTCATACAATCCATTCTATTTCATTCGTACGATCCATTCTTACTCATTCGTACGATCCATTCTAATTCATTCGCATGAATGTATCCATTCTAATTCATTCGTACAATCCATTCTAATTCATTCGCACGATCAATTCTAATTCATTCGTATGATCAATTCTAATTCATTCATACGATCCATTCTAATTCATTCCTACGATCTATTCTAATTGATTCGTAGGATCCATTCTAATTCATTCGTATGATCCATTCTAATTCATTCCTACGATCTATTCTAATTCATTAGTTCGAATGTATCCATTCTAATTCATTCGTACGATTCATTCTAATTCATTCGTATGATCCATTCTAATTCATTCGTACGATCCATTCTACTTCATTCGCACGAATGTATCCATTCTAATTCTTTCGTACAATCCATTCTAATTCATTCGCACGATCAATTCTAATTCATTCGTATGATCCATTCTAATTCATTCCTACGATCTATTTTAATTCATTCGTTTGAATGTATCCATTCTAATTCATTCGTACGATTCATTCTAATTCATTCGTACGATCCATTCTGATTTATTCGTACGATCCATTCTACTTCATTCGCACGAATGTATCCATTTCAATTCATTCGTACAAACCATTCTAATTCATTCGCACGATCAATTCTAATTCATTCGTATGATCCATTCTAATTCATTCCTACGATCTATTCTAATTCATTCGTTCGAATGTATCCATTCTAATTCATTCGTACGATTAATTCTAATTCATTCGTACGATCCATTCTAATTCATTCATACGATCCATTCTACTTCATTCGCATGAATGTATCCATTCTAATTCCTTCATATAATCCATTCTAATTCATTCGCATGATCAATTCTAATTCATTCGTATGATCCATTCTAATTCATTCCTACGATCTATTCTAATTCATTAGTTCGAATGTATCCATTCTAATTCATTCGTACGATTCATTCTAATTCATTCGTACGATCCATTCTAATTCATTCGTACGATCCATTCTACTTCATTCGCACGAATGTAATCATTCTAATTCATTCGTACAATCCATTCTATTTCCTTCGCATGATCAATTCTAATTCATTCGTATGATCCATTCTAATTCATTCCTACGATCTATTCTAATTCATTCGTTCGAATGTATCCATTCTAATTCATTCGTACGATTCATTCTAATTCATTCGTACGATCCATTCTGATTCATTCGTACGATCCATTCTATATCATTCGCACGAATGTATCCATTCTAATTCATTCGTACAATCCATTCTAATTCATTCGCACGATCAATTCTAATTCATTCGTATGATCCATTCTAATTAATTCCTACGATCTATTCTAATTCATTCGTTCGAATGTATCCATTCTAATTCATTCGTATGATTCATTCTAATTCATTCGTACGATCCATTCTCATTCATTCGTACGATCCATTCTACTTCATTCGCTCGAATGTATCCATTCTAATTCATTCGTGCAATCCATTCTAATTCATTCGCACGATCAATTCTAATTCATTCGTATGATCCATTCTAATTCATTCCTACGATCTATTCTAATTCATTCGTTCGAATGTATCCATTCTAATTCATTCGTACGATCCATTCTAATTCACTCGTATGATCCATTCTAATTCATTTGTACGATCTTTTCTAATTCATTCGCATGAATGTATACATTATAATTCATTCGTACGATCCATTCTAATTCATTCGCATGAATGTATCCATTCTAAATCATTTGTACGATCCATTCTAATTCATTCGTACGATCCATTCTACTTCATTCGCACGAATATATCCATTCTAATTCATTCATACAATCCTTTCTAATTCATTCGCACGATCAATTCTAATTCATTCGTATGATCCATTCTAATTCATTCCTACGATCTATTCTAATTCATTCGTTCGAATGTATCCATTCTAATTCATTCGTACGATTCATTCTAATTCATTCGTACGATCCATTCTACTTCATTCGCACGAATGTATCCATTCTAATTCCTTCGTACAATCCATTCTAATTCATTCGCACGATCAATTCTAATTCATTCGTATGATCCATTCTAATTCATTCCTACGATCTATTCTAATTCATTCGTTCGAATGTATCCATTCTAATTCATTCGTACGATTCATTCTAATTCATTCGTACGATCCATTCTAATTCATTCGTACGATCCATTCTACTTCATTCGCACGAATGTATCCATTCTAATTCCTTCGTACAATCCATACTAATTCATTCGCACGATCAATTCTAATTCATTCGTATGATCCATTCTAATTCATTCCTACGATCTATTCTAATTCATTAGTTCGAATGTATCCATTCTAATTCATTCGTACGATCAATTTTGATTCATTCGTACGATCCATTCTACATCATTCGCACGAATGTATCCATTCTAATTACATTCGTGCGAATGAACTAGAATGGATCGTACGAATGAATTAGAATGGATCGTACGAATGAATCAGAATGGATCGTACGAATGAATTAGAATGAATCGTACGAATGAATTAGAATGGAAACATTCGAACGAATGAATTAGAATAGATCGTAGGAATGAATTAGAATGGATCATACGAATGAATTAGAATTGATCGTGGATCGTACGAATGAATTAGAATGGATCTTGCTAATAAAGTAGAATGGATCGATTCTAATTCATTTGCACGATCCATTCTAATTCATTCGTACGATTCATTCTAATTCATTCGTACGATCCATTCTAATTCATTCGTACGATCCATTCTACTTCATTCGCTCGAATGTATCCAATCTAATTCATTCATGCAATCCATTCTAATTCATTCGCACGATCAATTCTAATTCATTCGTATGATCCATTCTAATTCATTCCTACGATCTATTCTAATTTATTCGTTCGAATGTATCCATTCTAATTCATTCGTACGATCCATTCTAATTCATTCGTACGATCCATTCTACTTCATTCGCATGAATGTATCCATTCTAATTCATTCGTAGTACAATCCATTCTAATTCATTCGCACCATCAATTCTAATTCGTTCGTATGATCCATTCTAATTCATTCCTACGATCTGTTCTAATTCATTCGTTCGAATGTATCCATTCTAATTTATTCATACGATTCATTCTAATTCATTCGTACGATCCATTCTACTTCATTCGCTCGAATGTATCCATTCTAATTCATTCGTGCAATCCATTCTAATTCATTCGCACGATCAATTCTAATTCATTCGTATGATCCATTCTAATTCATTCCTACGATCTATTCTAATTCATTCGTTCGAATGTATCCATTCTAATTCATTCGTATGATTCATTCTAATTCACTCGTACGATCCATTCTAATTCATTCGTACGATCCATTCTACTTTATTCGCATGAATGTATCCATTCTAATTCATTCGTACAATCCATTCTAATTCATTCGCATGATCAATTCTAATTCATTCGTATGATCCATTCTAATTCATTCCTACGATCTATTCTAATTCATTCGTTCGAATGTATCCATTCTAATTCATTCGTACGATTCATTCTAATTCATTCGTACGATCCATTCTAATTCATTCATACGATCCATTCTACTTCATTCGCACGAATGTATCCATTCTAATTCATTCGTACAATCCATTCTAATTCATTCGCACGATCAATTCTAATTCATTCGTATGATCCATTCTAATTCATTCCTACGATCTATTCTAATTCATTCGTTCGAATGTGTCCATTCTAATTCATTCGTACGATTCATTCTAATTCATTCGTACGATCCATTCTAATTCATTCGTACGATCCATTCTACTTCATTCGCTCGAATGTATCCATTCTAATTCATTCGTGCAATCCATTCTAATTCATTCGCACGATCAATTCTAATTCATTCGTATGATCCATTCTAATTCATTCCTACGATCTATTCTAATTCATTCGTTCGAATGTATCCATTCTAATTCATTCGTATGATTCATTCTAATTCACTCGTACGATCCATTCTAATTCATTCGTACGATCCATTCTACTTTATTCGCACGAATGTATCCATTCTAATTCATTCGTACAATCCATTCTAATTCATTCGCATGATCAATTCTAATTCATTCGTATAATCCATTCTAATTCATTCCTACGATCTATTCTAATTCATTCGTTCGAATGTATCCATTCTAATTCATTCGTACGATTCATTCTAATTCATTCGTACGATCCATTCTAATTCATTCATACGATCCATTCTACTTCATTCGCACGAATGTATCCATTCTAATTCATTCGTACAATCCATTCTAATTCATTCGCACGATCAATTCTAATTCATTCGTATGATCCATTCTAATTCATTCCTACGATCTATTCTAATTCATTCGTTCGAATGTGTCCATTCTAATTCATTCGTACGATTCATTCTAATTCATTCGTACGATCCATTCTAATTCATTCGTACGATCCATTCTACTTCATTCGCACGAATGTATCCATTCTAATTCAATCGTACAATCCATTCTAATTCATTCGCACGATCAATTCTAATTCATTCATATGATCCATTCTAATTCATTCCTACGATCTATTCTAATTCATTCGTTCGAATGTATCCATTCCAATTCATTCGTACGATTCATTCTAATTCATTCGTACGATCCATTCTAATTCTTTCATACGATCCATTCTACTTCATTCGCACGAATGTATCCATTCTAATTCATTCGTACAATCCATTCTAATTCATTCGCACGATCAATTCTAATTCATTCGTATGATCCATTCTAATTCATTCCTACGATCTATTCTAATTCATTTGTTCGAATGTATCCATTCTAATTCATTCGTACGATTCATTCTAATTCATTCGTACGATCCATTCTAATTCATTCGTACAATCCATTCTAATTCATTCGCACGATCAATTCTAATTCATTCGTATGATCCATTCTAATTTATTCCTACGATCTATTATAATTCATTCGTTCGAATGTATCCATTCCAATTCATTCGTACGATTCATTCTAATTCATTCGTACGATCCATTCTAATTCATTCATACGATCCATTCTACTTCATTCGCACGAATGTATCCATTCTAATTCATTCGTACAATCCATTCTAATTCATTCGCACGATCAATTCTAATTCATTCGTATGATCCATTCTAATTCATTCCTACGATCTATTCTAATTCATTCGTTCGAATGTATCCATTCTAATTCATTCGTACAATCCATTCTAATTCATTCATACGATTCATTCTAATTCATTAGTACGATCCATTCTAATTCATTCGTACAATCCATTCTAATTCATTCGCACGATCAATTCTAATTCATTCGTATGATCCATTCTAATTCATTCCTACGATCTATTCTAATTCATTCGTTCGAATGTATCCATTCCAATTCATTCGTACGATTTATTCTAATTCATTCGTACGATCCATTCTAATTCATTCATACGATCCATTCTACTTCATTCGCACGAATGTATCCATTCTAATTCATTCGTACAATCCATTCTAATTCATTCGCACGATCAATTCTAATTCATTCGTATGATCCATTCTAATTCATTCCTACGATCTATTCTAATTCATTCGTTCGAATGTATCCATTCTAATTCATTCGTACAATCCATTCTAATTCATTCGTACGATCCATTCTAATTCATTCGTACGATCCATTCTAATTCATTCGTACAATCCATTCTAATTCATTCGCACGATCAATTCTAATTCATTCGTATGATCCATTCTAATTCATTCCTACGATCTATTCTAATTCATTCGTTTGAATGTATCCATTCTAATTCATTCGTACGATTCATTCTAATTCATTCGTACGATCCATTCTGATTCATTCGTACGATCCATTCTACATCATTCGCACGAATGTATCCATTCTAATTCATTCGTACAATCCATTCTAATTCATTCGCACGAACAATTCTAATTCATTCGTATGATCCATTCTAATTAATTCCTACGATCTATTCTAATTCATTCGTTCGAATGTATCCATTCTAATTCATTCGTACGATTCATTCTAATTCATTCGTACGATCCATTCTAATTCATTCGTACGATCCATTCTACTTCATTCGCTCGAATGTATCCATTGTAATTCATTCGTGCAATCCATTCTAATTCATTCGCACGATCAATTCTAATTCATTCGTATGATCCATTCTAATTCATTCCTATGATCTATTCTAATTCATTCGTTCGAATGTATCCATTCTAATTCATTCGTATGATCCATTCTAATTCACTCGTATGATCCATTCTAATTCATTCGTACGATCCTTTCTAATTCATTCGCATGAATGTATACATTATAATTCATTCGTACGATCCATTCTAATTCATTCGCATGAATGTATCCATTCTAAATCATTTGTACGATCCATTCTAATTCATTCGTACGATCCATTCTACTTCATTCGCACGAATGTATCCATTCTAATTCATTCGTACAATCCTTTCTAATTCATTCGCACGATCAATTCTAATTCATTCGTATGATCCATTCTAATTCATTCCTACGATCTATTCTAATTCATTCGTTCGAATGTATCCATTCTAATTCATTCGTACGATCCATTCTAATTCATTCGCACGAATGTATCCATTCTGATTCCTTCGTACAATCCATTCTAATTCATTCGCACGATCAATTCTAATTCATTCGTATGATCCATTCTAATTCATTCCTACGATCTATTCTTATTCATTCGTTCGAATGTATCCATTCTAATTCATTCGTACGATTCATTCTAATTCATTCGTACGATCCATTCTAATTCATTAGTACGATCCATTCTACTTCATTCGCACGAATGTATCCATTCTAACTCCTTCGTACAATCCATTCTAATTCATTCGCACGATCAATTCTAATTCATTCGTATGATCCATTCTAATTCATTCCTACGATCTATTCTAATTCATTAGTTCGAATGTATCCATTCTAATTCATTCGTACGATCCATTTTGATTCATTCGTACGATCCATTCTACATCATTCGCACGAATGTATCCATTCTAATTACATTCGTGCGAATGAACTAGAATGGATCGTACGAATGAATTAGAATGGATCGTACGAATGAATCAGAATGGATCGTACGAATGAATTAGAATGAATCGTATGAATGAATTAGAATGGAAACATTCGACCGAATGAATTAGAATAGATCGTAGGAATGAATTAGAATGGATCATACGAATGAATTAGAATTGATCGTGGATCGTACGAATGAATTAGAATTGATCGTGCTAATAAAGTAGAATGGATCGATTCTAATTCATTTGCACGATCCATTCTAATTCATTCGTACGATTCATTCTAATTCATTCGTACGATCCATTCTAATTCATTCGTACGATCCATTCTACTTCATTCGCTCGAATGTATCCATTCTAATTCATTCGTGCAATCCATTCTAATTCATTCGCACGATCAATTCTAATTCATTCGTATGATCCATTCTAATTCATTCCTACGATCTATTCTAATTTATTCGTTCGAATGTATCCATTCTAATTCATTCGTACGATCCATTCTAATTCATTCGTACGATCCATTCTAATTCATTCGTACGATCCATTCTACTTCATTCGCATGAATGTATCCATTCGAATTCATTCGTAGTACAATCCATTCTAATTCATTCGCACGATCAATTCTAATTCATTCGTATGATCCATTCTAATTCATTCCTACGATCTATTCTAATTCATTCGTTCGAATGTATCTATTCTAATTCATTCGTACGATTCATTCTAATTCATTCGTACGATCCATTCTAATTCATTCGTACGATCCATTCTACTTCATTCGCTCGAATGTATCCATTCTAATTCATTCGTGCAATCCATTCTAATTCATTCGCACGATCAATTCTAATTCATTCGTATGATCCATTCTAATTCATTCCTATGATCTATTCTAATTCATTCGTTCGAATGTATCCATTCTAATTCATTCGTATGATTCATTCTAATTCATTCGTACGATCCATTCTAATTCATTCGTACGATCCATTCTACTTCATTCGCACGAATGTATCCATTCTAATTCATTCGTACAATCCATTCTAATTCATTCGCACGATCAATTCTAATTCATTCGTATGATCCATTCTAATTCATTCCTACGATCTATTCTAATTCATTCGTTCGAATGTATCCATTCAAATTCATTCGTACGATTCATTCTAATTCATTCGTACGATCCATTCTAATTCATTCATACGATACATTCTACTTCATTCGCACGAATGTATCCATTCTAATTCATTCGTACAATCCATTCTAATTCATTCGCACGATCAATTCTAATTTATTCGTATGATCCATTCTAATTCATTCCTACGATCTATTCTAATTCATTCGTTCGAATGTGTCCATTCTAATTCATTCGTACGATTCATTCTAATTCATTCGTACGATCCATTCTAATTCATTCGTACGATCCATTCTACTTCATTCGCACGAATGTATCCATTCTAATTCATTCGTAAAATCCATTCTAATTCATTCGCACGATCAATTCTAATTCATTCGTATGATCCATTCTAATTCATTCCTACGATCTATTCTAATTCATTCGTTCGAATGTATCCATTCCAATTCATTCGTACGATTCATTCTAATTCATTCGTACGATCCATTCTAATTCTTTCATACGATCCATTCTACTTCATTCGCACGAATGTATCCATTCTAATTCAATCGTACAATCCATTCTAATTCATTCGCACGATCAATTCTAATTCATTCGTATGATCCATTCTAATTCATTCCTACGATCTATTCTAATTCATTCGTTCGAATGTATCCATTCTAATTCATTCGTACGATTCATTCTAATTCATTTGTACGATCCATTCTAATTCATTCGTACAATCCATTCTAATTCATTTGCACGATCAATTCTAATTCATTCGTATGATCCATTCTAATTCATTCCTACGATATATTCTAATTCATTCGTTCGAATGTATCCATTCCAATTCATTCGTACGATTCATTCTAATTCATTCGTACGATCTATTCTAATTCATTCATACGATCCATTCTACTTCATTCGCACGAATGTATCCATTCTAATTCATTCGTACAATCCATTCTAATTCATTCGCACGATCAATTCTAATTCATTCGTATGATCCATTCTAATTCATTCCTACGATCTATTCTAATTCATTCGTTCGAATGTATCCATTCTAATTCATTCGTACAATCCATTCTAATTCATTCGTACGATCCATTCTAATTCATTCGTACGATCCATTCTAATTCATTCGTACAATCCATTCTAATTCATTCGCACGATCAATTCTAATTCATTCGTATGATCCATTCTAATTCATTCCTACGATCTATTCTAATTCATTCGTTCGAATGTATCCATTCTAATTCATTCGTACGATTCATTCTAATTCATTCGTACGATCCATTCTAATTCATTCGTACGATCCATTCTACTTCATTCGCACGAATGTATCCATTCTAATTCATTCGTACAATCCATTCTAATTCATTCGCACGATCAATTCTAATTCATTCGTATGATCCATTCTAATTCATTCCTACGATCTATTCTAATTCATTCGTTTGAACGTATCCATTCCAATTCATTCGTACGATTCATTCTAATTCATTCGTACGATCCATTCTAATTCATTCGTACGATCCATTCTACTTCATTCGCACGAATGTATCCATTCTAATTCATTCGTACAATCCATTCTAATTCATTCGCACGATCAATTCTAATTCATTCGTATGATCCATTCTAATTCATTCCTACGATCTATTCTAATTCATTCGTTCGAATGTATCCATTCTAATTCATTCGTACAATTCATTCTAATTCATTCATACGATCCATTCTAATTCATTCGTACGATCCATTCTACTTCATTCTCACGAATGTATCCATTCTAATTTATTCGTACAATCCATTCTAATTCATTCGCACGATTAATTCTAATTCATTCGTATGATCCATTCTAATTCATTCCTACTATCTATTCTAATTCATTCGTTCGAATGTATCCATTCTAATTCATTCATACGATTCATTCTAATTCATTCGTACGATCCATTCTAATTCATTCGTATGGTCCATTCTACTTCATTCGCATGAATGTATCCATTCTAATTCATTCGTACAATTCATTCTAATTCATTCGCACGATCAATTCTAATTCATTCGTATGATCCATTCTAATTCATTCCTACGATCTATTCTAATTCATTCGTTCGAATGTATCCATTCTAATTCATTCGTACGATTCATTCTAATTTATTCGTACGATCCATTCTAATTCATTCGTACGATCCATTCTACTTCATTCGCACGAATGTATCCATTGTAGTTCATTCGTACAATCCATTCTAATTCATTCGCACGATCATTTCTAATTCATTCGTATGATCCATTCTAATTCATTCCTACGATCTATTCTAATTCATTCGTTCGAATGTATCCATTCTAATTCATTCGTACGATTCATTCTAATTCATTCGTACGATCCATTCTGATTCATTCGTACGATCCATTCTACATCATTCGCACGAATGTATCCATTCTAATTCATTCTTACAATCCATTCTAATTCATTCGCACGATCAATTCTAATTCATTCGTATGATCCATTCTAATTCATTCCTACGATCTATTCTAATTCATTCGTTCGAATGTATCCATTCTAATTCATTCGTACGATTCATTCTAATTCATTCGTACGATTCATTCTAATTCATTCGTACGATCCATTCTAATTCATTCGTACGATCCATTCTTCTTCATTCGCACGAATGTATCTATTCTAATTCATTCGTACAATCCATTCTACTTCATTCGTACGATCCATTCTTACTCATTCGTACGATCCATTCTAATTCATTCGCACGAATGTATCCATTCTATTCTAATTCATTCGTATGATCCATTCTAATTCATTCGCACGATCCATTCTAATTCATTCATACGATCCATTCTAATTCATTCGTACGATCCAGTTTAATTCATTCGCACGATCCATTCCAATTCATTCGTACGATCCATTCTAATTCATTCGTACGATCCATTCTACTTCATTCGCACGAATGTATCCATTCTAATTCATTCATACAATCCATTCTAATTCCTTCGTACGATTCATTCCAATTTATTCGTACGATCCATTCTAATTCATTCGCACGATCAATTCTAATTCATTCGCATGAATGTATCCATTCTAATTCATTCGAATGATCCATTCTAATTCATTCGTACGATCCATTCTAATTCATTCATACGATCCATTCTAATTCATTCGTACGATCCATTCTAATTTATTCGTTCGAATGTATCCATTCTAATTCATTCGTACGATTCATTCTAATTCATTCGTACGATCCATTCTAATTCATTCGTACGATCCATTCTACTTCATTCGCACAATCCATTCTAATTCATTCGTACGATCCATTCTAATTCATTCATACAATCTATTCTAATTCATTCGTACGATCCATTCTAATTCATTCGCACGAATGTATTCATTCGGACAATCTATTCTAATTTATTCGTACGATCCATTCTAATTCATTAGCACGATCCATTCTAATTCATTCGTACAATCCATTCTAATTCATTCGCACGATCAATTCTAATTCATTCGTATGATCCACTCTAATTCATTCCTACGATCTATTCTAATTCATTCGTTCAAATGTATCCATTCTAATTCATTCGTACGATTCATTCTAATTCATTCGTACGATCCATTCTAATTCATTCTTACGATCCATTCTACTTCATTCGCATGAATGTATCCATTCTAATTCATTCGTGCAATCCATTCTAATTCATTCGCACGATCAATTCTAATTCATTCGTATGATCCATTCTAATTCATTCCTATGATCTATTCTAATTCATTCGTTCGAATGTATCCATTCTAATTCATTCGTACGATTCATTCTAATTCATTCGTACGATCCATTCTAATTCATTCGTACGATCCATTCTACTTCATTCGCACGAATGTATCCATTCTAATTCATTCGTACAATCCATTCTAATTCATTCGTACGATTCATTCTAATTCATTCGTACGATCCATTCTAATTCATTCGTACGATCCATTCTACTTCATTCGCACGAATGTATCCATTCTAATTCATTCGTACAATCCATTCTAATTCATTCGCACGATCAATTCTAATTCATTCGTATGATCCATTCTAATTCATTCCTACGATCTATTCTAATTCATTCGTTCGAATGGATACATTCGTGCGAATGATGTAGAATGGATCGTACGAATGAATCAGAATGGATCGTACGAATGAATTAGAATGGATACATTCTAATTCATTCGTATGATTCATTCTAATTCATTCGTATGATTCATTCTAATGTTTCCATTCTAATTCATTCGTATGATTCATTCTAATTCATTCGTACGATCCATTCTGATTCATTCGTACGATCCATTCTAATTCATTCGTACGATCCATTCTACTTCATTCGCACAAATGTATCCATTCTAATTCATTCGCTCGATCTAATTCATTCGCACGAATGTATCCATTCTAATTCATTCGTACGATCCATTCTAATTCATTCGTACGATCCATTCTACTTCATTCGCACGAATGTGTTTCCGAATTTGCTGATCCATTCTAATTCATTCGTATGATCCATTCTAATTCATTCGCACAAATGTATCCATTCTAATTCATTCGCTCGAATATATCCATTTTAATTCATTCGTACGATCCATTCTAATTCATTCGTACGATCCATTCTACTTCATTCGCACGAATGTATCCATTCTAATTCATTCGTACAATCCATTCTAATTCATTCGCACGATCATTTCTAATTCATTCGTATGATCCATTCTAATTCATTCGTGCTAATTCATTCGCACGATCAATTCTAATTCATTCGTACGAATGAATTAGAATGGATCGTACGAATGAATTAGAATGAATCGTACGAATGAATTAGAATGGATACATTCGAACGAATGAATTAGAATAGATCGTAGGAATGAATTAGAATGGATCATACGAATGAATTAGAATTGATCGTGCGAATGAATTAGAATGGATTGTACGAATGAATTAGAATGGATACATTCGTGCGAATGATGTAGAATGGATCGTACGAATGAATCAGAATGGATCGTACGAATGAATTAGAATGAATCGTACGAATGAATTAGAATGGAAACATTCGAACGAATGAATTAGAATAGATCGTAGGAATGAATTAGAATGGATCATACGAATGAATTAGAATTGATCGTGCGAATGAATTAGAATGGATTGTACGAATGAATTAGAATGGATACATTCGTGCGAATGAAGTAGAATGGATCGTACGAATGAATTAGAATGGATCGTACGAATGAATTAGAATGAATCGTACGAATGAATTAGAATGGATACATTCGAACGAATGAATTAGAATAAATCGTAGGAATGAATTAGAATGGATCATACGAATGAATTAGAATTGATCGTGCGAATGAATTAGAATGGATTGTACGAATGAATTATAATGGATACATTCGTGCGAATGAAGTAGAATGGATCGTACGAATGAATTAGAATGGATCGTACGAATAAATTAGAATGAATCGTACGAATGAATTAGAATGGATACATTCGAACGAATGAATTAGAATAGATCATAGGAATGAATTAGAATGGATCATACGAATGAATTAGAATTGATCGTGCGAATGAATTAGAATGGATTGCACGAATGAATTAGAATGGATACATTCATGCGAATGAAGTAGAATGGATCGTACGAATGAATTAGAATGGATCGTACGAATGAATTAGAATGAATCGTACGAATGGATTAGAACGGATACATTCGAACGAATGAATTAGAATAGATCGTAGGAATGAATTAGAATGGATCATACGAATGAATTAGAATTGATCGTGCGAATGAATTAGAATGGATTGTACGAATGAATTAGAATGGATACATTCGTGCGAATGAAGTAGAATGGATCGTACGAATGAATTAGAATGGATCGTACGAATGAATTAGAATGAATCGTACGAATGAATTAGAATGGATACATTCGAACGAATGAATTAGAATAGAACGTAGGAATGAATTAGAATGGATCATACGAATGAATTAGAATTGATCGTGCGAATGAATTAGAATGGATTGTACGAATGAATTAGAATGGATACATTCGTGAGAATGAAGTAGAATGGATCGTACGAATGAATTAGAATGGATCGTACGAATGAATTTGAATGAATCATACGAATGAATTAGAATGGATACATTCGAACGAATGAATTAGAATAGATCGTAGGAATGAATTAGAATGGATCATACGAATGAATTAGAATTGATCGTGCGAATGAATTAGAATGGATTGTACGAATGAATTAGAATGGATACATTCGTGCGAATGAAGTAGAATGGATCGTACGAATGAATTAGAATGGATCGTACGAATGAATTAGAATGAATCGTACGAATGAATTGGAATGGATACATTCGAACGAATGAATTAGAATAGATCGTAGGAATGAATTAGAATGGATCATACGAATGAATTAGAATTGATCGTGCGAATGAATTAGAATGGATTGTACGAATGAATTAGAATGAATACATTCGTGCGAATGAAGTAGAATGGATCGTACGAATGAATTAGAATGGATCGTACGAATGAATTAGAATGAATCGTACGAATAAATTAGAATGGATACATTCGAACGAATGAATTAGAATAGATCGTAGGAATGAATTAGAATGGATCATACGAATGAATTAGAATTGATCGTGCGAATGAATTAGAATGGATTGAACGAATGAATTAGAATGGATACATTCGTGCAAATGAAGTAGAATGGATCGTACGAATGAATTAGAATGGATCGTACGAATGAATTAGAATGAATCGTACGAATGAATTAGAATGGATACATTCGAACGAATGAATTAGAATAGATCGTAGAAATGAATTAGAATGGATCAAACGAATGAATTAGAATTGATCGTGCGAATGAATTAGAATGGATTGTACGAATGAATTAGAATGGATTGCACGAATGAATTAGAATGGATTGCACGAATGAATTAGAATGGATACATTCGAGCGAATGAAGTAGAATGGATCGTACGAATGAATTAGAATGGATCGTACGAATGAATTAGAATGAATCGTACGAATGTTTCCATTCTAATTCATTCGTACGATCGATTCAAATTCATTCGTACGATCCATTCTACTTCATTCGCACGAATGTATCCATTCTAATTCATTCGTACAATCCATTCTAATTCATTCGCACAATCAATTCTAATTCATTCGTATGATCCATTCTAATTCCTTCCTACGATCTATTCTAATTCATTCGTTCGAATGTATCCATTCTAATTCATTCGTACGATTCATTCTAATTCATTCGTACGATCCATTCTAATTCATTCGTACGATCCATTCTACTTCATTCGCACGAATGTATCCATTCTAATTCATTCGTACAATCCATTCTAATTCATTCGCACGATCAATTCTAATTCATTCGTATGATCCATTCTAATTCATTCCTATGATCTATTCTAGGATTGTACGAATGAATTAGAATGGATACATTCGTGCGAATGAAGTAGAATGGATCGTACGAATGAATTAGAATGGATACATTCGAACGAATGAATTAGAATAGATCGTAGGAATGAATTAGAATGGATCATACGAATGAATTAGAATTGATCGTGCGAATGAATTAGAATGGATTGTACGAATGAATTAGAATGGATACATTCGTGCGAATGAAGTAGAATGGATCGTACGAATGAATTAGAATGGATCGTACGAATGAATCAGAATGGATCGTACGAATGAATTAGAATGAATCGTACGAATGAATTAGAATGGAAACATTCGAACGAATGAATTAGAATAGATCGTAGGAATGAATTAGAATGGATCATACGAATGAATTAGAATTGATCGTGCGAATGAATTAGAATGGATTGTACGAATGAATTAGAATGGATACATTCGTGCGAAGGAAGTAGAATAGATCGTACGAATGAATTAGAATGGATCGTACGAATGAATTAGAATGAATCGTACGAATGAATTAGAATGGATACATTCGAACGAATGAATTAGAATAGATCGTAGGATTGAATTAGAATGGATCATACGAATGAATTAGAATTGATCGTGCGAATGAATTAGAATGGATTGCACGAATGAATTAGAATGGATACATTCGTGCGAATGAGCTAGAACGGATCGTACGAATGAATTAGAATGAATCGTACGAATGAATTAGAATGGATACATTCGAACGAATGAATTAGAATAGATCGTAGGAATGAATTAGAATGGATCATATGAATGAATTAGAATTGATCGTGCGAATGAATTAGAATGGATTGTACGAATGAATTAGAATGGATACATTCGTGCGAATGAAGTAGAATGGATCGTACGAATGAATTAGAATGGATCGTACGAATGAATTAGAATGGATCATACGAATGAAGTAGAATGGATCGTACGAATGAATTAGAATGGATCGTACGAATGAATTAGAATGAATCGTACGAATGAATTAGAATGGATACATTCGAACGAATGAATTAGAATAGATCGTAGGAATGAATTAGAATGGATCATACGAATGAATTAGAAATGATCGTGCGAATGAATTAGAATGGATTGCACGAATGAATTAGAATGGGTACAATCGTGCGAATGAAGTAGAATGGATCGTACGAATGAATTAGAATGGATCGTACGAATGAATTAGAATGAATCGTACGAATGAATTAGAATGGAAACATTCGAACGAATGAATTAGAATAGATCGTAGGAATGAATTAGAATGGATCATACGAATGAATTAGAATTGATCGTGCGAATGAATTAGAATGGATTGTACGAATGAATTAGAATGGATACATTCGTGCGAATGAAGTAGAATGGATCGTAGGAATGAATTAGAATGGATCGTATGAATGAATTACCATGGATCGTACGAATGAATTACCATGGATCGTACGAATGGATTAGAATGGATCGTACTAATTCATTCGTACGATCCATTCTAATTCATTCGTACGATCTATTCTACTTCATTCGCACGAATGTATCCATTCTAATTCATTCGTACGATTCATTCTAATTCATTCGTACGATTCATTCTAATTCATTCGTACGATCTATTCTAATTCATTCGTACGATCCATTCTACTTCATTCGCACGAATGTATCTATTCTAATTCATTCGTACAATCCATTCTAATTCATTCGCACGATCATTTCTAATTCATTCGTATGATCCATTCTAATTCATTCCTACGATCTATTCTAATTCATTCGTTCGAATGTATCCAATGAATTAGAATGGATCATACGAATGAATAAGAATTGATCGTGCGAATGAATTAGAATGGATTGTACGAATGAATTAGAATGGATACATTCGTGCGAATGAAGTAGAATGGATCGTACGAATGAATTAGAATGGATCGTACGAATGAATTATAATGAATCGTACAAATGAATTAGAATGGATACATTAGAACGAATGAATTAGAATAGATCGTAGGAATGAATTAGAATGGATCATACGAATGAATTAGAATTGATCGTGCGAATGAATTAGAATGGATTGTACGAATGAATTAGAATGGATACATTCGTGCGAATGAAGTAGAATGGATCGTACGAATGAATTAGAATGGATCGTACGAATGAATTAGAATGAATCGTACGAATGAATTAGAATGGATTGTACGAATGATACGAATGAATTAGAATGAATCGTACGAATGAATTAGAATGGATTGTACGAATGAATTAGAATGGATACATTCGAACGAATGAATTAGAATAGATCGTAGGAATGAATTAGAATAGATCATACGAATGAATTAGAATTGATCGTGCGAATGAATTAGAATGGATTGTACGAATGAATTAGAATGGATACATTCGTGCGAATGAAGTAGAATGGATCGTACGAATGAATTAGAATGGATCGTACGAATGAATTATAATGAATCGTACGAATGAATTAGAATGGATACATTAGAACGAACGAATTAGAATAGATCGTAGGAATGAATTAGAATGGATCATACGAATGAATTAGAATTGATCGTGCGAATGAATTAGAATGGATTGTACGAATGAATTAGAATGGATACATTCGTGCGAATGAAGTAGAATGGATCGTACGAATGAATTAGAATGGATCGTACGAATGAATTACAATGAATCGTACGAATGAATTAGAATGGATACATTCGAACGAATGAATTAGAATATATCGTAGGAATGAATTAGAATGGATCATACGAATGAATTAGAATTGATCGTGCGAATGAATTAGAATGGATTGTACGAATGAATTAGAATAGATACATTCGTACGAATGAATTAGAATGGATCGTACGAATGAATTAGAATGGATACATTCGAACGAATGAATTAGAATAGATCGTAGGAATGAATTAAAATGGATCATACGAATGAATTAGAATTGATCTTGCGAATGAATTAGAATGGATTGTACGAATGAATTAGAATGGATACATTCGTGCGAATGAAGTAGAATGGATCGTACGAATGAATTAGAATGGATCGTGCGAATGAATCAGAATGGATCGTACGAATGAATGAGAATGGATCGTACGAATGAATTAGAATGAATCGTACAAATGAATTAGAATGGATACATTCGTACGAATGGATTAGAATGGATCATATTAATGAATTAGAATGGATCGTACGAATGAAATAGAATAGATCGTAGGAATGAATTAGAATGGATCATACGAATGAATTAGAATTGATCGTGCGAATGAATTAGAATGGATTGTACGAATGAATTAGAATGGATACATTCGTACGAATGAAGTAGAATGGATCGTACGAATGAATTAGAATGGATCGTACGAATGAATTAGAATGAATCGTACGAATGAATTAGAATGGATACATTCGAACGAATGAATTAGAATAGATCGTAGGAATGAATTAGAATGGATCATACGAATGAATTATAATTGATCGTGCGAATGAATTGGAATGGATTGTACGAATGAATTAGAATGGATACATTCGTGCGAATGAAGTAGAATGGAACGTACGAATGAATTAGAATGGATCGTACGAATGAATTAGAATGAATCGTACGAATGAATTAGAATGGATACATTCGAACGAATGAATTAGAATAGATCGTAGGAATGAATTAGAATGGATCATACGAATGAATTAGAATTGATCGTGCGAATGACATTCTAATTCATTCGTACGATCCATTCTAATTCATTCGTACGATCCATTCTACTTCATTCGCACGAATGTATCCATTCTAATTCATTCGTACAATCCATTCTAATTCATTCGCACGATCAATTCTAATTCATTCGTATGATCCATTCTAATTCATTCCTACGATCTATTCTAATTCATTCGTTCGAATGTATCCATTCTAATTCATTCGTATGATTCATTCTAATTCATTCGTACGATCCATTCTGATTTATTCGTACGATCCATTCTACTTCATTCGCATGAATGTATCTATTCTAATTCATTCGTACAAACCATTCTAATTCATTCGCACGATCAATTCTAATTCATTCGTATGATCCATTCTAATTCATTCCTACGATCTATTCTAATTCATTCGTTCGAATGTATCCATTCTAATTCATTCGTACGATTCATTCTAATTCATTCGTACAATCCATTCAAATTCATTCGTACGATCCATTCTACTTCATTCGCACGAATGTATCCATTCTAATTCATTCGTACAATCCATTCTAATTCATTCGCACAATCAATTCTAATTCATTCGTATGATCCATTCTAATTCCTTCCTACGATCTATTCTAATTCATTCGTTCGAATGTATCCATTCTAATTCATTCGTACGATTCATTCTAATTCATTCGTACGATCCATTCTAATTCATTCGTACGATCCATTCTACTTCATTCGCACGAATGTATCCATTCTAATTCATTCGTACAATCCATTCTAATTCATTCGCACGATCAATTCTAATTCATTCGTATGATCCATTCTAATTCATTCCTATGATCTATTCTAGGATTGTACGAATGAATTAGAATGGATACATTCGTGCGAATGAAGTAGAATGGATCGTACGAATGAATTAGAATGGATACATTCGAACGAATGAATTAGAATAGATCGTAGGAATGAATTAGAATGGATCATACGAATGAATTAGAATTGATCGTGCGAATGAATTAGAATGGATTGTACGAATGAATTAGAATGGATACATTCGTGCGAATGAAGTAGAATGGATCGTACGAATGAATTAGAATGGATCGTACGAATGAATCAGAATGGATCGTACGAATGAATTAGAATGAATCGTACGAATGAATTAGAATGGAAACATTCGAACGAATGAATTAGAATAGATCGTAGGAATGAATTAGAATGGATCATACGAATGAATTAGAATTGATCGTGCGAATGAATTAGAATGGATTGTACGAATGAATTAGAATGGATACATTCGTGCGAAGGAAGTAGAATGGATCGTACGAATGAATTAGAATGGATCGTACGAATGAATTAGAATGAATCGTACGAATGAATTAGAATGGATACATTCGAACGAATGAATTAGAATAGATCGTAGGAATGAATTAGAATGGATCATACGAATGAATTAGAATTGATCGTGCGAATGAATTAGAATGGATTGCACGAATGAATTAGAATGGATACATTCGTGCGAATGAAGTAGAACGGATCGTACGAATGAATTAGAATGAATCGTACGAATGAATTAGAATGGATACATTCGAACGAATGAATTAGAATAGATCGTAGGCATGAATTAGAATGGATCATATGAATGAATTAGAATTGATCGTGCGAATGAATTAGAATGGATTGTACGAATGAATTAGAATGGATACATTCGTGCGAATGAAGTAGAATGGATCGTACGAATGAATTAGAATGGATCGTACGAATGAATTAGAATGGATCATACGAATGAAGTAGAATGGATCGTACGAATGAATTAGAATGGATAGTACGAATGAATTAGAATGAATCGTACGAATGAATTAGAATGGATACATTCGAACGAATGAATAAAAATAGATAGTAGGAATGAATTAGAATGGATCATACGAATGAATTAGAAATGATCGTGCGAATGAATTAGAATGGATTGCACGAATGAATTAGAATGGGTACAATCGTGCGAATGAAGTAGAATGGATCGTACGAATGAATTAGAATGGATCGTACGAATGAATCAGAATGAATCGTACGAATGAATTAGAATGGAAACATTCGAACGAATGAATTAGAATAGATCGTAGGAATGAATTAGAATGGATCATATGAATGAATTAGAATTGATCGTGCGAATGAATTAGAATGGATTGTACGAATGAATTAGAATGGATACATTCGTGCGAATGAAGTAGAACGGATCGTACGAATGAATTAGAATGGATCGTACGAATGAATTAGAATGAATCGTACGAATGAATTAGAATAGATCGTACGAATGAATTAGAATGGATACATTTATGCAAATGAATTAGAATGGATCGTACGAATGAGTAAGAATGGATCGTACGAATGAAATAGAATGGATCGTACGAATGAATTAGAATGGATCGTGCTAATGAATTAGAATGGATCGTACGAATGAATTAGAATGGATACATTCATGCGAATGAATTAGAATGGATCGTACGAATGAGTAAGAATGGATCGTACGAATGAAATAGAATGGATCGTACGAATGAATTAGAATGGATCGTGCTAATGAATTAGAATGGATCGTACGAATGACTTAGAATAGATTGTGCGAATGAATTAGAATGGATCATATGAATGAATTAGAATGGATACATTCGTGCGAATGATGTATAATGGATCGTACGAATGAATCAGAATGGATCGTACGAATGAATTAGAATGGATCGTACGAATGAATTAGAATGAATCATACGAATGAATTAGAATGGATACATTCGAACGAATGAATTAGAATAGATCGTAGGAATGAATTAGAATGGATCATACGAATGAATTAGAATTAATCGTGCGAATGAATTAGAATGGATTGTACGAATGAATTAGAATGGATACATTCGTGCGAATGAAGTAGAATGGATCGTACGAATGAATTAGAATGGATCGTACGAATGAATTAGAATGAATCGTACGAATGAATTAGAATGGATCGTGCTAATGAATTAGAATGGATCGTACGAATAAATTAGAATAGATTGTCCGAATGAATACATTCGTGCGAATGAATTAGAATGGATCGTATGAATGAATTAGAATGGATCGTATGAATGAATTCGAATGGATCGTACGAATGAATTACAATGGATACATTCGTCCAAATGAATTAGAATGGATCATACGAAGGAATTAGGGTGGATCGTACGAATGCATTAGAATGGATATATTCGTGCGAATGAATTAGAATGGATTGTATGAATGAATTAGAATGGATCGTATGAATGAATTAGAATGGATCGTACGAATGAATTAGAATGGATCGTACGAATGAATTAGAATGAATCGTACGATCGAACGAATGAATTAGAATAGATCGTAGGAATGAATTAGAATGGATCATACGAATGAATTAGAATTGATCGTGCGAATGAATTAGAATGGATTGTACGAATGAATTAGAATAGATCGTAGGAATGAATTAGAATGGATCATACGAATGAATTAGAAATGATCGTGCGAATGAATTAGAATGGATTGCACGAATGAATTAGAATGGATACATTCGTTCGAATAAAGTATTATGGATCGTACGAATGAATTAGAATGGATCGTACGAATGAATTAGAATGAATCGTACGAATGAATTAGAATGGATACATTCGAACGAATGAATTAGAATAGATCGTAGGAATGAATTAGAATGGATCATACGAATGAATTAGAATTGATCATGCGAATGAATTAGAATAGATTGTACGAATGAATTAGAATGGATACATTCGTTCGAATGAAGTAGAATGGATCATACGAATGAATTAGAATGGATCGTACGAATGAATTAGAATGGATACATTCGAACGAATGAATTAGAATAGATCGTAAGAATCAATTAGAATGGTTCATACGAATGAATTAGAATTGATCGTGCGAATGAATTAGAATGGATTGTACGAATGAATTAGAATGGATACATTCGTGCGAATGAAGTAGAATGGATCGTACGAATGAATTAGAATGGATCGTACGAATGAATTAGAATGAATCGTATGAATCAATTAGAATGGATACATTCGAACGAATGAATTAGAATAGATCATAGGAATGAATTAGAATGGATCATACGAATGAATTAGAATTGATCGTGCGAATGAATTAGAATGGATTGTACGAATGAATTAGAATGGATACATTCGTGAGAATGAAGTAGAATGGATCGTACGAATGAATTAGAATGGATCGTACGAATGATTTAGAATGAATCGTACGAATGAATTAGAATGGATACATTCGAACGAATGAATTAGAATAGATCGTAGGAATGAATTAGAATGGATCATACGAATGAATTAGAATTGATCGTGCGAATGAATTAGAATGGATCGTATGAACGAATTAGAAAGGATTATGCGAAGGAATTAGATGGGATCGCACGAATGAATTAGAATGGATACATTCGAACGAATGAATTAGAATAGATCGTTGGAATGAATTACAATGGATACATTCGTCCGAATGAATTAGAATGGATCATACGAAGGAATTAGGGTGGATCGTACGAATGCATTAGAATGGATATATTCGTGCGAATGAAATAAACTGGATCGTACGAATGAATTAAACTGGATCGTACGAATGAATTAGAATGGATCGTGCGACTGAATTAGAATGGATCGTACGATTTAATTAGAATGGTTACATTCATGTGAATGAATTAGAATGGATCGTACGAATGAATTTGAATAGATACATTCGTGCGAATGAAATAGAATGAATCGTACAAATGAATTCGAATAGATCGTGCGAATGAATTAGAATGGATCGTGCGAATTAATTAGAATGGATCGTATGAATGAATTAGAAAGGATCGTATGAATGTATTAGAATGGATCGTGTGAATGAATTAGAATTGATCGTGCGAATGAATTAGAATGGATCGTACGAATGAATTAGAAGGGAATGTATCCATTCTAATTCATTCGTGCAATCCATTCTAATTCATTCGCACGATCCATTCTACTTCATTCGCACGAATGTATCCATTCTAATTCATTCGTACAATCCATTCTAATTCATTCGCACGATCAATTCTAATTCATTCGTATGATCCATTCTAATTCATTCCTACGATCTATTCTAATTCATTCAATTCATTCGTACGATCCATTCTAATTCATTCGTATGATCCATTCTACTTCATTCGCACGAATGTATCCATTCATACGAATGAATTAGAAATGATCGTGCGAATAAATTAGAATGGATTGTACGAATGAATTAGAATGGATACATACATGCGAATGAAGTAGAATGGATCCTACGAATGAATTAGAATTGATCGTGCGAATGAATTAGAATGGATTGTACGAATGAATTAGAATGGATACATTCGTGCGAATGGATTAGAATGAATCGTACGAATGAATTAGAATGGATTGTACGAATGAATTAGAATGGATACATTCGTGCGAATGAAGTAGAATGGATCGTACGAATGAATTAGAATGGATCATACGAATGAATTATAATTGATCGTGCGAATGAATTAGAATGGATTGTACGAATGAATTAGAATGGATACATTCGAACGAATGAATTAGAATGGATTCATTCGTACGATCCATTCTACTTCATTCGCACGAATGTATCCATTTTAATTCATTCGTACAATCCATTCTTATTCATTCGCATGATCAATTCTAATTCATTCGTATGATCCGTTCTAATTCATTCGTACGATCCATTCTACTTCATTCGCACGAATGTATCCATTCTAATTCATTCGTACAATCCATTCTAATTTATTCGTACGATTCATTCTAATTCATTCGTATGATCCATTCTAATTCATTCGTACGATCCATTCTAATTCATTCGTTCGAATGTATCCATTCTAATTCATTCGTACGATTCATTCTAATTCATACGTACGATCCATTCTAATTCATTCGTATGATCCATTCTACTTCATTCGCACGAATGTATCCATTCTAATTCATTTGTACAATCCATTCTAATTCATTCGCACGATCAATTATAATTCATTCGTATGATCCATTCTAATTCATTCCTACGATCTATTCTAATTCATTCGTTCGAATGTATCCATTCTAATTCATTCGTACGATTCATTCTAATTCATTCGTACGATCCATTCTAATTCATTCGTACGATCCATTCTAATTCATTCGTACAATCCATTCTAATTCATTCACACGATCAATTCTAATTCATTCGTATGATCCATTCTAATTCATTCCTATGATCTATTCTAATTCATTCGTTCGAATGTATCCATTCTAATTCATTCGCACGATCAATTCTAATTCATTCGTATGATCCATTCTAATTCATTCCTACGATCTATTCTAATTCATTCGTTCGAATGTATCCATTCTAATTCATTCGTACGATTCATTCTAATTCATTCGTACGATCAATTCTAATTCATTCGTACGATCCATTCTACTTAATTCGCACGAATGTATCCATTCTAATTCCTTCGTACAATCCATTCTAATTCATTCTCACGATCAATTCTAATTCATTCGTATGATCCATTCTAATTCATTCCTACGATCTATTCTAATTCATTCGTTCGAATGTATCCATTCTAATTCATTCGTATGATTCATTCTAATTCATTCGTACGATCCATTCTATTTCATTCGTACGATCCATTCTACTTCATTCGTACGATCCATTCTAATTCATTCGTACGATCCATTCTACTTTATTCGCACGAATGTATCCATTCTAATTCATTTGTACAATCCATTCTAATTCATTCGCACGATCAATTCTAATTCATTCGTCTGATCCATTCTAATTCATTCCTACGATCTATTCTAATTCATTCGTTCGAATGTTTCCATTCTAATTCATTCGTACGATTCATTTCAATTCATTCGTACGATCCATTCTATTTTATTCGTACGATCCATTCTTACTCATTCGTACGATCTATTCTAATTCATTCGCACGAATATATCCGTTCTATTCTAATTCATTCATACAATCCATTCTAATTCATTCGAATGATCCATTCTAATTCATTCATACGATCCATTCTAATTCATTCGTACGATCCAGTTTAATTCATTCGCACGATCCATTCTAATTCATTCATACGATCCATTCTAATTCATTCATACAATCCATTCTAATTCATTCGCACGAATATATCCATTCTAATGCATTCGTACACGAATGAATTAGAATTGATCGTGCGAATGAATTAGAATGGATTGTACGAATGAATTAGAATGGATACATTCGTGCGAATGAAGTAGAATGGATCGTACGAATGAATTAGAATGGATTGTACGAATGAATCAGAATGGATCCTACGAAAGAATTAGAATGAATCGTACGAATGAATTAGAATGGAAACATTCGAATGAATGAATTAGAATAGATCGTAGGAATGAATTAGAATGGATCATACGAATGAATTAGAATTGATCGTGCGAATGAATTAGAATGGATTGTACGAATGAATTAGAATGGATACATTCGTGCGAATGAAGTAGAATGGATCGTACGAATGAATCAGAATGGATCGTACGAATGAATTAGAATGAATCGTACGAATGAATTAGAATGGAAACATTCGAAGGAATGAATTAGAATAGATCGTAGAAATGAATTAGAATGGATCATACGAATGAATTAGAATTTATCGTGCGAATGAATTAGAATAGATTGTAAGAATGAATTAGAATGCAATGGATCGTATGAATGAATTAGAATGGATCGTACGAATAAATTAGAATGGATCGTGCTAATGAAGTAGAATGGATTGTACGAATGAATTAGAATGTATACATTCGTGCGAATGAAGTAGAATGGATCGTACGAATGAATTAGAATGGATCATACGAAACAATTAGAATGGATCGTATGAATGAATTAGAATGGAATGTATCCATTCTAATTCATTCGTGCAATCCATTCTAATTTATTCGCACGATCAATTCTAATTCATTCGTATGATCCATTCTAATTCATTCCTACGATCTATTCTAATTCATTCGTTCGATCCATTCTACTTCATTCGCACGAATGTATCCATTCTAATTCATTCGTACAATCCATTCTAATTCATTCGCACGATCAATTCTAATTCATTCGTATGATCCATTCTAATTCATTACTACGATCTATTCTAATTCATTTGTTCGAATGTATCCATTCTAATTCATTCGTACGATTCATTCTAATTCATTTGTACGATCCATTCTAATTCATTCGTACGATCCATTCTAATTCATTCGTACAATCCATTCTAATTCATTCGCACGATCAATTCTAATTCATTCGTATGATCCATTCTAATTCATTCCTATGATCTATTCTAATTCATTCGTTCGAATGTATCCATTCTAATTCATTCGCACGATCAATTCTAATTCATTCGTATGATCTATTCTAATTCATTCCTACGATCTATTCTAATTCATTCGTTCGAATGTATCCATTCTAATTCATTCGTACGATTCATTCTAATTCATTCGTACGATCCATTCTAATTCATTCGTACGATCCATTCTACTTCATTCGCACGAATGTCTCCATTCCAATTCCTTCGTACAATCCATTCTAATTCATTCGCACGATCAATTCTAATTCATTCGTATGATCCATTCTAATTCATTCCTACGATCTATTCTAATTCATTCGTTCGAATGTATCCATTCTAATTAATTCGTACGATTCATTCTAATTCATTCGTACGATCCATTCTAATTCATTCGTACGATCCATTCTACTTCATTCGTATAATCCATTCTAATTCATTCGTACGATCCATTCTACTTCATTCGCACGAATGTATCCATTCTAATTCATTCGTACAATCCATTCTAATTCATTCACACGATCAATTCTAATTCATTCCTATGATCCATTCTAATTCATTCCTACGATCTATTCTAATTCATTTGTTCGATCCATTCTACTTCATTCGCACGAATGTATCCATTCTAATTCATTCGTACAATCTATTCTAATTCATTCGCACGATCAATTCTAATTCATTCGTATGATCCATTCTAATTCATTCCTATGATCTATTCTAATTCATTCGTTCGAATGTATCCATTCTAATTCATTCGTACGATTCATTCTAATTCATTCGTACGATCCATTCTAATTCATTCGTACGATCCATTCTACTTCATTCTCACGAATGTATCCATTCTAATTCATTCGTACAATCCATTCTAATTCATTCGCACGATCAATTCTAATTCATTCGTATGATCCATTCTAATTCATTCCTACGATCTATTCTAATTCATTCGTTCGAATGTATCCATTCTAATTCATTCATACGATTCATTCTAATCCATTCGTACGATCCATTCTAATTCATTCGTACGATCCATTCTACTTCATTCGCACGAATGTATCCATTCTTATTCATTCGTACGATCTATTCTAATTCATTCGCACGAATGTATCAATTCTAATTTATTCGTACGATCTATTCTAATTCATTCGTATCAATTAGAATGGATCGTACGAATGAATTAGAATGAATCGTACGAATGAATTAGAATGGATACATTCGAACGAATGAATTAGAATGAATCGTACAAATGAATTAGAATTGATCGTACGAATGAATTAGAATGGATCATACGAATGAATTAGAAAGGATACATTCGAACGAATGAATTAGAATAGATCATAGGAATGAATTAAAATGGATCATACGAATGAATTAGAATTGATCGTGCGAATGAATTAGAATGGATTGTACGATCCATTCAAATTCATTCGTACGATCCCATTCTAATTCATTCGTACGATCCATTCTAATTCATTCGCACGAATGTATCCATTCTAATTCATTCGCACGAATGTATCCATTCTAATTCATTCGCACGATCAATTCTAATTCATTCGTATGATCCATTCTAATTCATTCCTACGATCTATTCTAATTCATTCGTTCGAATGTTTCCATTCTAATTCATTCGTACAATCCATTCTAATTCATTCGCACGATTATTTCAAATTCATTCGTACAATCCATTCTACTTCATTCGCACGAATGTATCCATTCTAATTCATTCGTACAATCCATTCTAATTCATTCGCACGATCAATTCTAATTCATTCGTATGATCCATTCTAATTCATTCCTACGATATATTCTAATTCATTCGTTCGAATGTATCCATTCTAATTCATTCGTACGATTCATTCTAATTCATTCGTACGAATGAATTAGAATGGATCGGATCGTACGAATGAATTAGAATAGATCGTACGAATGAATTAGAATTGATCGTACGAATGAATTAGAATGAATTGTACGAATGAATTAGAATGGATACATTCGAACGAATAAATTAGAATAGATCGTAGGAATGAATTAGAATGGATTAGAGTGGATCGTGCGAATGAATTAAACTGGATCGTACGAATGAATTAGAATGGATCGTATGAATGAATTAGAATGGATCATGCGAATGAATTAGAATGGATCGTACGAATGAATTAGAATAGAATGGATACATTCGTGCGAATGAATTAGAATGGATCGTACGAATGAGTAAGAATGGATCGTACGAATGAAATAGAATGGATCGTACGAATGAATTAGAATGAATCATACGAATGAATTAGAATGGATCGTACAATCCATTCTAATTCATTCGTACAATCCATTCTAATTCATTCTCACGATCAATTCTAATTCATTCGCATGAATGTATCCATTCTAATTCATTCGTACGATCCATTCTAATTCATTCGTACGATCCATTCTAATTTATTCGTACGATCCATTCTATTTCATTCGTACGATCCATTCTAATTCATTCGTAATGAATTAGAATTGATCGTGCGAATGAATTAGAATGGATACATTCGAACGAATGAATTAGAATAGATCGTAGGAATGAATTAGAATGGATCATACGAATGAATTAGAATTGATCGTGCGAATGAATTAGAATGGATTGTACAATCCATTCTAATCCATCTAATTATGAATTAGAATGGATCATACGAATGAATTAGAATTGATCGTACGAATGAATTAGAATGGATACATTCGTGCGAATGAAGTAGAATGGATCGTACGAATGAATTAGAATGGATACATTCGTGCGAATGAAGTAGAATGGATCGTACGAATGAATTAGAATGGATCGTACGAATGAATTAGAATGAATCGTACGAATGAATTAGAATGGATACATTCGAACGAATGAATTAGAATAGATCATAGGAATGAATTAGAAAGGATCAAACGAATGAATTAGAATTGATCGTGCGAATGAATTAGAATGGATTGCACGAATGAATTAGAATGGATACATTTGTGCGAATGAAGTAGAATTGATCGAACGAATACGAATGAATTAGAATGAATCGTACGAATGAATTAGAATGGATACATTCGAACGAATAAATTAGAATAGATCGTAGGAATGAATTAGAATGGATCATACGAATGAATTAGAATGGAAACATTCGAACGAATGAATCAGAATGGATCGTAGGAATGAATTAGAATGGATCATACGAATGAATTAGAATGGATCGTACGAATGAATTAGAATGGATCGAACGAATAAATTAGAATGGATCATACGAATGAATTAGAATTGATCGTGCGAATGAAGTAGAATGGATCGTACGAATGAATTAGAATGGATCGTACGAATGAATTACAATGAATCGTACGAATGAATTAGAATGGATACATTCGAACTAATGAATTAGAATAGATCGTAGGAATGAATTAGAATGGATCATACGAATGAATTAGAATTGATCGTGCGAATGAATTAGAATGGATTATACGAAGGAATTAGAATGGATACATTCGTGCGAATGAAGTAGAATGGATCGTACGAATGAAATAGAATGGATCGTACGAATGAATTAGAATGAATCGTACGAATGAATTAGAATGGATACATTCGAACGAATAAATTAGAATAGATCGTAGGAATGAATTTGAATGGATCATACGAATGAATTAGAATTGATCGTGCGAATGAATTAGAATTGATTGTACGAATGAATTAGAATGGATACATTCGTGCGAATGAAGTAGAATGGATCGTACGAATGAATTAGAATGGATAGTACGAATGAATTAGAATGGATACATTCGAACGAATGAATTAGAATAGATCATAGGAATGAATTAGAATGGATCGTACGAATGAATTAGAATTGATCGTGCGAATGAATTAGAATGGATTGTACGAATGAATTAGAATGGATACATTCGTGCGAATGAAGTAGAATGGATCGTACGAATGAATTAGAATGGATCGTACGAATGAATTAGAATGAATCGTATAAATGAATTAGAATGGATACATTCGAACGAATGAATTAGAATAGATCGTAGGAATGAATTAGAATGGATCATACGAATGAATTAGAATTGATCGTGCGAATGAATTAGAATGGATTGTACGAATGAATTAGAATGGATACATTCGTGCGAATGAAGTAGAATGGATCGTACGAATGAATTAGAATGGATCGTACGAATGAATTAGAATGAATCGTACGAATGAATTAGAATGGATACATTCGAACGAATGAATTAGAATAGATCGTAGGAATGAATTAGAATGGATCATACGAATGAATTAGAATTGATCGTGCGAATGAATTAGAATGGATTGCACGAATGAATTAGAATGGATACATTCGAGCGAATGAAGTTGAATGGATCGTACGAATGAATTAGAATGGATCGTACGAATGAATTAGAATGAATCGTACGAATGAATTAGAATGGATCGTACGAATGAATCAGAATGGATCGTACGAATGAATTAGAATGAATCGTACGCATGAATTAGAATGGAAACATTCGAACGAATGAATTAGAATAGATCGTAGGAATGAATTAGAATGGATCGTACGAATGAATTAGAATGGATCGTACGAATGAATTAGAATGAATCGTACGAATGAATTAGAATGGATACATTCGAATGAATGAATTAGAATAGATCGTAGGAATGAATTAGAATGGATCATACGAATGAATTAGAATTGATCATGCGAATGAATTAGAATGGATTGTACGAATGAATTAGAAAGGATACATTCGTGCGAATGAAGTAGAATGGATCGTACGAATGAATTAGAATGGATCGTACGAATGAATTAGAATGAATCGTACGAATGAATTAGAATGGATACATTCGAACGAATGAATTAGAATAGATCGTAGGAATGAATTAGAATGGATCAAACGAATGAATTAGAATTGATCGTGCGAATGAATTAGAATGGATTGTACGAATGAATTAGAATGGATACATTCGTGCGAATGAAGTAGAATGGATCGTACGAATGAATTAGAATGGAATGTACGAATGAATTAGAAAGAATCGTACGAATGAATTAGAATGGATACATTCGAACGAATGAATTAGAATAGATCGTAGGAATGAATTAGAATGAATCATACGAATGAATTAGAATTGATCGTGTGAATGAATTAGAATGGATTGCACGAATGAATTAGAATGGATACATTCGAGCGAATGAAGTAGAATGGATCGTACGAATGAATTAGAATGGATCGTACGAATGAATTAGAATGAATCGTACGAATGAATTAGAATGGATACATTCGAACGAATGAATTAGAATAGATCGTAGGAATGAATTAGAATGGATCATACGAATGAATTAGAATTGATCGTGCGAATGAATTAGAATGGATTGTACGAATGAATTAGAATGGATACATTCGTGCGAATGATGTAGAATGGACGTACGAATGAATCAGAATGGATCGTACGAATGAATTAGAATGAATCGTACGAATGAATTAGAATGGATACATTCGAACGAATGAATTAGAATAGATCATAGGAATGAATTAGAATGGATTATACGAATGAATTAGAATTGATCGTGCGAATGAATTAGAATGGATTGTACGAATGAATTAGAATGGATACATTCGTGCGAATGAAGTAGAATGGATCGTACGAATGAATTAGAATGGATCGTACGAATGAATTAGATTGAATCGTACGAATGAATTAAAATGGATACATTCGAACTAATGAATTAGAATAGATCGTAGGAATGAATTAGAATGGATCATACGAATGAATTAGAATTGATCGTGCGAATGAATTAGAATGGATTGTACGAAGGAATTAGAATGAATACATTCGTGCGAATGAAGTAGAATGGATCGTACGAATGAAATAGAATGGATCGTACGAATGAATTTGAATGAATCGTACGAATGAATTAGAATGGATACATTCGAACGAACGAATTAGAATAGATCGTAGGAATGAATTAGAATGGATCATACGAATGAATTAGAATTGATCGTGCGAATGAATTAGAATGGATTGTACGAATGAATTAAAATGGATACATTCGTGCGAATGAAGTAGAATGGATCGTACGAATGAATTAGAATGGATCGTACGAATGAATTAGAATGGATACATTCGAACGAATGAATTAGAATAGATCGTAGGAATGAATTAGAATGGATCGTACGAATGAATTAGAATTGATCGTGCGAATGAATTAGAATGGATTGTACGAATGAATTAGAATGGATACATTCGTGCGAATGAAGTAGAATGGATCGTACGAATGAATTAGAATGGATCGTACGAATGAATTAGAATGAATCGTACGAATGAATTAGAATGGATACATTCGAACGAATGAATTAGAATAGATCGTAGGAATGAATTAGAATGGATCATACGAATGAATTAGAATTGATCGTGCGAATGAATTAGAATGGATTGCACGAATGAATTAGAATGGATACATTCGAGCGAATGAAGTTGAATGGATCGTACGAATGAATTAGAATGGATCGTACGAATGAATTAGAATGAATCGTACGAATGAATTAGAATGGATCGTACGAATGAATCAGAATGGATCGTACGAATGAATTAGAATGAATCGTACGCATGAATTAGAATGGAAACATTCGAACGAATGAATTAGAATAGATCGTAGGAATGAATTAGAATGGATCGTACGAATGAATTAGAATGGATCGTACGAATGAATTAGAATGAATCGTACGAATGAATTAGAATGGATACATTCGAATGAATGAATTAGAATAGATCGTAGGAATGAATTAGAATGGATCATACGAATGAATTAGAATTGATCATGCGAATGAATTAGAATGGATTGTACGAATGAATTAGAAAGGATACATTCGTGCGAATGAAGTAGAATGGATCGTACGAATGAATTAGAATGGATCGTACGAATGAATTAGAATGAATCGTACGAATGAATTAGAATGGATACATTCGAACGAATGAATTAGAATAGATCGTAGGAATGAATTAGAATGGATCAAACGAATGAATTAGAATTGATCGTGCGAATGAATTAGAATGGATTGTACGAATGAATTAGAATGGATACATTCGTGTGAATGAAGTAGAATGGATCGTACGAATGAATTAGAATGGAATGTACGAATGAATTAGAAAGAATCGTACGAATGAATTAGAATGGATACATTCGAACGAATGAATTAGAGTAGATCGTAGGAATGAATTAGAATGAATCATACGAATGAATTAGAATTGATCGTGTGAATGAATTAGAATGGATTGCACGAATGAATTAGAATGGATACATTCGAGCGAATGAAGTAGAATGGATCGTACGAATGAATTAGAATGGATCGTACGAATGAATTAGAATGAATCGTACGAATGAATTAGAATGGATACATTCGAACGAATGAATTAGAATAGATCGTAGGAATGAATTAGAATGGATCATACGAATGAATTAGAATTGATCGTGCGAATGAATTAGAATGGATTGTACGAATGAATTAGAATGGATACATTCGTGCGAATGATGTAGAATGGACGTACGAATGAATCAGAATGGATCGTACGAATGAATTAGAATGAATCGTACGAATGAATTAGAATGGATACATTCGAACGAATGAATTAGAATAGATCATAGGAATGAATTAGAATGGATTATACGAATGAATTAGAATTGATCGTGCGAATGAATTAGAATGGATTGTACGAATGAATTAGAATGGATACATTCGTGCGAATGAAGTAGAATGGATCGTACGAATGAATTAGAATGGATCGTACGAATGAATTAGATTGAATCGTACGAATGAATTAAAATGGATACATTCGAACTAATGAATTAGAATAGATCGTAGGAATGAATTAGAATGGATCATACGAATGAATTAGAATTGATCGTGCGAATGAATTAGAATGGATTGTACGAAGGAATTAGAATGAATACATTCGTGCGAATGAAGTAGAATGGATCGTACGAATGAAATAGAATGGATCGTACGAATGAATTTGAATGAATCGTACGAATGAATTAGAATGGATACATTCGAACGAACGAATTAGAATAGATCGTAGGAATGAATTAGAATGGATCATACGAATGAATTAGAATTGATCGTGCGAATGAATTAGAATGGATTGTACGAATGAATTAAAATGGATACATTCGTGCGAATGAAGTAGAATGGATCGTACGAATGAATTAGAATGGATCGTACGAATGAATTAGAATGGATACATTCGAACGAATGAATTAGAATAGATCGTAGGAATGAATTAGAATGGATCGTACGAATGAATTAGAATTGATCGTGCGAATGAATTAGAATGGATTGTACGAATGAATTAGAATGGATACATTCGTGCGAATGAAGTAGAATGGATCGTACGAATGAATTAGAATGGATCGTACGAATGAATCAGAATGGATCGTATGAATGAATTAGAATGAATCGTACGAATGAATTAGAATGGAAACATTCGAACGAATGAATTAGAATAGATCGTAGGAATGAATTAGAATGGATCATACGAATGAATTAGAATTGATCGTGCGAATGAATTAGAATAGATTGTACGAATGAATTAGAATGGATACATTCGTGCGAATGAAGTAGAATGGATCGTACGAATGAATTAGAATGGATCGTACGAATGAATTAGAATGAATCGTACGAATGAATTAGAATGGATACATTCGAACGAATGAATTAGAATAGATCGTAGGAAGGAATTAGAATGGATCATACGAATGAATTAGAATTGATCGTGCGAATGAATTAGAATGGATTGCACGAATGAATTAGAATGGATACATTCGAGCGAATGAAGTAGAATGGATCGTACGAATGAATTAGAATGGATCGTACGAATGAATTAGAATGAATCGTACGAATGAATTAGAATGGATCGTACGAATGAATCAGAATGGATCATACGAATGAATTAGAATGAATCGTATAAATGAATTAGAATGGAAACATTCGAACGAATGAATTAGAATAGATCGTAGGAATGAATTAGAATGGATTGTACGAATGAATTAGAATGGATCGTACGAATGAATTAGAATGAATCGTACGAATGAATTAGAATGGATACATTCGAACGAATGAATTAGAATAGATCGTAGGAATGAATTAGAATGGATCATACGAATGAATTAGAATTGATTGTGCGAATGAATTAGAATGGATTGTACGAATGAATTAGAATGGATACATTCGTGCGAATGAAGTAGAATGGATCGTACGAATGAATTAGAATGGATCGTACGAATGAATTAGAATGGATACATTCGAACGAATGAATTAGAATAGATCGTAGGAATGAATTAGAATGGATCATACGAATGAATTAGAATTGATCGTGCGAATGAATTAGAATGGATTGTACGAATGAATTAGAATGGATACATTCGTGCGAATGAAGTAGAATGGACCGTACGAATGAATTAGAATGGATCGTACGAATGAATTAGAATGAATCGTACGAATGAATTAGAATGGAAACATTCAAACGAATGAATTAAAATAGATCGTAGGAATAAATTAGAATGGATCATACGAATGAATTAGAATTGATCGTACGAATGAATTAGAATGGATCGTACGAATGAATTAGAATGAATCGTACGAATAAATTAGAATGGATACATTCGAACGAATGAATTAGAATAGATCGTAGGAATGAATTAGAATTGATCATACGAATGAATTAGAATTGATCGTGCGAATGAATTAGAATGGATTGTACGAATGAATTAGAATGGATACATTCGTGCGAATGAAGTAGAATGGATCGTACGAATGAATTAGGATGGATCGTACGAATGAATTAGAATGGATACATTCGTGCGAATGAAGTAGAATGGATCATACGAATGAATTAGAATGGATCGTGCGAATGAATTAGAATGGATTGTACGAATGAATTAGAATAGATACATTCGTGCGAATGATGTAGAATGGATCGTACGAATGAATCAGAATGGATCGTACGAATGAATTAGAATGAATCGTACGAATGAATTAGAATGGAAACATTTGAATGAATGAATTAGAATAGATCGTAGGAATGAATTAGAATGGATCATACGAATGAATTAGAATTGATCGTGCGAATGAATTAGAATGAATCGTATGATCCATTCTAATTCATTCCTACGATCTATTCTAATTCATTCGTTCGAATGTATCCATTCTAATTCATTCGTACGATTCATTCTAATTCATTCGTACGATCCATTCTGATTCATTCGTACGATCCATTCTACATCATTCGCACGAATGTATCCATTCTAATTCATTCGTACAATCCATTCTAATTCATTCGCACGATCAATTCTAATTCATTCGTATGATCCATTCTAATTCATTCCTACGATCTATTCTAATTCATTCATTCGAATGTATCCATTCTAATTCATTCGTACGATTCATTCTAATTCATTCGTACGATCCATTCTAATTCATTCGTACGATCCATTCTATTTCATTCGCTCGAATGTATCCATTCTAATTCATTCGTGTAATCCATTCTAATTCATTCGCACGATCAATTCTAATTCATTCGTACGATTCATTCTAATTCATTCGTACGATCCATTCTGATTTATTCATACGATCCATTCTAATTCATTCGTACGATTCATTCTAATTCATTCGTACGATCCATTCTAATTCATTCGTACAATCCATTCTAATTCATTCGCACGATCAATTCTAATTCATTCGTATGATCCATTCTAATTCATTCCTACGAACTATTCTAATTCATTCGTTCGAATGTATCCATTCTAATTCATTCGTACGATTCATTTTAATTCATTCGTATGATCCATTCTAATTCATTCGTACGATCCATTCTAATTCATTCGCACGAATGTATCCATTCTAATTCATTCGTATATTCCATTCTAATTCTTTCGCACGATCCATTCTAATTCATTCGCACGATCAATTCTAATTCATTCGTATGATCCATTCTAATTCATTCCAACGATCTATTCTAATTCATTCGTTCGAATGTATCCATTCTAATTCATTCGTACGATTCATTCTAATTCATTCGTATGATCCATTCTAATTCATTCGTACGATCCATTCTACTTCATTCGTACGAATGTATCCATTCTAATTCATTCGTGCAATCCATTCTAATTCATTCGCACGATCATTTCTAATTCATTCGTATGATCCATTCTAATTCATTCCTACGATCTATTCTAATTCATTCGTTCGAATGTATCCATTTTAATTCATTCGTACGATTCATTCTAATTCATTCGTACGATCCATTCTAATTCATTCGTACGATCCATTCTACTTCATTCGCACGAATGTATCCATTCTAATTCATTCGTACAATCCATTCTAATTCATTCGCACGATCAATTCTAATTCATTCGTATGATCCATTCTAATTCATTCCTACGATCTATTCTAATTCATTCGTTCGAATGTATCCATTCTAATTCATTCGTACGATTCATTCTAATTCATTCATACGATCCATTCTAATTCATTCGTACGATCCATTCTAATTCATTCGCACGAATGTATCCATTCTAATTCATTCGTACAATCCATTCTAATTCATTCGCACGATCCATTCTAATTCATTCGCAGGATCAATTCTAATTCATTCGTATGATCCATTCTAATTTATTCCTACGATCTATTCTAATTCATTCGTTCGAATGTATCCATTCTAATTCATTCGTACGATTCATTCTAATTCATTCGTACGATCCATTCTAATTCATTCGTACGAATGAATTAGAATGGATACATTCATGCGAATGAAGTAGAATGGATCGTACGAATGAATTAGAATGGATCGTACGAATGAATTAGAATGAATCGTAAGAATGAATTAGAATGGATACATTCGAACGAATGAATTAGAATAGATCGTAGGAATAAATTAGAATGGATCATACGAATGAATTAGAATGGATCGTACGAATGAATTAGAATGGATACATTCGAACGAATGAATTAGAATAGATCATAGTAATGAATTAGAATGGATCATACGAATGAATTACAATTGATCGTGCGAATGAATTAGAATGGATTGCACGAATGAATTAGAATGGATACATTCATGCGAATGAAGTAGAATGGATCGTACGAATGAATTAGAATGGATCGTACGAATGAATTAGAATGAATCGTATGAATGAATTAGAATGGATACATTCGAACGAATGAATTAGAATAAATCGTAGGAATGAATTAGAATGGATCATACGAATGAATTAGAATTGATCGTGCGAATGAATTAGAATAGATTATACGAATGAATTAGAATGGATACATTCGTGCGAATGAAGTAGAATGGATCGTAGGAATGAATTAGAAAGGATCGTACGAATGAATTACCATGGATCGTACGAATGGATTAGAATGGATCGTACGAATGAATTAGAATGGATCATACAAATGAATTAGAATGGATAGTGCGAATGAATTTGAATAGATCGTGCAAATGAATTAGAAAGGTTAAATTTGTGAGAATGAATTAGAATGGATCGTGCGAATGAATTAGAATGGATCGTACGAATGAATTATAATGGATCGTACGGATGAATTAGAATAGATCTTAGAATTGAATTAGAATAGATCGTACGAATAAATTAGAATGGATACATTCGTGCGAATGAACTAGAATGGATACATACATTCATGCGAATGAATTAGAATGGATCGTATGAATGAGTTAGAATGGATCGTATGAATAAATTAGATTAGAATGGATCGTGCGAATGAATTAGAATGGATTATACGAATGAATTAGAATGGATACATTCGTGCGAATGAATTAGAATAGATCGTAGGAATGAATTAGAATGGATCATACGAATGAATTAGAATGGATCGTGCGAATGAATTAGAATGGATTGTACGAATGAATTAGAATGGAATTAGAATTGATTGTATGAATGAATTAGAATGGATCGTAGGAATTGAATTAGAATGGATACATTCGAACGAATGAATTAGAATAGATCGTAGGAATGAATTAGAATGGGTCATACGAATGAATTAGAATTGATCGTGCGAATGAATTAGAATGGATTGTACGAATGAATTAGAATGGATACATTCGTGCGAATGAAGTAGAATGGATCGTACGAATGAATTAGAATGGATCGTACGAATGAATTAGAATGAATCGTACGAATGAATTAGAATGGACACATTCGAACGAATGAATTAGAATAGATCGTAGGAATGAATTAGAATGGATCATACGAATGAATTAGAATTGATCGTGCGAATGACATTCTAATTCATTCGTACGATCCATTCTAATTCATTCGTACGATCCATTCTACTTCATTCGCACGAATGTATCCATTCTAATTCATTCATACAATCCGTTCTAATTCATTCGCACGATCAATTCTAATTCATTCGTATGATCCATTCTAATTCATTAGCACGATCCATTCTAATTCATTCGTACGATCCATTCTAATTCATTCGTACGATTCATTCTAATTCATTCGTACGATCCATTCTAATTCATTCGTACGATCCATTCTACTTCATTCGCACGAATGTATCCATTCTAATTCATTCGTATGATCATTATGGCAATTTGATCATCCTCACAAAAAATTAACAAAATCTGAAACTTCTAAGGGCGCCGATTGAATCAAACGTTTCTGAACCGTCTATTTGAACCGTTAATTTAAATAACACATTTGACGCCCTTATAAGTTTCCGAATTTGCTGATCTATTCTAATTCATTCGTACGATCCATTCTAATTCATTCGGACAAATGTATCCATTCTAATTCATTCGCTCGAATATATCCATTTTGATTCATTCGTACGATCCATTCTAATTCATTCGTACGATCTAATTCATTCATACGATCCATTCTAATTCATTCGTATGATCGATTCTAATTCGTTTGCACGATCCATTCTAATTCATTCGTACGATCCATTCTAATTCATTCGTATGATTCATTCTAATCCATTCGTACGATCCATTTAATTCATTCTTACGATCAATTCTAATTCATTCTTACAAATGTAACCTTTCTAATTCATTTGTACGATCGATTCAAATTCATTCGTACGATCCATTCTAATTCATTCCTATGATCTATTCTAATTCATTCGTTCGAATGTATCCATTCTAATTCATTCGTACGATCCATTCTAATTCATTCGTACGATCCATTCTACTTCATTCGCACGAATCTATCCATTCTAATTCATTCGTACAATCCATTCTAATTCATTCGCACGATCAATTCTAATTCATTCGTATGATCCATTCTAATTCATTCCAACGATCTATTCTAATTCATTCGTTCGAATGTATCCATTCTAATTCATTCGTACGATTCATTCTAATTCATTCGTACGATCCATTCTATTTCATTCGTACGATCCATTCTACTTCATTCGCCTGAATATATCCATTTTAATTCCTTCGTACAATCCATTCTAATTCATTCGCACGATCAATTCTAATTAATTCGTATGATCCATTCTAATTCATTCCTACGATCTATTCTAATTTATTCGTTCGAATGTATCCATTCTAATTCATTCGTACGATTCATTCTAATTCATTCATACGATCCATTCTAATTCATTCGTACGATCCATTCTACTTCATTCGCACGAATGTATCCATTCTAATTCATTCGTGCAATCCATTCTAATTCATTCGCACGATCAATTCTAATTCATTCGTATGATCCATTCTAATTCATTCCTACGATCTATTCTAATTCATTCGTTCGAATGTATCCATTCTAATTCATTCGTACGATCCATTCTAATTCATTCGTACGATCCATTCTACTTCATTCGCATGAATGTATCCATTATAATTCATTCGTACAATCCATTCTAATTCATTCGCACGATCAATTCTAATTCATTCGTATGATCCATTCTAATTCATTCCTACGATCTATTCTAATTCATTCGTTCGAATGTATCCATTCTAATTCATTCGTCCGATTCATTCTAATTCATTCGTACGATCCATTTTATTTCATTCGTACGATCCATTCTACTTCATTCGTATGAATATATCCATTTTAATTCCTTCGTACAATCCATTCTAATTCATTCGCACGATCAATTCTAATTAATTCGTATGATCCATTCTAATTCATTCCTACGATCTATTCTAATTTATTCGTTCGAATGTATCTATTCTAATTCATTCGTACGATTCATTCTAATTCATTCATACGATCCATTCTAATTCATTCCTACGATCCATTCTACTTCATTCGCACGAATGTATCCATTCTAATTCAATCGTACAATCCATTCTAATTCATTCGCACGATCAATTCTAATTCATTCGTATGATCCATTCTAATTCATTCCTACGATCTATTCTAATTCATTCGTTCGAATGTATCCATTCTAATTTATTCGTACGATTCATTCTAATTCATTCGTACGATCCATTCTAATTCATTCGCACGATCCATTCTAATTCATTCATACGATCCATTCTAATTCATTCATACAATCCATTCTAATTCATTCGTACGAATATATCCATTCTAATGCATTCGTACGATCCACCCTAATTCCTTCGTATGATCCATTCTAATTCATTCGGACGAATGTATCCATTGTAATTCATTCGTACGATCCATTCGAATTCATTCATACGATCCATTCTAATTCATTCATACGATCCATTCTAATTCATTCGCACGAATGTATTCATTCGGACAATCTATTCTAATTTATTCGTACGATCCATTCTAATTCATTAGCACGATCCATTCTAATTTATTCGTACGATTCATTCTAATTCATTCGTACGATCCATTCTAATTAATTCGTACGATCCATTCTACTTCATTCGCACGAATGTATCCATTCTAATTCATTCGTACAATCCATTCTAATTCATTCGCACGATCAATTCTAATTCATTCGTATGATCCATTCTAATTCATTCCTACGATCTATTCTAATTCATTCGTTCGAATGTATCCATTCTAATTCATTCGTACGATTCATTCTAATTCATTCGTACGATCCATTCTAATTCATTCGCACGATCAATTCTAATTCATTCGTATGATCCATTCTATTTCATTCGTACGATCTATTCTAATTCATTCGTTCGAATGTATCCATTCTAATTCATTCGTACGATTCATTCATTCGAACGAATGAATTAGAATAGATCGTAGGAATGAATTACAATGGATCATACGAATGAATTAGAATTGATCGTGCGAATGAATTAGAATGGATTGTACGAATGAATTAGAATGGATACATTCGTGCGAATGAAGTAGAATGGATCGTACGAATGAATTAGAATGGATCGTACGAATGAATCAGAATGGATCGTACGAATGAATTAGAATGGAAACATTCGAACGAATGAATTAGAATAGATCGTAGGAATGAATTAGAATGGATCATACGAATGAATTAGAATTGATCGTGCGAATGAATTAGAATAGATCGTGCGAATGAAATAGAATGAATCATACGAATGATCGTGCGAATGAATTAGAATGGATTGTACGAATGAATTAGAATAGATCGTAGGAATAAATTAGAATGGATACATTCGTGCGAATGAAGTAGAATGGATCGTACGAATGAATTAGAATGAATCGTACGAATGTATCCATTCTAATTCATTCATACGATCCATTCTAATTCATTCGCACAATCTATTCTAAGTCATTCGTACGATCCATTCTAATTCATTATCACGATCCATTCTAATTCATTCGTACGATCCATTCTATTTCATTCGTACGATCCATTCTTACTCATTCGTACGATCCTTTCTAATTCATTCGCATGAATGTATCCATTCTAATTCATTCGTACGATCCATTTTAATTCATTAGCACGATCCATTCTAATTCATTCGTACGATCCATTCTATTTCATTCGTACGATCCATTCTAATTCATTTCTACGATCTATTCTAATTTATTCGTTCGAATGTATCCATTCTAATTCATTCGTACAATCCATTCTAATTCATTCGCACGATCAATTCTAATTCATTCGTATGATCCATTCTAATTCATTCCTACGATCAATTCTAATTCATTCGTACGATCCATTCTAGCCATTCTAATTCATTCGTACGATTCATTCTAATTCATTCGTACGATCCATTCTGATTTATTCGTACGATCCATTCTAATTCATTCGTACGATCCATTCTACTTCATTCGCACGAATGTATCCATTCTAATTCATTCGTGCAATCCATTCTAATTCATTCGCACGATCAATTCTAATTCATTCGTATGATCCATTCTAATTCATTCCTACGATCTATTCTAATTCATTCGTTCGAATGTATCCATTCTAATTCATTCGTACGATTCATTCTAATTCATTCGTACGATCCATTCTAATTTATTCGTACGATCCATTATACTTCATTCGCACGAATGTATCCATTCTAATTCATTCGTACAATCCATTCTAATTCATTCGCACGATCAATTCTAATTCATTCGTATGATCCATTCTAATTCATTCCTACGATCTATTCTAATTTATTCGTTCGAATGTATCCATTCTAATTCATTCGTACGATTCATTCTAATTCATTCGTACGATCCATTCTAATTCATTCGTACGATCCATTCTACTTCATTCGCACGAATGTATCCATTCTAATTCATTCGTACTCGTATGATCCATTCAAATTCATTCGTACGCATTCTAATTCATTCGTACGATCTATTCTAATTCATTCGCATGATCAATTCTAATTCATTCGTATGATCCATTCTAATTCATTCCTACGATCTATTCTAATTTATTCGTTCGAATGTATCCATTCTAATTTATTCGTACGATTCATTCTAATTCATTCATACGATCCATTTTATTTCATTCGTACGATCCATTCTACTTCATTCGCACGAATGTATCCATTCTAATTCATTCGTACGAATGAATTTGAATGGATTGTACGAATGAATTAGAATGGATACATTCGTGCGAATGAAGTAGAATGGATCGTACGAATGAATTAGAATGGATCGTACGAATGAATTAGAATGAATCGTACGAATGAATTAGAATGGATACATTCGAACGAATGAATTAGAATGGATACATTCAAATGAATTAGAATGGATCATACGAATGAATTAGAATTGATCGTGCGAATGAATTAGAATGGATTGTACGAATGAATTAGAAAGGATATATTCATGCGAATGAAGTAGAATGGATCGTACAAATGAATTAGAATAGATCGTACGAATGAATTAGAATGAATCGTACGAATGAATTAGAATGGATACATTCGAACGAATGAATTAGAATAGATCGTAGGAATGAATTAGAATGGATCATACGAATGAATTAGAATTGATCGTGCGAATGAATTAGAATGGATTGTACGAATGAATTAGAATGGATACATTCGTGCGAATGAAGTAAAATGGATACATTCCATTCTAATTCATTCGTACAATCCATTCTAATTCATTCGCACGATCCATTCTAATTCATTCGCACGATCCATTCTAATTCATTCGCACGATCCATTCTAATTCATTCGTACGATCCATTCTACTTCATTCGCATGAATGTATCCATTCTAATTCATTCGTACGATCAATCTAATTCATTCATATGATCCATTCTAATTCATTCCTACGATCTATTCTAATTCATTCGTTCGAATGTATCCATTCTAATTCATTCATACGATCCATTCTAATTCATTCGTACGATCCATTCTACTTCATTCGCACGAATGTATCCATTCTAATTCAATCGTACAATCCATTCTAATTTATTCGCACGATCAATTCTAATTCATTCGTATGATCCATTCTAATTCATTCCTACGATCTATTCTAATTCATTCGTTCGAATGTATCCATTCCAATTCATTCGTACGATTCATTCTAATTCATTCGTACGATCCATTCTAATTCATTCGTACGATCCATTCTACTTCATTCGCACGAATGTATCCATTCTAATTCATTCGTACAATCCATTCTAATTCATTCGCACGATCAATTCTAATTCATTCGTATGATCCATTCTAATTCATTCCTACGATCTATTCTAATTCATTCGTTCGAATGTATCCATTCTAATTCATTCGTACGATTCATTCTAATTCATTCGTACGATCCATTCTAATTCATTCGTACGATCCATTCTAATTCATTCTCACGAATGTATCCATTCTAATTCATTCGTACAATCCATTCTAATTCATTCGCACGATCAATTCTAATTCATTCGTATGATCCATTCTAATTCATTCCTACGATCTATTCTAATTCATTCGTTCGAATGTATCCATTCTAATTCATTCATACGATTCATTCTAATTCATTCGTACGATCCATTCTAATTCATTCGTACGATCTATTCTACTTCATTCGCCCGAATGTATCCATTCTAATTCATTCGTACAATCCATTCTAATTCATTCGCACGATCAATTCTAATTCATTCGTATGATCCATTCTAATTCATTCCTACGATCTATTCTAATTTATTCGTTCGAATGTATCCATTCTAATTCATTCGTACGATTCATTCTAATTCATTCGTACGATCCATTCTAATTCATTCGTACGATCCATTCTACTTCATTCGTACGAATGTATCCATTCTAATTCATTCGTACGATCCATTCTAATTCATTCGTACGATTCATTCTAATTCATTCGTGCGATCCATTCTAATTCATTCGTACGATTCATTCTACTTCATTCGCACGAATGTATCCATTCTAATTCATTCGTGCGAATGATGTAGAATTATGGATCATACGAATGAATTAGAATGGATCATACGAATGAATTAGAATTGATCGTGCGAATGAATTAGAATGTATCCATTCTAATTCATTCATACAATCCATTCTAATTCATTCGCACGATCAATTCTAATTCATTCGTATGATCCATTCTAATTCATTCGTATGATCCATTCTAATTCATTCGTGCGAATGAAGTAGAATGAATCGTACGAATGAATTAGAATGGATCGTACGAATGAATTAGAATGGATACATTCGTGCGAATGAAGTAGAATGAATCGTACGAATGAATTAGAATGGATCGTACGAATGAATTAGAATAAATCGTACGAATGAATTAGAATGGATCGTACAAATGAATTAGAAAGGTTACATTTATGAGAATGAATTAGAATGGATCGTACGAATGGATTAGAATGGATCGTACGAATGGATTAGAATGGATCGTACGAATGGATTAGAATGGATCGTACGACTGGATTAGAATGGATCGTACGAATGAATTAGAATGGATCATACAAATGAATTAGAAAGGTTACATTCGTGAGAATGAATTAGAATGGATCGTGCGAATGAATGAGAATTGATCATACGGAGGAATTAGAATGGATCGTACGAATGAATTAGATTGCATCGTACGATCCATTCTAATTCATTCGCACGATCCATTCTAATTCATTAGTACGATCCATTCTAATTCATTCGCACGAATGTATCCATACTAATTCATACGATCCATTCTAATTCATTCGTACGATCCATTCTAATTCATTCGTACGATCCATTCTAATTCATTCGTACGATCCATTCTAATTCATTCGTACTTAGAATTGATCGTGCGAATGAATTAGAATGGATTGTACGAATGAATTAGAATGGATACATTCGTGCGAATGAAGTAGAATGGATCGTACGAATGAATTAGAATGGATCGTACGAATGAATTAGAATGAATCGTACGAATGAATTAGAATGGATACATTCGAACGAATGAATTAGAATAGATCATAGGAATGAATTAGAATGGATCATACGAATGAATTAGAATTGATCGTGCGAATGAATTAGAATGGATTGTACGAATGAATTAGAATGGATACATTCATGCGAATGAAGTAGAATGGATCGTACGAATGAATTAGAATGGATCGTACGAATGAATTAGAATGAATCGTACGAATGAATAAGAATGGATTCATTCGAACGAATAAATTAGAATAGATCGTAGGAATGAATTAGAATGGATCATACGAATGAATTAGAATTGATCGTGCGAATGAATTAGAATGGATTGTACGAATGAATTATAATGGATACATTCGTGCGAATGAAGTAGAATAGATCGTACGAATGAATTAGAATGGATCGTACGAATGAATTAGAATAAATCGTATGAATGAATTAGAATGGATACATTCGAACGAATGAATTAGAATAGATCGTAGGAATGAATTAGAATGGATCATACGAATGAATTAGAATTGATCGTGCGAATGAATTAGAATGGATTGTACGAATGAATTAGAATGGATACATTCGTGAGAATGAATTAGAATGGATCATACGAATGAATTAGAATGAATCGTACGAATGAATTAGAATGGATACATTCGAACGAATGAATTAGAATAGATCGTAGGAATGAATTAGAATGGATCATACGAATGAATTAGAATTGATCGTGCGAATGAATTAGAATGGATTGTACGAATGAATTAGAATGGATACATTCATGCGAATGAAGTAGAATGGATCGTACGAATGAATTAGAATGGATCGTACGAATGAATTAGAATGAATCGTACGAATGAATTGGAATGGATACATTCGAACGAATGAATTAGAATAGATCGTAGGAATGAATTAGAATGGATCATACGAATGAATTAGAATTGATCGTGCGAATAAATTAGAATGGATTGTACGATTGAATTAGAATGGATACATTCGTGCGAATGAAGTAGAATGGATCGTACGAATGAATTAGAATGGATCGTACGAATGAATTAGAATGAATCGTACGAATGAATTAGAATGGTTACATTCGAACGAATGAATTAGAATAGATCGTAGGAATGAATTAGAATGGATCATACGAATGAATTAGATTGATCGTACGAATGAATTAGAATGGATACATTCATGCGAATGAAGTAGAATGGATCGTACGAATGAATTAGAATGGATCGTACGAATGAATTAGAATGGATCGTGCGAATGAATTAGAATGGATCGTGCGAATGAATTAGAATGGATTGTACGAATGAATTAGAATGGAATGTATCCATTCTACTTCATTCGCACGAATGTATCCATTCTAATTCATTCGTACAATCCATTCTAATTCATTCGCACGATCAATTCTAATTCATTCGTATGATCCATTCTAATTCATTCCTACGATCTATTCTAATTCATTCATTCGAATATATCCATTCTAATTCATTCGTACGATTCATTCTAATTCATTCGTACGATCCATTCTAATTCATTTGTACGATCCATTCTACTTCATTCGCATGAATATATCCTTTCTAATTCATTCGTACAATCCATTCTAATTCATTCGCACGATCAATTCTAATTCATTCGTATGATCCATTCTAATTCATTTGAATGTATCCATTCTAATTCATTCGTTCGAATGTATCCATTCTAATTCATTCGTACGATTCATTCTAATTCATTCGTACGATCCATTCTAATTCATTCGTACGATCCATTCTACTTCATTCGCATGAATGTATCCATTCTAATTCATTCGTACAATCCATTCAAATTCATTCGTACGAATGTTTCCATTCTAATTCATTCGTACGATTCATTCTAATTCATTCATACGATACATTCTGATTCATTCGTACAATCCATTCTAATTCATTCGTACAATCCATTCTAATTCATTCGCACGATCAATTCTAATTCATTCGTATGATCCATTCTAATTCATTCCTACAATCTATTCTAATTCATTCGTTCGAATGTATCCATTCTAATTCATTTGTACGATCCATTCTAATTCATTCGTATGATTCATTCTACTTCATTCGCACGAATGTATCCATTCTAATTCATTCGTACAATCCATTCTAATTCATTCGCACGATCAATTCTAATTCATTCGTATGATCCATTCTAATTCATTCCTACGATCTATTCTAATTTATTCGTTTGAATGTATCCATTCTAATTCATTCGTACGATTCATTCTAATTCATTCGTACGATCCATTCTAATTCATTCGTACGATCCATTCTACTTCATTTCTAATTCATTCGTATGATCCATTCTACTTCATTAGCACGAATGTGTTTCCGAATTTGCTGATCCATTCTAATTCATTCGTACGATCCATTCTAATTCATTCGCACAAATGTATCCATTCTAATTCATTCGCTCGAATATATCCATTTTAATTCATTCGTACGATCCATTCTAATTCATTCGTACGATCTATTCTAATTTATTCGTTCGAATGTATCCATTCTAATTCATTCGTACGATTCATTCTAATTCATTCGTACGATCCATTCTAATTCATTCGTACGATCCATTCTACTTCATTCGTACGATCCATTCTACTTCATTCGCACGAATGTATCCATTCTAATTCATTCGTACAATCCATTCTAATTCATGCGCACGAATATATCCATTCTAATTCATTCGTACAATCCATTCTAATTCATTCGCACGATCAATTCTAATTCATTCGTATGATTCATTCTAATTCATTCGCACGATCCATTCTAATTCATTCGTACAATCCATTCTAATTTATTCGCACGATCAATTCTAATTCATTCGTATGATCCATTCTAATTCATTCCTACGATCTATTCTAATTCATTCGTTCGAATGTATCCATTCTACTTCATTCGCATGAATGTATCCATTCAAATTCATTCGTGCAATCCATTCTAATTTATTCGTATGATCAATTCTAATTCATTCGTATGATCCATTCTAATTCATTCCTACGATCTATTCTAATTCATTCGCACGATCCATTCTAATTCATTCATACGATCCATTCTAATTCATTCGTACGATCCAGTTTAATTCATTCGCACGATCCATTCTAATCCATTCTAATTCATTCCTACGATCTATTCTAATTTATTCGTTCGAATGTATCCATTCTAATTCATTCGTACGATTCATTCTAATTCATTCGTACGATCAATTCTAATTCATTCGTACGATCCATTCTAATTCATTCGTACGATCCGATCCATTCTAATTCATTCGTACGAATGAATTAGAATGAATCGTACGAATGAATTAGAATGGATACATTCGAACGAATGAATTAGAATAGATCGTAGGAATGAATTAGAATGGATCATACGAATGAATTAGAATTGATCGTGCGAATGAATTAGAATGGATTGTACGAATGAATTAGAATGGATACATTCGTGCGAATGAAGTAGAATGGATCGTACGAATGAATTAGAATTGATCGTGCGAATGAATTAGAATGGATCGTGCGAAAGAATTAGAATGGATACATTCGAACGAATGAATTAGAATAGATCGTAGGCGATCCATTCTAATTCATTCGTACGATCCATTCTACTTCATTCGCACGAATGTATCCATTCTAATTCATTCGTGCAATCCATTCTAATTCATTCGCACGATCAATTCTAATTCATTCGTATGATCCATTCTAATTCATTCCTACGATCTATTCTAATTCATTCGTTCGAATGTATCCATTCTAATTCATTCGTATGCGAATGAATTAGAATGGATTGCACGAATGAATTAGAATGGATACATTCGTGCGAATGAAGTAGAATGGATCGTGCAAATGAATTAGAATGGTTAAATTTGTGAATATGAATTAGAATGGATCGTGCGAATGAATTAGAATGGATCGTACGAATGAATTAGAATGGATACATTCGTGCGAATGATGTAGACTGGATCGTACGAATGAATTAGAATGGATCGTACGAATGAATTAGAATGAATCGTAGGAATGAATTAGAATGGATTGTACGAATGAATTAGAATGGATACATTCGTGCGAATTAAGTAGAATGGATCGTACGAATGAATTAGAATGGATCGTACGAATGAATTAGAATGAATCGTACGAATGAATTAGAATGGATACATTTGAACGAATGAATTAGAATGGATTGTAGGAATGAATTAGAATGGATCATACGAATGAATTAGAATTGATCGTGCGAATGAATTAGAATGGATTGTACGAATGAATTAGAATGGATCGTACGAATGAATTAGAATGGATCGTTTGAATGAATTAGAATGGATCGTACGAATGAATTAGAATGGATCGTACGAATGAATTAGAATGGATCGTACGAATGAATTAGAATGAATCGTACGAATGAATTAGAATGGATCGTACGAATCAATTAGAATGGATACATTCATGCGAATGAATTAGAATGGATCGTGCGAATGAATGAGAATGGATCGTACGAATGAATTAGAATGGATCGTACAATCCATTCTAATTCATTCGCACGATCAATTCTAATTCATTCGTATGATCCATTCTAATTCATTCCTACGATCTATTCTAATTCATTCGTTCGATCAATTCTAATTCATTCGTATGATCCATTCTAATTTATTCCTACGATCTATTCTAATTTATTCGTTCGAATGTATCCATTCTAATTCATCCGTACGATTCATTCTAATTCATTCGTACGATCCATTCTACTTCATTCGCATGAATGTATCCATTCTAATTCATTCGTACAATCCATTCTAATTCATTCGCACGATCAATTCTAATTCATTCGTATGATCCATTCTAATTCATTCCTACGATCTATTCTAATTTATTCGTTCGAATGTGTCCATTCTACTTCATTCGTACGATTCATTCTAATTCATTCGTACGATCCATTCTAATTCATTCGTACGATCCATTCTACTTCAATCGCACGAATGTATCCATTCTAATTCATTCGTACAATCCATTCTAATTCATTCGCACGATCAATTCTAATTCGTTCGTCGAATGAATTAGAATGGATACATTCGAACGAATGAATTAGAATAGATCGTAGGAATGAATTAGAATGGATCATACGCGTACAATCCATTCTAATTCATTCGCACGATCAATTCTAATTCATTCGTATGATCCATTCTAATTCATTCCTACGATCTATTCTAATTCATTCGTTCGAATGTATCCATTCTAATTCATTCGTACGATTCATTCTAATTCATTCGTACGATCCATTCTAATTCATTCGTACGATCCATTCTACTTCATTCGCATGAATGTATCCATTCTAATTCATTCGTACAATCCATTCTAATTCATTCGCACGATCAATTCTAATTCATTCGTATGATCCATTCTAATTCATTCATATGATCTATTCTAATTCATTCGTTCGAATGTATCCATTCTAATTCATTCGTACGATTCATTCTAATTCATTCGTACGATCCATTCTAATTCATTCGTACGATCCATTCTACTTCATTCGCACGAATGTATCCATTCTAATTCATTCGTACAATCCATTCTAATTCATTCGCACGATCAATTCTAAGTACGAATGAATTAGAATGGATACATTCGTGCGAATGAAGTAGAATGGATCGTACGAATGAATTAGAATGGATCGTACGAATGAATCAGAATGGATCGTACGAATGAATTAGAATAAATCGTACGAATGAATTAGAATGGAAACATTCGAACGAATGAATTAGAATAGATCGTAGGAATGAATTAGAATGGATCATACGAATGAATTAGAATTGATCGTGCGAATGAATTAGAATGGATTGTACGAATTTATTAGAATGGATACATTCGTGCGAATGAAGTAGAATGGATCGTACGAATGAATTAGAATGGATCGTACGAATGAATTAGAATGAATCGTACGAATGAATTAGAATGGATACATTCGAACGAATGAATTAGAATAGATCGTAGGAATGAATTAGAATGGATCATACGAATGAATTAGAATTGATCGTGCGAATGAATTAGAATGGATTGCACGAATGAATTAGAATGGATCGTACGAATGAATTAGAATGAATCGTACGTATGAATTAGAATGGATCGTACGAATGAATTGGAATGAATCGTACGAATGAATTAGAATGGATACATTTGAACGAATGAATTAGAATGGATTGTACGAATGAATTAGAATGGATACATTCGTGTGAATGAAGTAGAATGGATCGTACGAATGAATTAGAATGGATCGTACGAATGAATTGAATGAATTAGAATAGATCGTAGGAATGAATGAATTAGAATGGATCATTCGCACGAATGTATCCATTCTAATTCATTTGTACAATCCATTCTAATTCATTCGCACGATCAATTCTAATTCATTCGTATGATTCATTCCAATTCATTCGTACGATCCATTCTACTTCATTCGCACGAATGTATCCATTCTAATTCATTCGTACGATCCATTCTGATTCATTCGTACGATTTATTCTACTTCATTCGCACGAATGTATCCATTCTAATTCATTCGTACAATCCATTCTAATTCATTCGCACGATCAATTCTAATTCATTCGTATGATCCATTCTAATTCATTCCTACGATCTATTCTAATTCATTCGTTCGAATGTATCCATTCTAATTCATTCGTACGATTCATTCTAATTCATTCGTACGATCCATTCTAATTCATTCGTACGATCCATTCTACTTCATTCGCACGAATGTATCCATTCTAATAAATTCGTACAATCCATTCTAATTCATTCGCACGATCAATTCTAATTCATTCGTATGATCCATTCTAATTCATTCCTACGATCTATTCTAATTCATTCGTTCGAATGTTTCCATTCTAATTCATTCGTACGATTTATTCTAATTCATTCGTACGATCCATTCTGATTCATTCGTACGATCCATTCTAATTCATTCGTACGATCCATTCTACTTCATTCGCACGAATGTATCCATTCTAATTCATTCGTACTTAGAATTGATCGTGCGAATGAATTAGAATGGATTGTACGAATGAATTAGAATGGATACATTCGTGCGAATGAAGTAGAATGGATCGTACGAATGAATTAGAATGGATCGTACGAATGAATTAGAATGAATCGTACGAATGAATTAGAATGGATACATTCGAACGAATGAATTAGAATAGATCATATGAATGAATTAGAATGGATCATACGAATGAATTAGAATTTATCGTGCGAATGAATTAGAATGGATTGTACGAATGAATTAAAATGGATACATTCATGCGAATGAAGTAGAATGGATCGTACGAATGAATTAGAATGGATCGTACGAATGAATTAGAATGAATCGTACGAATGAATTAGAATGGATACATTCGAACGAATGAATTAGAATAGATCGTAGGAATGAATTAGAATGGATCATACGAATGAATTAGAATTGATCGTGCGAATGAATTAGAATGGATTGTACGCGTATGATCCATTCTAATTCATTCCTACGATCTATTCTAATTCATTCGTTCGAATGTATCCATTCTAATTCATTCGACGAACGAATTAGAATTGATCGTGCGAATGAATTAGAATGGATTGTACGAATGAATTAGAATGGATACATTCGTGCGAATGAAGTAGAATGGATCGTACGAATGAATTAGAATGGATCGTACGAATGAATTAGAATGAATCGTACGAATGAAGTAGAATGGACACATTCGAACGAATAAATTAGAATAGATCGTAGGAATGAATTAGAATGGATCATACGAATGAATTAGAATTGATCGTGCGAATGAATTAGAATGGATTGTACGAATGAATTAGAATGGATACATTCATGCGAATGAAGTAGAATGGATCGTACGAATGAATTAGAATGAATCGTACGGATGAATTAGAATGGATACATTCGAACGAATAAATTAGAATAGATCGTAGGAATAAATTAGAATGGATCATACGAATGAATTAGAATTGATCGAACGAATGAATTAGAATAGATCGTAGGAATGAATTAGAATGGATCATACGAATGAATTAGAATTGATCGTGCGAATGAATTAGAATGGATTGTACGATCCATTCTAATTCATTCGTACGATCCATTCTCATTCATTCGCACGATCCATTCTAATTCATTCGCATGAATGTATCCATTCTAATTGATTCGTACGATCCATTCTAATTCATTCGTACGATTCATTCTAATTCATTCGTACGATCCATTCTAATTCATTCGTACGATCCATTCTAATTCATTCGTACGATCCATTCTAATTCATTCAAACGATCCATTCTAATTCATTCGTACGATCCATTCTAATTCATTCGTACAATCCATTCTAATTCATTCGCACGATCAATTCTAATTCATTCGTATGATCCATTCTAATTCATTCCTACAATCCATTCTAATTCATTCGTTCAAATGTATCCATTCTAATTCATTCGTACGATTCATTCTAATTCATTTGTACGATCCATTCTAATTCATTCGTACGATCCATTCTACTTAATTCGCACGAATGTATCCATTCTAATTCATTCGTACAATCCATTCTAATTCATTCCTACGATTCATTCTAATTCATTCGTACGATCCATTCTAATTCATTCGTACGATCCATTCTACATCATTCGCACGAATGTATCCATTCTAATTCATTCGTACGATCCATTCTAATTCATTCGCACGATCCATTCTAATTCATATTCACAAATTTAACCATTCTAATTCATTTGCACGATCCATTCTAATTCATTTATACAATCCATTCTAATCCATTCGTACGATCCATTCTGATTCATTCGTATGATCCATTCTACATCATTCGCACGAATGTACGAATGAATTAGAATGGATCAATTCTAATTCATTCGTATGATCCATTCTAATTCATTCGTTCGAATGTATCCATTCTAATTCATTTGTACGATTCATTCTAATTCATTCGTACGATCCATTCTACTTCATTCGCACGAATGTATCCATTCTAATTCATTCGTGCAATCCATTCTAATTCATTCGCATACGAATGAATTAGAATGGATACATTCGAACGAATGAATTAGAATAGATCGTAGGAATGAATTAGAATGGATCATACGAATGAATTAGAATTGATCGTGCGAATGAATTAGAATGGATTGCACGAATGAATTAGAATGGATACATTCGTGCGAATGAAGTAGAATGGATCGTACGAATGAATTAGAATGGATCGCCTACGATCTATTCTAATTCATTCGTTCGAATGTATCCATTCTAATTCTTTCGCACGATCCATTCTAATTCATTCGCACGATCAATTCTAATTCATTCGTACGATCCATTCTACTTCATTCGCACGAATGTATCCATTCTAATTCATTCGTACAATCCATTCTAATTCATTCGCACGATCAATTCTAATTCATTCGTATGATCCATTCTAATTCATTCCTACGATCTATTCTAATTCATTCATTAGAATGGATTGTACGAATGAATTAGAATGGATACATTCGTGCGAATGAAGTAGAACGGATCGTACGAATGAATTAGAATGGATCGTGCGAATGAATTAGAATGAATCGTACGAATGAATTAGAATGGATCGTACGAATGAATTAGAATGGATACATTAATACGAATGAATTAGAATGGATCGTACGAATGAATTAGAATGGATCGAACGAATAAATTAGAATGGATCATACGAATGAATTAGAATTGATCGTGCGAATGAATTAGAATGGATTGTACGAATGAATTAGAATGGATACATTCGTGCGAATGAAGTAGAATGGATCGTACGAATGAATTAGAATGGATCGTACAAATGAATTAGAATGAATCGTACGAATGAATTAGAATTGATCGTACGAATGAATTAGAATGGATCCATTCGTGCGAATGAAGTAGAATGGATCGTACGAATGAATTAGAATGGATCGTACGAATGAATCAGAATGGATCGTACGAATGAATTAGAATGAATCGTACGAATGAATTAGAATGGAAACATTCGAACGAACGAATTAGAATAGATCGTAGGAATGAGTTAGAATGGATCATACGAATAAATTAGAATTGATCGTGCGAATGGATTAGAATGGATTGTACGAATGAATTAGAATGGATACATTCGTGCGAATGAAGTAGAATGGATCGTACGAATGAATTAGAATGGATCGTACGAATGAATTAGAATGAATCGTACGAATGAATTAGAATGGATACATTCGAACGAATGAATTAGAATAGATCGTAGGAATGAATTAGAATGGATCATATGAATGAATTAGAATTGATCGTGCGAATGAATTAGAATGGATACATTCGTGCGAATGAAGTAGAATGGATACATTCCATTCTAATTCATTCGTACAATCCATTCTAATTCATTCGTACAATCCATTCTAATTCATTCGCACGATCCATTCTAATTCATTCGTACGATCCATTCTAATTCATTCATACGATCCATTCTACTTCATTCGCATGAATGTATCCATTCTAATTCATTCGTACGATCAATTCTAATTCATTCGTATGATCCATTATAATTCATTCGTACAATCCATTCTAATTCATTTGTATGATCCATTCTAATTGATTCGTACAATCCATTCTAATTCAATCCATTCTAATTCATTCGCACGATCATTTCTAATTCATTCGTATGATCCATTCTAATTCATTCCTACGATCTATTCTAATTCATTCGAACATTAGAATGGATCGTACGAATGAATTAGAATGAATCGTACGAATGAATTAGAATGGATCATACAAATGAATTAGAATGGATCCATTCTAATTCATTCATACAATCCATTCTACTTCATTCGCATGAATGTATCCATTCTAACGAATGAATTAGAATAGATCGTAGGAATGAATTAGAATGGATACATTCGTGCGAATGAAGTAGAATGGATCGTACGAATGAATTAGAATGGATCGTACGAATGAATTAGAATTGATCGTGCGAATGAATTAGAATGGATTGTACGAATGAATTAGAATGGATACATTCGTGCGAATGAAGTAGAATGGATCGTTAGAATGAATTAGAATGGATCGTACGAATGAATTAGAATGAATCGTACGAATGAATTAGAATGGATACATTCGAACGAATGAATTAGAATTGATCGTAGGAATGAATTAGAATGGATCATACGAATGAATTAGAGTTGATCGTGCGAATGAATTAGAATGGATTGTACGAATGAATTATAATGGATACATTCGTGCGAATGAAGTAGAATGGATACATTCATGCGAATGAATTAGAATGGATCGTACGAATGAGTAAGAATGGATCGTACGAATGAAATAGAATGGATCGTATGAATGAATTAGAATAGAACGTGTGAATGAACTAGAATGGATCGTATGCATACAAATGAAATAGAATGGATCATACGAATGAATTAGAATGGATCGTTCTAATGAATTAGAATGGATCGTAGGAATAAATTAAAATAGATTGTCCGAATGAATACATTCGTGCGAATGAATTAGAATGGATCGTATGAATGAATTAGAATGGATCGTGCGAATGAATTAGAATGGATCGTACGAATGAATTAGAATGGATATATTCGTGCAAAAGAATTAGAATGGATTATATGAATGAATTAGAATGGATCGTACGAATGAATTAGAATGGATCGTATGAATGAATTAGAAAGGATCATGCGAAGGAATTAGATTGGATCGTACGAATGAATTAGAATGGATACATTCGTGCGAATGAATTAGAATGGATCGTAAGAATGAGTAAGAATGGATCGTATGAATGAAATAGAATGGATCGCACGAATGAATTAGAATGGATCGTACGAATGAATATGATTGGATCGTGCGAATGAATTAGATTGAATCGTACGAATGAGTAAGAATGGATCGTACGAATGAATTAGAATCGAAACATTCGAACGAATGAATTAGAATAGATCGTAGGAATGAATTAGAATGGATCATACGAATGAACTAGAATTGATCGTGCGAATGAATTAGAATGGATTGTACGAATGAATTAGAATGGATACATTCGTGCGAATGAAGTAGAATGGATCGTACGAATGAATTTGAATGGATCGTACGAATGAATTAGAATGGATCATACGAATGAAGTAGAATGAATCGTACGAATGAATTAGAATGGATCGTACGAATGAATTAGAATGAATCATACGAATGAATTAGAATGGATCGTACGATCCATTCTAATTCATTCGCACGATCCATTCTAATTCATTTATACGATCCATTCTAATTCATTCGTACGATCCAATCCATTCTAATTCATTCGCACGATCAATTATAATTCATTAGAATGAATTAGAATGGATCGTGCGAATGAATTAGAATGGATTGCACGAATGAATTAGAATGGATACATTCGTGCGAATGAAGTAGAATGGATCATACGAATGAATTAGAATAGATCCTAGGAATGAATTAGAATGGATCATACGAATGAATTAGAATGGAAACATTCGAACGAATGAATCAGAATGGATCATAGGAATAAATTAGAATGGATCATACGAATGAATTAGAATGGATCGTACGAATGAATTACAATGGATCGAACGAATAAATTAGAATGGATCATACGAATGAATTAGAATTGATCGTGCGAATGAATTAGAATGGATTGTACGAATGAATTAGAATGGATACATTCGTGCGAATGAAGTAGAATGGATCGTACGAATGAATTAGAATGGATCGTACGAATGAATTAGAATGAATCGTACGAATGAATTAGAATGGCTAGAATGGATCGTACGAATGAATTAGAATTGATCATAGGAATGAATTAGAATGGATCATACGAATGAATTAGAATGGATCGTACGAATGAATTAGAATGGATACATTCATGCGAATGAAGTAGAATGGATCGTACGAATGAATTAGAATGGATCGTACGAATGAATTAGAATGAATCGTACGAATGAATTAGAATAGATTGTACGAATGAATTAGAATGGATCATACGAATGAATTAGAATTGATCGTGTGAATGAGTTAGAATGGAGTTTACGAATGAATTAGAATGGATACATTCGTGCGAATGAAGTAGAATGGATCGTGCGAATGAATTAGAATGGATCGTACGAATGAATTAGAATGAATCGTATGAATGAATTAGAATGGATACATTCGAACGAATAAATTAGAATAGATCGTAGGAATGAATTAGAATGGATCATACGAATGAATTAGAATTGATCGTGCGAATGAATTAGAATGAATTAGAATGGATCGTACAATCAATTCTAATTCATTCGTATGATCCATTCTAATTCATTCCTACGATCTATTCTAATTCATTCGTTCGAATATTTCCATTCTAATTCATTCGTACGATTAGAATGGATTGTACGAATGAATTAGAATGGACACATTCGAATGAATGAATTAGAATAGATCGTAGGAATGAATTAGAATGGATCATACGAATGAATTAGAATTGATCGTGCGAATGAATTAGAATGGATTGTACGAATGAATTAGAATGGATACATTCGTGCGAATGAAGTAGAATGGATCGTACGAATGAATTAGAATGGATCGTGCGAATGAATTAGAATAGATCGTACGAATGAATTAGAATTGATACATTCGTGCAAATGAATTAGACTTGATCGTGCGAATGAATTAGAATTAGAATGGATACATTCGTGCGAATGAAGTAGAATGGATCGTACGAATGAATTAGAATGGATCGTACGAATTAATTAGAATGAATCGTATGAATGAATTAGAATGGATACATTCGAACAAATGAATTAGAATAGATCGTAGGAATGAATTAGAATGGATCGTACGAATGAATTAGAATGGATCGTACGAATGAATTAGAATTGATCGTACGAATGAATTAGAATGGATACATTCGAACGAATGAATTAGAATAGATCGTTGGAATGAATTAGAATGGATCATACGAATGAATTAGAAATGATCGTGCGAACGAATTAGAATGGATTGAATTAGAATGGATCGTACGAATGAATTAGAATGAATCGTACGAATGAATTAGAATGGATACATTCTAACGAATAAATTAGAATAGATCGTAGGAATGAATTAGAATGGATCATACGAATGAATTAGAATTGATCGTGCGAATGAATTAGAATGGATTGTACGAATGAATTAGAATGGATACATTCGTGCGAATGAAGTAGAATGGATCGTACGAATGAATTAGAATGGATAAATTCGTGCGAATGAAGTAGAATGGATCGTACGAATGAATTAGAATGGATCGTACGAATGAATTAGAATGGATACATTCGAACGAATGAATTAGAATAGATCGTAGGAATGAATTAGAATGGATCATACGAATGAATTAGAATTGATCATACGAATGAATTAGAATGGATACATTCGAACGAATGAATTAGAATAGATCGTAGGAATGAATAAGAATGAATCGTACGAATGAATTAGAACGGATACATTCGAACGAATGAATTAGAATAGATCGTAGGAATGAATTAGAATGGATCATTCGAATGAATTAGAATGGATTGTACGAATGAATTAGAATGGATGCATTCGTGCGAATAAAGTAGAATGGATCGTACGAATGAATTAGAATCGATCGTACGAATGAATTAGAATGGATACATTCGAACGAATGAATTAGAATAAATCGTAGGAATGAATTAGAATGGATCATACGAATGAATTAGAATTGATCGTGCGAATGAATTAGAATGGATTGTACGAATGAATTAGAATGGATACATTCGAGCGAATGAAGTAGAATGGATACATTCCATTCTAATTCATTCATACGATCCATTCTTATTCATTCCTACGATCTATTCTAATTCATTCGTTCGAATGTATCCATTCTAATTCATTCGTACGATTCATTCTAATTCATTCCTACGATCTATTCTAATTCATTCGTTCGAATGTATCCATTCTAATTCATTCGTATGATGAATTCTAATACATTCGAACGAATGAATTAGAATAGATCGTAGGAATGAATTAGAATGGATCATACGAATGAATTAGAATTGATCGTGCGAATGAATTAGAATGGATTGTACGAATGAATTAGAATGGATACATTCGTGCGAATGAAGTAGAATGGATACATTCCATTCTAATTCATTCGTACAATCCATTCTAATTCATTCGTACAATCCATTCTAATTCATTCGCACGATCCATTCTAATTCATTCGTACGATCCATTCTAATTCATTCGTATGATCCATTCTAATTCATTTCTACGATCTATTCTAATTCATTCGTTCGAATGTATCCATTCTAATTCATTCGTACGATTCATTCTAATTCATTCCTACGATCTATTCTAATTCATTCGTTCGAATGTATCCATTCTAATTCATTCGTATGATCCATTCTAATTCATTCGTACAATCCATTCTAATTCATTTGTATGATCCATTCTAATTCATTCGTACAATCCATTCTAATTCAATCCATTCTAATTCATTCGCATGGATACATTCGAACGAAAGAATTAGAATAGATCGTAGGAATGAATTAGAATGGATCATACGAATGAATTAGAATTGATCGTGCGAATGAATTAGAATGGATTGTATGAATGAATTAGAATAGATCGTAAGAATGAATTAGAATGGATCATATGAATGAATTAGAAATGATCGTGTGAATGAATTAGAATGGATTGCACGAATGAATTAGAATGGATACATTCGAACGAATGAATTAGAATAGATCGTAGGAATGAATTAGAATGGATCATACGAATGAATTATAATTGATCGTGCGAATGAATTAGAATAGATACATTCGAACGAATGAATTAGAATAGATCGTATGAATGAATTAGAATGGATCATACGAATGAATTAGAATTGATCGTGCGAATGAATTAGAATGGATTGTACGAATGAATTAGAATGGATACATTCGTGCGAATGAAGTAGAATGGATCGTACGAATGAATTAGAATGGATTGAATTAGAATGGATTGTACGAATGAATTAGAATGGATCATACAAATAAATTAGAATGGATTGTACGAATGAATTAGAATGGATCATACGAATGAAGTAGATTGCATCGTACGAATGAATTAGAATTGATCGTGCGAATGAATTAGAATGGATTGTACGAATGAATTAGAATGGATACATTCGTGCGAATGAAGTAGAATGGATCGTATAAATTAGAATAGATCGTAGGAATGAATTAGAGTGGATCGTACGAATGAATTTGAATGGATCGTATAAATGAATTAGAAAGGTTACATTTGTGAGAATGAATTAGAATTGATCGTACGAATGAATTAAATGGATCGTACGAATGGATTAGAATGAATCATACGAATGAATTAGAATGGATCGAACGAATGAATTAGAATGGATCGTGCAAATGAATTAGAATCGATCATACGAATGAATTAGAATGGATCGTACGAACGAATGAATTAGAATTGATCGTGCGAATGAATTAATATGGATTGTACGAATGAATTAGAATGGATATATTCGTGCGAATGAAGTAGAATGGATCGTACGAATGAATTAGAATGGATCGTACGAATGAATTAGAATGGATCGTACGAATGAATTAGAATGGATCGTACGAATGAATTAGAATGGATCGTAGGAATAAATTAGAATGGATCATACGAATGAATTAGAATTGATCGTGCGAATGAATCAGAATGGATCGTACGAATGAATTAAAATGGATATATTCGAGCGAATGAATTAGAATGGATACATCTGTGCGAATGAATTAGAATGGATCGTACGAATGAATTAGAATGGATCAGCAAATTCGGAAACTTATAAGGGCGTCAAATGTGTTATTTAAATTAACGGTTCAAATAGACGGTTCGTGCGAATAAAGTAGAATGGATCGTACGAATGAATTAGAATGGATCGTACGAATGAATTAGAATGGATACATTCGAACGAATGAATTAGAATAGATCGTAGGAATGAATTAGAATGGATCATACGAATGAATTAGAATTGATCGTGCGAATGAATTAGAATGGATTGTACGAATGAATTAGAATGGATACATTCGTGCGAATGAAGTAGAATTGATCGTACGAATGAATTAGAATGGATCAATGAATCGTACGAGTGAATTAGAATGGATACATTCGAACGAATGAATTAGAATAGATCGTAGGAATGAATTAGAATGGATCATACGAATGAATTAGAATTGATCGTGCGAATGAATTAGAATGGATTGTACGAATGAATTAGATTGGATCATACGAATGAAGTAGAATGGATCATACGAATGAATTAGAATTGATCGTGCGAATGAATTAGAATGGATTGTACGAATGAATTAGAATGGATACATTCGTGCGAATGAAGTAGAATGGATCGTATGAATGAATTAGAATGGATCGTACGAATGAATTAGAATTGATCGTGCAAATGAATTAGAATGGATTGTACGAATGAATTAGAATGGATACATTCGTGCGAATGAAGTAGAATGGATCGTACGAATGAATTAGAATGGATCGTACGAATGAATTAGAATGAATCGTACGAATGAATTAGAATGGATACATTCGAACGAATGAATTAGAATAGATCGTAGGAATGAATTAGAATGAATTATACGAATGAATTAGAATTGATCGTGCGAATGAATTAGAATGGATTGTACGAATGAATTAGAATGGATACATTCGTGCGAATGAAGTAGAATGGATCGTACGAATGAATTAGAATGGATTGTACAATCCATTCTAATTCATTCGTATGATTCATTCTAATTCATTCCTACGATCTATTCTAATTCATTCGTTCGAATGTATCCATTCTAATTCATTCGTATGATCCAGTCTAATTCATTCGTACGATCCATTCTACTTCATTCCCACGAATGTATCCATTCTAATTCATTCGTACAATCCATTCTAATTCATTCGCACGATCAATATTCTAATTCATTCCTACGATCAATTCTAATTCATTCTAATTCATTCGTACGAATGAATTAAAATGATCGTACGAATGAATTAGAATGAATCGTACGAATGAATTAGAATGGAAACATTCGAACGAATGAATTAGAATAGATCGTAGGAATGAATTAGAATGAATGAATTAGAATGGATACATTCATGTGAATGAAGTAGAATGGATCGTACGAATGAATTAGAATGGATCGTATGAATGAATTAGAATGGATCGTGCGAATGAATTAGAATGGATTGTACGAATGAATTAGAATGGATTGTACGAATGAATTAGAATGGAATGTATCCATTCTACTTCATTTGTACGAATGTATCCATTCTAATTCATTCGTACAATCCATTCTAATTCATTCGTACGATCCATTCTAATTCATTCATACGAATGAATTAGAATTGATCGTGCGAATGAATTAGAATGGATTGTACGAATGAATTAGAATGGATACATTCGTGCGAATGAAGTAGAATGAATCAGAATGGATCGTACGAATGAATTAGAATGAATTAGATTGGATACATTCGAACGAATGAATTAGAATAGATCGTAGGAATGAATTAGAATTGGTCGTGCGAATGAATTAGAATGGATTGTACGAATGAATTAGAATGGATCATACGAATGAATTAGAATGGATCATGCGAATGAATTAGAATTGATTGTACGAATGAATTAGAATGGATACATTCATGTGAATGAATTAGAATGGTTCGGACGAATGAATTAGAATGGATCGTACGAATGAATTAGAATGGATCGTACGAATGAATTAGAATGAATCAGTTATAAAAGAGATTGAAGGTATTTTCAGCAGATTTCTTTGGGGAGGGCCTTCACTTACTAAAAAAATTGTCCCTATTGCCTGGAAAAAACTTTGCTATCCTAAGAGTGAAGGAGGGCTTGGTTTCAGAAATTTGGAGGAATGGAATGAAGCAGCTTTGGCTAAGCATCTCTGGTGAATTTGTTCTATGGATAAGTCCTTATGGGTTAAGTGGGTCACTGCTAAATATCTGAGACATGAAGGTATTTGGGAATGTAAAAGTACACATAATGCTTCAAGGATTTGGAGAGGGATTCTACAGATCAGAAATAAATTCAAACAAAATATTATCAGTGTGGTGGGGAATGGGAATAAGACAAATTTTTGGCTTGATAATTGGCTGCCTCAAGGGAGACTCATTGATCTTTTTGATAACAGAGCAGTTTATGATTTGGGGTATGGCACAGATATTACTGTTAGTGAGTTTATAGATAATGGGAAATGGTCTTTCCCTTCACCCTCTTCAGCAGATATTATGAGAATTTTTGATATGATTTCTGAATTTGATCTTTCTTATCCAAGGCTCTCTGATATAAAAATCAGGAAACCCTCTAACAGTGGATTATATACGCTCAAAACAGCTTGGGATTCTAATAGAATCAAAGGGCAGGTTTTTTTAGAAGCTAACTGGATTTGGCATCAACACAGAATTGAAAAACATGCAGTTTGTTTGTGGAGAGCTGTTTTAAACAAACTTCTCACCTGTGATAAGCTTCATAGAAGAGGGATGATGGTTCCTTCTTTATGTGTTCTGTGCTGGTCTGATAGGGAAACTCATGACCATATTTTTTTCAACTGCTCTTACTCCAATTGGATTTGGAGATCAGTTCTATCTAGACTGGACATCAAGGCCACCAGAATTGGTAATCTCAGTGAAGAGATTAGCAGATTGAAAGCTAAATTCAGACAAAAAGGTCAACTTAATACTCTAGCTAAAATAGTTACAGGTTGTGTAGTGAAGCTGATCTGGGAAGAGAGATGCAAAAGAATTTTTGAAAATAATACTACTCACAAGAGAGTCCTGCTGGCTTATATTACTAGAACTGTTTTTTTGAGAATGTCTAGTTGTGAATATTCTGAGGAAGATACCTTGGATAACAAAATTATTTTGGCAAAATGGGGATGTCATCTGAAGTCTAATATTCGTAATATTCAAACTGTCACTTGGGATAAACCTGATAGAGGATGGATGAAGTTGAATACAGATGGAGCTTTGGCAAACACCTCAGCTTCTGTTGGGGGTGTGTTCAGAAACAGTAATGGTGAAGCTATTCAGTGTTTTTATGGTCCTTCTAAGTATACTGAAATTCTAAACATTGAATTAGATGTAGTGATGAAAGGTCTCTTATATACGGAAGATATGCACATCTCAAAGCTGTGGATTGAATCTGATTCTCTTATTGCAGTGAAATGTATTAGAGATGAATGTGCTATTCCCTGGAATGCTATTCATCAGGTCTTAAGTATCAGGGAGGCTTTAAACAAGTACAATGAGCATAAGATCACTCACATCTGGAGAGAGGGTAATCAACCTACAGACATCTTATCAAAAATGGATCATGGCAATCAGGTATACCCACAAGACTTAAAAGAAAATATTCGTAAAGCAATTGAAGATGATTGCAAGGGTAGAAGCTATATGAGATAGTAGGCAAGGGCTTATAGGGCTATTTTTGCAGATGAGTGAGAAGATGGATTTGTTAATATTTTCATTGTTCTTTGTATTTGTTTTCCATTTCTATGATAGCCTTGATCTATAAAAGGCCAGAGCTGTAATGTGTATATTCTTTTCTTTTGTTTTTTGGGCGGGGTCCCTAATAAAATCCCCATAGCTTTGATCAAAAAAAAAAAAAAGAAAAAGAATTAGAATGAATCGTACGAATGAATTAGAATGGATACATTCGAACAAATGAATTAGAATAGATCGTAGGAATGAATTAGAATGGATCGTACGAATGAATTAGAATGGATCGTACGAATGAATTAGAATGGATCGTACGAATGAATTAGAATGGATCGTACGAATGAATTAGAATGGATACATTCGTACGAATGAAGTAGAATGGATCGTACGAATGAATTAGAATGGATACATTCGTGCGAATGAAGTAGAATGGATCGTACGAATGAATTAGAATGGATCGTACGAATGAATTAGAATGAATCGTACGAATGAATTAGAATGGATACATTCAAACTAATGAATAAAAATAGATCGTAGGAATGAATTAGAATGGATCATACGAATGAATTAGAATTGATCGTGCGAATGAATTAGAATGGATTGTACGAAGGAATTAGAATAGATACATTCGTGCGAATGAAGTAGAATGGATCGTACGAATGAAATTGAATGGATCGTATGAATGAATTAGAATGAATCATACGAATGAATTAGAATGGATACATTCGAACGAATGAATTAGAATAGATCGTAGGAATGAATTAGAATGGATCATACGAATGAATTAGAATTGATCGTGCGAATGAATTAGAATGTATTGTACGAATGAATTAGAATGGATACATTCGCGAATGAAGTAGAATGGATCGTACGAATTAATTAGAATGGATCGTACGAATGAATTAGAATAGATCATACGAATGAATTAGAATTGATCGTGCGAATGAATTAGAATGGATTGTACGAATGAATTAGAATGGATACATTCATGCAAATGATGTCGAATGGATCGTACGAATGAATCAGAATGGATCGTACGAACGAATGAATTAGAATTGATCGTGCGAATGAATTAGAATGGATTGTACGAATGAATTAGAATGGATACATTCGTGCGAATGAAGTAGAATGGATCGTACGAATGAATTAGAATGGATCGTACGAATGAATTAGAATGAATCGTATGAATGAATTAGAATGGATACATTCGAACGAATGAATTAGAATAGAACGTAGGAATGAATTAGAATGGATCATACGAATAAATTAGAATTGATCGTGCGAATGAATTAGAATGGATTGTACGAATGAATTAGAATGAATACATTCGTGCGAATGAAGTAGAATGGATCGTACGAATGAATTAGAATGGATCGTACGAATGAATTAGAATGAATCGTACGAATGAATTAGAATGGATACATTCGAACGAATGAATTAGAATAGATTGTACGAATGAATTAGAATGAATCATACGAATGAATTAGAATTGATCGTGCGAATGAATTAGAATGGATTGTACGAATGAATTAGAATGGATACATTCGTGTGAATGAAGTAGAATGAATCAGAATGGATCGTACGAATGAATTAGAATGAATCGTACGAATGAATTAGAATGGAATCATTCGAACGAATGAATTAGAATAGATCGTAGGAATGAATTAGAATGGATCATACGAATGAATTAGAATTGATCGTGCGAATGAATTAGAATGGATTGTACGAATGAATTAGAATGGATTGTACGATCCATTCTAATTCATTCATATGATTCATTCTAATTCATTCGTACGATCCATTCTAATTCATTCGTACGATCCTTTCTACTTCATTCGCACGAATGTATCCATTCTAATTCATTCGTATAATCCATTCTAATTCATTCGCATGATCAATTCTAATTCATTCGTATGATCCATTCTAATTCATTCCTACGATCTATTCTAATTCATTCGTTCGAATGTATCCATTCTAATTCATTCGTACGATTCATTCTAATTCATTCGTACGATCCATTCTAATCCATTCGTACGATCCATTCTACTTCATTCGCACGAATGTATCCATTCTAATTCATTCGTACAATCCATTCTAATTCATTCGTACGAATGTTTCCATTCTAATTCATTCGTACGATTTATTCTAATTCATTTGTACGATCCATTCTGAATCATTCGTACGATCCATTCTACTTCATTCGCACGAATGTATCCATTCTAATTCATTCGTGCAATCCATTCTAATTCATTCGCATGATCAATTCTAATTCATTCGTATGATCCATTCTAATTCATTCCTACGATCTATTCTAATTCATTCGTTCGAATGTATCCATTCTAATTAATTCGTACGATTCATTCTAATTCATTCGTACGATCCATTCTAATTCATTCGTACGATCCATTCTACTTCATTCGCACGAATGTATCCATTCTATTTCATTCGTACAATCCATTCTACTTCATTCGCACAAATGTATCCATTCTAATTCATTCGTACAATCCATTCTAATTCATTCGCACGATCAATTCTAATTCATTCGTATGATCCATTCTAATTCATTCCTACGATCTATTCTAATTCATTCGTTCGAATGTATCCATTCTAATTCATTCGTACGATTCATTCTAATTCATTCGTACGATCCATTCTATTTCATTCGTACGATCCATTCTACTTCATTCGCACGAATGTATCCATTCTAATTCCGTATGATCCATTCTAATTCATTCCTACGATCTATTCTAATTCATTCGTTCGAATGTATCCATTCTAATTCATTCGTACGATTCATTCTAATTCATTCGTACGATCCATTCTAATTCATTCGTACGATCCATTCTACTTCATTTGCTCGAATGTATCCATTCTAATTCATTCGTGCAATCCATTCTAATTCATTCGCATGATCAATTCTAATTCATTCGTATGATCCATTCTAATTCATTCCTACGATCTATTCTAATTCATTCGTTCGAATGTATCCATTCTAATTCATTCGTACGATTCATTCTAATTCATTCGTACGATCCATTCTAATTCATTCGTACGATCCATTCTACTTCATTCGCATGAATGTATCCATTCTAATTCATTCGTACAATCCATTCTAATTCATTCACACGATCAATTATAATTCATTCGTATGATCCATTCTAATTCATTCCTATGATCTATTCTAATTCATTTGTTCGAATGTATCCATTCTAATTCATTCGTACGATTCATTCTAATTCATTCGTACGATCCATTCTAATTCATTCGTACGATCCATTCTACTTCATTCGCACGAATGTATCCATTCTAATTCATTCGTACAATCTATTCTAATTCATTCGCACGATCAATTCTAATTCATTCGTATGATCCATTCTAATTCATTCCTACGATCTATTCTAATTTATTCGCTCGAATGTATCCATTCTAATTCATTCGTACGATCCATTCTTATTCATTCGTACGATCCATTCAAATTCATTCGCATGATCCATTCTAATTCATTCGTACGATCCATTCTTATTCATTCCACGAATGTATCCATTCTAATTCATTCGTGCAATCCATTCTAATTCATTCGCACGATCAATTCTAATTCATTCATATGATCCATTCTAATTCATTCCTACGATCTATTCTAATTCATTCGTTCGAATGTATCCATTCTATTTCATTCGTACGATTCATTCTAATTCATTCGTACGATCCATTCTAATTCACTCGTGCAATCCATTCTAATTCATTCGCACGATCAATTCTAATTCATTCGTATGATCCATTCTAATTCATTCCTACGATCTATTCTAATTCATTCGTATGATCCATTCTGATTCATTCCTACGATCTATTCTAATTCATTCGTTCGAATGTATCCATTCTAATTCATTCGTACGATCCATTCTACATCATTCGCACGAATGTATCCATTCTAATTCATTCGAATGAATTAGAATTGATCGGAATGAATTAGAATGGATTGCACGAATGAATTAGAATGGATACATTCGTGCGAATGAAGTAGAATGGTTCATACGAATGAATTAGAATGGATCGTACGAATGAATTAGAATTAATCGTACGAATGAATTAGAATGGATACATTCAAACGAATAAATTAGAATAGATCGTAGGAATGAATTAGAATGGATCATACAAATGAATTAGAATTGATCGTGCGAATGAATTAGAATGGATTGTATGAATGAATTAGAATGAGGAATGAATTAGAATGGATCATACGAATGAATTAGAATTGATCGTGCGAATGAATTAGAATGGATTGCACGAATGAATTAGAATGGATACATTCGAGCGAATGAAGTAGAATGGATCGTACGAATGAATTAGAATGGATCGAACGAAAGAATTAGAATGAATCGTACGAATGAATTAGAATGGATCGTACGAATGAATCAGAATGGATCGTACGAATGAATTAGAATTAATCGTACGAATGAATTAGAATGGAAACATTCGAACGAATGAATTAGAATAGATCATAGGAATGAATTAGAATGGATCGAACGAATGAATTAGAATGGATCGTACGAATAAATTAGAATGAATCGTACGAATGAATTAGAATGGATACATTCGAACGAATGAATTACAATAGATCGTAGGAATGAATTAGAATGGATCATACGAATGAATTAGAATTGATCGTGCGAATGAATTAGAATGGATACATTCGTGCGAATGAATTAGAATAGATCTGGATAGTGCGAATGAATTTCAATGGATTACACGAATGAATTAGAATGGATACATTCGTGCGAATATGAAGTAGAATGGATCGTACGAATGAATTAGAATGGATCGTACGAATGAATCAGAATGGATCGTACGAATGAATTAGAATGGATCGTCCGAATGAATTAGAATGAATCGTACGAATGAATTAGAATGGATACATTCGAACGAATGAATTAGAATAGATCACAGGAATGAATTAGAATGGATCATACGAATGAATTAGAATTGATCGTGCGAATGAATTAGAATGGATTGCACGTACGATCCATTCTACTTCATTCGCACGAATGTATCCATTCTAATTCCTTCGTACAATCCATTCTAATTCATTCGCACGAACAATTCTAATTCATTCGTATGATCCATTCTAATTCATTCGTACGATCCATTCTACTTTATTCGCATGAATGTATCCATTCTAATTCATTCGTACGATCCGTTCTAATTCATTCGTACGATCCATTCTAATTCATTCGTACGATCCATTCTAATTCATTCGCACGATCAATTCTAATTCATTCGCACGAATGTATCAATTCTAATTCATTCGTACGATCTATTCTAATTCATTCGCACGATCCATTCTAATTCATTCGTACGATCCATTCTACTTCATTCGCACGAATGTATCCATTCTAATTCATTCGTACAATCCATTCTAATTCATTCGCACGATCAATTCTAATTCATTCGTATGATCCATTCTAATTCATTCCTACGATCTATTCTAATTCATTCGTTCGAATGTATCCATTCTAATTCATTCGTACAATCCATTCTAATCGTACGAATGAATTAGAATAGAAACATTCGAACGAATGAATTAGAATAGATCATAGGAATGAATTAGAATGGATCATACGAATGAATTAGAATTGATCGTGCGAATGAATTAGAATGGATACATTCGAACGAATGAATTAGAATAGATCGTAGGAATGAATTAGAATGGATACATTCGAACGAATGAATTAGAATAGATCGTAGGAATGAATTAGAATGAATCGTACGAATGAATTAGAATGGATACATTCGAACGAATGAATTAGAATAGATCGTAGGAATGAATTAGAATGGATCATACAAATGAATTAGAATGGATTGTACGAATGAATTAGAATGGATACATTCGTGCGAATGAAGTAGAATGGATCGTACGAATGAGTTAGAATAGATCGTACGAATGAATTAGAATGGATACATTCGAACGAATGAATTAGAATAGATCGTAGGAATGAATTAGAATGGATCATACGAATGAATTAGAATTGATCGTGCGAATGAATTAGAATGGATTGTACGAATGAATTAGAATGGATACATTCGAGCGAATGAAGTAGAATGGATACATTCCATTCTAATTCATTCGTACGATCCATTCTAATTCATTCCTACGATCTATTCTAATTCATTCGTTCGAATGTGTCCATTCTAATTCATTCGTACGATTCATTCTAATTCATTCCTACGATCTATTCTAATTCATTCGTTCGAATGTATCCATTCTAATTCATTCGTATGATCAATTCTAATACATTCGAACGAATGAAATAGAATAGATCGTAGGAATGAATTAGAATGGATCATACGAATGAATTAGAATTGATCGTGCGAATGAATTAGAATGGATTGTACGAATGAATTAGAATGGATACATTCGTGCGAATGAAGTAGAATGGATACATTCCTTTCTAATTCATTCGTACAATCCATTCTAATTCATTCGTACAATCCATTCTAATTCATTCGCACGATCCATTCTAATTCATTCGTGCAATCCATTCTAATTCATTCGCACGATCCATTCTACTTCATTCGCACGAATGTATCCATTCTAATTCATTCGTACAATCCATTCTAATTCATTCGCACGATCAATTCTAATTCATTCGTATGATCCATTCTAATTCATTCCTAAGATCTATTCTAATTCATTCAATTCATTCGTACGATCCATTCTAATTCATTCGTACGATCCATTCTACTTCATTCGCACGAATGTATCCATTCTAATTCATTCGTACGATCCATTCTAATTCATTTGTACGATCAATTCTAATTCATTCGTATGATCCATTCTAATTCATTCGTACGATCCATTCTAATTCATTCGTATGATCCATTCTAATTCATTCGTACGATCCATTCTAATTTATTCGCACGAATGTATCCATTCTAATTCATTCGTACAATCCATTCTAATTCATTCGCACGATCAATTCTAATCCATTCGTATGATCCAATTCTAATTCATTCTTATGATCCATTCTAATTCATTGGATACATTCGAACGAATGAATTAGAATAGATCGTAGGAATGAATTAGAATGGATCATACGAATGAATTAGAATGGATACATTCGAACGAATAAATTAGAATAGATCGTAGGAATGAATTAGAATGGATCGTACGAATGAATTAGAATGGATACATTCGAACTAATGAATTAGAATAGATCGTAGGAATGAATTAGAATGGATACATTCGTGCGAATGAAGTAGAATGGATCGTACGAATGAATTAGAATGGATCGTACGAATGAATTAGAATGGATCATACGAATGAATTAGAATTGATCGTGCGAATGAATTAGAATGGATTATACGAATGAATTAGAATGGATACATTCTAATTCATTCGTACGATCCATTCTAATTCATTCGCACAATCTATTCTAAGTCATTCGTACGATCCATTCTAATTCATTAGCACGATCCATTCTAATTCATTCGTACGATCCATTCTATTTCATTCGTACGATCCATTCTAATTCATTCGCATGAATGTATCCATTCTAATTCATTCGTACGATCCATTCTAATTCATTCGTACGATCCATTCTAATTCATTCGTACGATCCATTCTAATTCATTCGCACGATCAATTCTAATTCATTCGTATGATCCATTCTAATTCATTCCTACGATCTATTCTAATTCATTCGTTCGAATGTATCCATTCTAATTCATTTTTATGATTCATTCTAATTCATTCGTATGATCCATTCTAATTCATTCGTACGATCCATTCTACTTCATTCTCACGAATGTATCCATTCTAATTCATTCGTACAATCCATTCTAATTCATTTGCACGATCAATTCTAATTCATTCGTATGATCCATTCTAATTCATTCCTACGATCTATTCTAATTCATTCGTTCGAATGTTTCCATCATTCTAATTCATTCGTACGATCCATTCTAATTCATTCGTACGATCCATTCTACTTCATTCGCACGAATGTATCCATTCTAATTCATTCGTACGATCCATTCTACTTCATTCGCACGAATGTATCCATTCTAATTCATTCGTACAATCCATTCTAATTCATTCGCACGATCCATTCTAATTCATTCGTACGATCCATTCTACTTCATTCGCACGAATGTATCCATTCTAATTCATTCGTGCAATCCATTCTAATTCATTCGCATGATCAATTCTAATTCATTTGTATGATCCATTCTAATTCATTCCTACGATCTATTTTAATTCATTCGTTCGAATGTATCCATTCTAATTCGTTCGTACGATCCATTCTAATTCATTCATACGATCCATTCTACTTCATTCGCACGAATGTATCCATTCTAAATTCATTCGTACAATCCATTCTAATTCATTCGCACAATGAATTCTAATTCATTTGTATGATCCATTCTAATTCATTTGTACATTCGTGCGAATGATGTAGAATGGATCGTACGAATGAATCAGAATGGATCGTACGAATGAATTAGAATGGATCGTATAAATGAATTAGAATGGATCGTGCGAATGAATTAGAATGGATCGTATTACTGAATTAGAATGGATACATTCGTGCGAATGAATTAGAATGGATCGTACGAATGAGTAAGAATGGATCATACAAATGAAATAGAATGATCGTACGAATGAATTAGAATGGATCGTGCTAATGAATTAGAATGGATCGTACGAATAAATTAGAATAGATTGTCCGAATGAATACATTCGTGCGAATGAATTAGAATGGATCGTATGAATGAATTAGAATGGATCGTACGAATGAATTACAATGGATACATTCGTCCGAATGAATTAGAATGCATCATACGAAGGAATTAGGGTGGATCGTACGAATGCATTAGAATGGATATATTCGTCCGAATGAATTAGAATGGTCTGTACGAATGAATTAGAATGGATACATTCGTGCGAATGAAGTAGAATGGATCGTACGAATGAATTAGAATGGATCGTACGAATGAATTGGAATAAATCGTACGAATGAATTAGAATGGATACACTCGAACAAATGAATTAGAATAGATCGTAGGAATGAATTAGAATGGATCATACAAATGAATTAGAATTGATCGTGCGAATGAATTAGAATGGATTGTACGAATGAATTAGAATGGATACATTCGTGCGAATGAAGTAGAATGGATCGTACGAATGAATTAGAATGGATCGTACGAATAAATTAGAATGAATTGTACGAATGAATTAGAATGGATACATTCGAACGAATGAATTAGAATAGATCGTAGGAATGAATTAGAATGGATCATATGAATGAATTAGAATTGATCGTGCGAATGAATTAGAATGGATTGTACGAATGAATTAGAATAGATCGTAGGAATGAATTAGAATGGATCATACGAATGAATTAGAATTGTTCGTGCGAATGAATTAGAATGGATTGTACGAATGAATTAGAATGGATACATTCGTGAGAATGAAGTAGAATGGATCGTACGAATGAATTAGAATGGATCGTACGAATGAATTAGAATGAATCATACGAATGAATTAGAATGGATACATTCGAACGAATGAATTAGAATAGATCGTAGGAATGAATTAGAATGGATCATACGAATGAATTAGAATGGATCTTACGAATGAATTAGAATTGATCGTGCGAATGAATTAGAATGGATTGTACGAATGAATTAGAATGGATCGTACGAATGAATTAGAAAGGAAATATTCGAACGAATGAATTAGAATAGATCGTATGAATGAATTAGAATGGATCGTACGAATGAATTAGAATGGATCGTACGAATGAATTAGAATGAATCGTACGAATGAATTAGAATGGATACATTCGAACGAATGAATTAGAATAGATCGTAGAAATGAATTAGAATGGATCGTACGAATGAATTAGAATGGATCGTACGAATGAATTAGAATGGATTGTACGAATGAATTAGAATGGATACATTCTATTCTAATTCATTCGTACGATCCATTCTACTTCATTCGCACGAATGTATCCATTCTAATTCATTCGTACAATCCATTCTAATTCATTCGCACGATCAATTCTAATTCATTCGTATGATCCATTCTAATTCATTCCTACGATCTATTCTAATTCATTCGTTCGAATGTATCTATTCTAATTCATTCGTACGATTCATTCTAATTCATTCGTACGATCCATTCTAATACATTCGTACGATCCATTCTACTTCATTCGCACGAATGTATCCATTCTAATTCATTCGTACAATCCATTCTAATTCATTCGCATGATCAATTCTAATTCATTCGTATGATCCATTCTAATTCATTCCTACGATCTATTCTAATTCATTCGTTCGAATGTATCCATTCTAATTCATTCGTACAATCCATTCTAATCGTACGAATAAATTAGAATGGAAACATTCGAACGAATGAATTAAAATAGATCGTAGGATTGAATTAAAATGGATCATACGAATGAATTAGAATTGATCGTGCGAATGAATTAGAATGGATTGTACGAATGAATTAGAATGGATACATTCGTGCGAATGAAGTAGAATGGATCGTACGAATGAATAAGAATGGATCGTACGAATGAATTAGAATGGATCGTACGAATGAATTAGAATGAATCGTACGAATGAATTAGAATTGATACATTCGAACGAATAAATTAGAATGGATCATACGAATGAATTAGAATTGATCGTGCGAATGAATTAGAATGGATTGTACGAATGAATTAGAATGGATACATTCGTGCGAATGAAGTAGAATGAATCAGAATGGATCGTACGAATGAATTAGAATGAATTAGAATGGATACATTCGAACGAATGAATTAACGAATGAATTAGAATAGATCGTAGGAATGAATTAGAATGGATCGTACGAATGAATTAGAATGGAATGTATCCAATCTACTTCATTCGCTCGAATGTATCCATTCTAATTCATTCGTACAATCCATTCTAATTCATTCGCACGATCAATTCTAATTCATTCGTATAATCCGTTCTAATTCATTCCTACGATCTATTCTAATTCATTCGTTCGAATGTATCCATTCTAATTCATTCGTACGATCTATTCTAATTCATTCGTACGATCCATTCTACTTCATTCGCCCGAATGTATCCATTCTAATTCATTCGTACAATCCATTCTAATTCATTCGCACGATCAATTCTAATTCATTCGTATGATCCATTCTAATTCATTCCTACGATCTATTCTAATTCATTCGTTCGAATGTATTAGAATTGATCATACGAATGAATTAGAATGGATACATTCGAACGAATGAATTAGAATAGATCATAGGAATGAATTAGAATGGATCATACGAATGAAGTAGATTGGATCGTACGAATGAATTAGAATGGATCGTACGAATGAATTAGAATGAATCGTACGAATGAATTAGAATGGAAACATTCGAACGAATGAATTAGAATAGATCGTAGGAATGAATTAGAATGAATCGTACGAATGAATTAGAATGGATTGTACGAATTAATTAGAATGGATCCATTTGTGCGAATGAAGTAGAATGGATCGTACGAATGAATTAGAATGGATCGTACGAATGAATCAGAATGGATCGTACGAATGAATTAGAATGAATCGTACGAATGAATTAGAATGGAAACATTCGAACGAATGAATTAGAATAGATCGTAGGAATGAATTAGAATGGATCATACGAATGAATTAGAATTGATCGTGCGAATGAATTAGAATGGATTGTACGAATGAATTAGAATGGATACATTCGTGCGAATGAAGTAGAATGGATCGTACGAATGAATTAGAATGGATACATTCGTGCGAATGAAGTAGAATGGATCGTACGAATGAATTATAATGGATCGTACGAATGAATTAGAATGAATCGTACGAATGAATTAGAATGGAAACATTCGAACGAATGAATTAGAATAGATCGTAGGAATGAATTAGAATGGATAATACGAATGAATTAGAATTGATCGTGCGAATGAATTAGAATGGATTGTACGAATGAATTAGAATGGATACATTCGTGCGAATGAAGTAGAATGGATCGTACGAATGAATTAGAATGGATCGTACGAATGAATTAGAATGGATATATTCGAATGAATGAATTAGAATAGATCGTAGGAATGAATTAGAATGGATCATACGAATGAATTAGAATTGATCGTGCGAATGAATTAGAATGGATTGTACGAATGAATTAGAATGGATACATTCGAATGAATCGTACGAATGAATTAGAATGGATCGTACGAATAAATTAGAATGGATACATTCGTGCGAATGAAGTAGAATGGATCGAACGAATGAATTAGAATAGATCGTAGGAATGAATTAGAATGGATCATACGAATGAATTAGAATTGATCGTGCGAATGAATTAGAATGGATTGCACGAATGAATTAGAATGGATACATTCGTGCGAATGAAGTAGAATGGATCATACGAATGAATTAGAATGGATCGTACGAATGAATTAGAATGAATCGTACGAATGAATTAGAATGGATACATTCGAACGAATAAATTAGAATAGATCGTAGGAATGAATTAGAATGGATCATACGAATGAATTAGAATTGATCATGCGAATTAATTAGAATGGATTGTACGAATGAATTAGAATAGATACATTCATGCGAATGAAGTAGAATGGATCGTACGAATGAATTAGAATGGATCGTACGAATGAATTAGAAATGATCGTGCGAATGAATTAGAATGGATTGCACGAATGAATTAGAATGGATACATTCGTACAATCCATTCGTAGGAATGAATTAGAATGGATCATACGAATGAGTAAGAGTACGAATGGATCATACGAATGAACGAATTAGATCGTATGAATGAATCAATTACGAATGAATTAGAATGGATCATACTAATGAATTAGAATGGATTGAATGAATGAATCATACGAATGAGTAAGAATGGATTAGAATGGATCGTACGATTAGGATCCATTCATTCGTACGATCAATTCTAATTCATTCGTACGATCCATTCCAATTCATTGGAATTAGAATTCATTCTAATGAATTAGAATGGATACATTCATTAGAATGGATCATACTAATTCATTCGTGCGAATGAACGATCCATTCGTACGAATGAATTAATTAGAATGAACGAATTAATTCTAATTCTAATTCATTCGTAGAATGGATCATACGTACGATCAATCGTACGATCATTCTAATTAATTCTAATTCATTCGTATGATCCATTCTAATGAAATAGAATGAATTAATTAGAATGAATTAGAACGATCATTAGAATGAATTAGTGAAGTAGAATGAATCCATACGATCCATTCCTACGATCTAATACAAATAGATCCATACTAATTAGAATGGATCATACGAATAGATCGTACGAATGAATTAGAATAGATCGTATGATCGTACGAATGAATTAATTCTACGAATGAATTCATACGAACTAATTTGTACGAATGGATTGAATGGATTCATCCTAATTAATACAAATTTTACTTCATTCGCTCGTACGATCCATTCTAATTCATTCGTATGATCCATATGAATGAAGATTCGTACGATCATTAGAATGAATTAGTGAAGTAGAATGAATCCATACGATCCATTCCTACGATCTATTCTACGAATGGATCGAACGAATGAATTAGAATGGATCGTACGAATTGGAATGGATCGTGGAATGTTTCATACGAATGAACGAATGTATACGTTCTACGATCGTGCGAATGAATCGTACTAATGAATTAGAATGTATCCATTTTAATCCATTCTAATTAATTCGTAGGAATGAATTAGAATGGATCATATGATTCTAATTCATTCGTTCGTACGATCCATTCTAATTTTTCGTACGATCCATTTTACTTCATTTGCACGAATGTATCCATTCTAATTCATTCTACGATCTATTCGTACAAATGAAGTAGAATGAATCGTAGAATGGATCGTAGGAATGAATTAATTCGAACGAATTAGGTTCATTCGTACGATCCATTCTAATTAGAATGAATTAGAATGAATTAGAATTCATTCGTACGATCCATTCTAATTCATTCTAATGAATAGATTCTAATTCTAATTCATTCATTGGAATTAATTAGAATGATCGTACGAATGAATTAGAATGGATACATTTGCACGAATGAATTAGAATGGATCCATTCTACGATCGTAGAAATGAATTAGAATGGATCATACGAATGAATTAGAATTGATCGTGCGAATGAATTAGAATGGATTGCACGAATGAATTAGAATGGATACATTCGTGCGAATGAAGTAGAATGGATCATACGAATGAATTAGAATGGATCGTACGAATGAAATAGAATGAATCGTACGAATGAATTAGAATGGATACATTCGAACGAATAAATTAGACTAGATCGTAGGAATGAATTAGAATGAATCGTACGAATGAATTCGCACGAAGGAATTAGAATAGATCGTAGGAATGAATTAGAATGGATCATACGAATGAATTACAATTGATCGTGCGAATAAATTAGAATGGATTGTACGAATGAATTAGAATGGATACATTCGAGCGAATGAATTAGAATAGATCGTAGGAATGAATTAGAATGTATCCATTCTAATTCATTCGTACGATCCATTCTAATTCCTACGATCTATTCTAATTCATTCGTTCGAATGTATCCATTCTAATTCATTCGTACGATCCATTCTAATTCATTCGTACGATCCATTCTAATTCATTCCTACGATCTATTCTAATTCATTCGCACGAATGTATTCATTCTAATTCATTCGTACGATCCATTCTAATTTATTCCTACGATTCATTCTAATTCATTCGTACGATCCATTCTAATTCATTCGTACGATCCATTCTAATTCGTTCGTACGATCCATTCTAATTCATTCGTACGATCCATTCTAATTCATTCGTACGATCCATTCTAATTCATTCGTACGATCCATTCTACTTCATTCGCACGAATGTATCCATTCTAATTCATTCATTCGCACGAATGTATCCATTCTAATTCATTCGTACAATCCATTCTAATTCATTCGCACGATCAATTCTAATTCATTCGTATGATCCATTCTAATTCATTCCTACGATCTATTCTAATTCATTCGTTCGAATATATCCATTCTAATTCATTCGTACGATCCATTCTAATTCATTCGTACGATCCATTCTACTTCATTCGCACGAATGTATCCATTATAATTCATTCGTACAATCCATTCTAATTCATTCGCACGATCAATTCTAATTCATTCGTATGATCCATTCTAATTCATTTCTACGATCTATTCTAATTCATTCGTTCGAATGTATCCATTCTAATTCATTCGTACGATCCATTCTAATTCATTCGTACGATCCATTCTACTTCATTCGCACGAATGTATCCATTCTAATTAATTCGTACAATCCATTCTAATTCATTCGTACGATTCATTCTAATTCATTCGTACGATCCATTCTAATTTATTCGTACGATCCATTCTAATTCATTCGTACGATCCATTCTAATTCATTCGTGCAATCCCTTCTAATTCATTCGTACGAATGAATTAGAATGGATCGTACGAATGAATTAGAATGAATCGTACGAATGAATTAGAATGGATACATTCGAACGAATGAATTAGAACAGATCGTAGGAATGAATTAGAATGGATCATACGAATGAACTAGAATTGATCGTGCGAATGAATTAGAATGGATACATTCGAACGAATGAATTAGAATAGATCGTACGAATGAATTAGAATGGATCATACGAATGAATTAGAATGAATCGTACGAATGAATTAGAATGGATACATTCGAACGAATGAATTAGAATAGATCGTAAGAATGAATTAGAATGGATCATACGAATGAATTAGAATTGATCGTGCGAATGAATTAGAATGGATACATTCGAACGAATGAAGTAGAATGGATCGTACGAATGAATTAGAATGGATCGTACGAATGAATTAGAATGAATCGTACGAATGAATTAGATTGGATACATTCGTGCGAATGAAGTAGAATAGATCGTACGAATGAATTAGAATGGATCGTACGAACGAATGAATTAGAATAGATCGTACAATCCATTCTAATTCATTCGCACGATCAATTCTAATTCATTCGTATGATCCATTCTAATTCATTCCTACGATCTATTCTAATTCATTCGTTCGAATGTATCCATTCTAATTCATTCGTACGATTCATTCTAATTCATTCGTACGATCCATTCTAATTCATTCGTACGATCTATTCTAATTCATTCGTACGATCCATTCTACTTCATTCGCATGAATGGATCGTACGAATGAATTAGAATGGATCGTACGAATGAATCCATTCTAATTCATTCGTACAATCCATTCTAATTCATTCGCACGATCAATTCTAATTCATTCGTATGATCCATTCTAATTCATTCCTACGATCTATTCTAATTCATTAGTTCGAATGTATCCATTCTAATTCATTCGTACAATCCATTCTAATTCATTCGTACGATCCATTCTATTTCATTCGTACGATCCATTCTACTTCATTCGCACGAATGTATTCATTCAAATTCCTTCGTACAATCCATTCTAATTCATTCGCACGATCAATTCTAATTCATTCGTATGATCCATTCTAATTCATTCATACGATCTATTCTAATTCATTAGTTCGAATGTATCCATTCTAATTCATTCGTACGATTCATTCTAATTCATTCGTACGATCCATTCTAATTCATTCGTACGATCCATTCTAATTCATTCGCACGAATGTATCCATTCTAATTCATTCGTACGATCAATTCTACTTCATTCGCACGAATGTATCCATTCTAATTCATTCGTACAATCCATTCTAATTCATTCGCACGATCAATTCTAATTCATTCGCACGATCCATTCTAATTCATTCATACGAATGAATTAGAATGAATTCGTTCTAATTAATTTATTCAAATCGTAGAATGAATTAGAATTGATTTATTCGTTAGAACGAATGAGAATTGATCATGCGAATGTAGTAGTATGAATCCATTCTAATTCATTCCATTTCTAATTCATTCGTACGAATGAATTAGAATGGAAACATTCGAACGAATGAATTAGAATAGATCGTAGGAATGAATTAGAATGGATCATACGAATGAATTAGAATTGATCATACGAATGAATTAGAATGGATTGTACGAATGAATTAGAATGGATACATTCATGCGAATGAAGTAGAATGGATCGTACGAATGAATTAGAATGGATCGTACGAATAAATTTGAATGGATACATTCGAACGAATGAATTAGAATAGATCGAAGGAATGAATTAGAATGGATCATACGAATGAATTAGAATTGATCGTGCGAATGAATTAGAATGGATTGTACGAATGAATTAGAATGGATACATTCGAATGGATCGTACGAATGAATTAGAATGGATCGTACGAATGAATTAGAATGGATCGTACGAATGAATTAGAATGGATACATTCGTGCCAATGAAGTAGAATGGATCGAACGAATGAATTAGAATAGATCGTAGGAATGAATTAGAATGGATCATACGAATGAATTAGAATTGATCGTGCGAATGAATTAGAATAGATTGCACGAATGAATTAGAATGGATACATTCGTGCGAATGAAGTAGAATGGATCATACGAATGAATTAGAATGGATCGTACGAATGAATTAGAATGAATCGTACGAATGAATTAGAATGGATACATTCGAACGAATAAATTAGAATAGATCGTAGGAATGAATTAGAATGGATCATACGAATGAATTAGAATTGATCGTGCGAATAAATTAGAATGGATTGTACGAATGAATTAGAATGGATACATTCATGCGAATGAAGTAGAATGGATCGTACGAATGAATTAGAATGGATCGTACGAATGAATTAGAAATGATCATGCGAATGAATTAGAATGGATTGCACGAATGAATTAGAATGGATACATTCGTGCGAATGAAGTAGAATGGATCGTACGAATGAATTAGAATGAATCGTACGAATGAATTAGAATGGATACATTCGAACGAATGAATTAGAATAGATCGTAGGAATGAATTAGAATGGATCATACGAATGAATTAGAATTGATCGTGCGAATGAATTAGAATGGATTGTACGAATGAATTATAATGGATACATTCGTGCGAATGAAGAATGAATCGTATGAATGAATTAGAATGGATACATTCGAACGAATAAATTAGAATGGATCGTACGAATGAATTTGAATAGATCATACAAATGAATTAGAAAGGTTACATTCGTGAGAATGAATTAGAATGGATTGTGCGAATGAATGAGAATTGATCATACGGATGAATTAGAATGGATCGTACGAATGAATTAGATTGCATCGTATGATCCATTCTAATTCATTCGCACGATCTATTCTAATTCATTAGTACGATCCAGTCTAATTCATTCGCACGAATGTATCAATACTAATTCATTCGTACGAATGTATCCATTCTAATTTATTCGTACAATCCATTCTAATTCATTCGTACGATCCATTCTAATCCATTCGTACGATCCATGGTAATTCATTCGTACGATCCATTCTAATTCATTCCTACGATCCATTCTACTTCATTCGCACAAATGTATCCATTCTAATTCATTCGTACAATCCATTATAATTCATTCGTACGATCTATTCTAATTCATTCGTACAATCCATTCTAATTCATTCGTACGATCTATTCTAATACATTCGTACGATCATACGAATGAATTAGAATAGATCGTACGATCCATTCGAATGATCCATTCTAATTAGAATGGATACATTCGTGTGAATGAATTAGATCGTACGATCCATTCTAATTCATTCGTACAATCCATTCGTACGATCCATTCGTGCAATCCATTCGTACGATCTATTCTAATGAATGAATTAGAATAGATTCGTACGATCATTAGAATGAATTAGTGAAGTAGAATGAATCCATACGATCCATTCCTATGATCTATTCTACAAATGGAGTAGAATGGATCATAGGAATGAATTAGAATGGATCGTACGAATGAATTACCATGGATCGTACAAATGGATTAAAATGGATCGTACGAATGAACTAGAATGGATTGTACGAATAAATTAGAATGGATACATTCGTACGAATGAATTAGTATGGATACATTCGTGCGAATGAATTAGAATGGATCGTACTAATGAATTAGAATGGATCGTGCGAATGAATTAGAATGGATCGTACGATGCAATCTAATTCATTCGTACGATCCATTCTAATTCATCCGTATGATCAATTCTCATTCATTCGCACGATCCATTCTAATTCATTCTCACGAATGTAACCTTTCTAATTCATTTGTATGATCTATTCAAATTTATTCGTACGATCCATTCTAATTTATTCGTTCGAATGTATCTATTCTAATTCATTCGTACGATTCATTCTTCATTCGCACGAATGTATCCATTCTAATTCATTCGTACAATCCATTCTGATTCATTCGCACGATCAATTCTAATTCATTCGTATGATCCATTCTAATTCATTCCTACGATCTATTCTAATTCATTCGTTCGAATGTATCCATTCTAATTCATTCGTACGATTCATTCTAATTCATTCGTACGATCCATTCTAATTCATTCGTACGATCCATTCTACTTCATTCGCACGAATGTATCCATTCTAATTCATTCGTGCAATCCATTCTAATTCATTCGCACGATCATTTCTAATTCATTCGTACGATCCATTCAAATTCATTCGTACGATCCATTCTACTTCATTCGCATGAATGTATCCATTCTAATTCATTCGTACAATCCATTCTAATTCATTCGCACAATCAATTCTAATTCATTCGTATGATCCATTCTAATTCATTCCTACGATCTATTCTAATTTATTCGTTCGAATGTATCCATTCTAATTCATTCGTACGATTCATTCTAATTCATTCGTACGATCCATTCTAATTCATTCGTATGATCCATTCTACTTCATTCGCACGAATGTATCCATTCTAATTCATTCGTAATGGATCATACGAATGAAGTAGAATGGATCGTACGAATGAATTAGAATGGATCGTACGAATGAATTAGAAAGAATCATACGAATGAATTAGAATGGATCGTACGATCCATTCTAATTCATTCGCACGATCCATTCTAATTCATTTATACGATCCATTCTAATTCATTCGTACGATCCAATCCATTCTAATTCATTCGCACGATCAATTCTAATTCATTCGAATGAATTAGAATGGATCGTGCGAATGAATTAGAATGGATTGCACGAATGAATTAGAATGGATACATTCGTGCGAATGAAGTAGAATGGATCATACGAATGAATTAGAATAGATCGTAGGAATGAATTAGAATGGATCATGCGAATGAATTAGAATGGAAACATTCGAACGAATGAATCAGAATGGATCGTAGGAATGAATTAGAATGGATCATACGAATGAATTAGAATGGATCGTACGAATGAAGTAGAATGGATCGAACGAATAAATTAGAATGGATCATACGAATGAATTAGAATTGATCGTGCGAATGAATTAGAATGGATTGTACGAATTAATTAGAATAGATACATTCGTGCGAATGAAGTAGAATAGATCGTACGAATGAATTAGAATGGATCGTGCGAATGAATTAGAATGGATACATTCGAACGAATGAATTAGAATAGATCGTAGGAATGAATTAGAATGGATCATACGAATGAATTAGAATTGATCGTGCGAATGAATTAGAATGGATTGTACGAATGAATTAGAATGGATACATTCGTGCGAATGAAGTAGAATGGATCGTACGAATGAATTAGAATGGATCGTACGAATGAATTAGAATGGATACATTCGAACGAATGAATTAGAATAGATCGTAGGAATGAATTAGAATGGATCATACGAATGAATTAGAATTGATCGTGCGAATGAATTAGAATGGATTGTACGAATGAATAAGAATGGATACATTCGTGCGAATGAAGTAGAATGGATAGTACGAATGAATTAGAATGGATCGTACGAATGAATCAGAATGGATCGTACGAATGAATTAGAATGAATCGTACGAATGAATTAGAATGGAAACATTCGAACGAATGAATTATAATAGATCGTAGGAATAAATTAGAATAGATCATACGAATGAATTAGAATTGATCGTGCGAATGAATTAGAATGAATTTTACGAATGAATTAGAATGGACACATTCGTGCGAATGAAGTAGAATGAATCAGAATGGATCATACGAATGAATTAGAATGAATTAGAATGGATACATTCGAACGAATGAATTAGAATAGATCGTAGGAATGAATTAGAATTGATCGTGCGAATGAATTAGAATAGATTGTACGAATGAATTAGAATGGATTGTACGAATGAATTAGAATGGATACATTCATGCGAATGAAGTAGAATGGATCGTACGAATGAATTAGAATGGATACATTCGTGCGAATGAAGTAGAATGGATCGTACGAATGAATTAGAATGGATCGTATGAATGAATTAGAATGAATCGTACGAATGAATTAGAATGGAAACATTCGAACGAATGAATTAGAATAGATCGTAGGAATGAATTAGAATGAATCGTACGAATGAATTAGATTGGATCGTACGAATCCATTCGTACTTCATTTGCACGATCTATTCTAATTCATTCGTTCGATCCATTCTACTTCATTCGCACGAATGTATCCATTCTAATTCATTCATACGATCCATTCTAATTCATTCGTACGATTCATTCTAATTCATTCGTACGATCCATTCTAATTCATTCGTACGATTCATTCGAATGTATCCATTCTAATTCATTCGTACAGCCCATTCTAATTCATTCGCACGATCAATTCTAATTCATTCGTATGATCCATTCTAATTCATTCCTACGATCTATTCTAATTCATTCGTTCGAATGTATCCATTCTAATTCATTCGTACGATCCATTCTAATTCATTCGTACGATCCATTCTACTTCATTCGCACGAATGTATCCATTCTAATTCATTCGTACAATCCATTCTAATTCATTCGCACGATCCATTCTAATTCATTCGTATGATCCATTCTAATTCATTCCTACGATCTATTCTAATTCATTCGTTCGAATGTTTCCATTCTAATTCATTCGTACGATTCATTCTAATTCATTCGTACGATCCATTCTAATTCATTCGTACGATCCATTCTACTTCATTCGCACGAATGTATCCATTCTAATTCATTCGTACGATCCATTCTACTTCATTCGCACGAATGTATCCATTCTAATTCATTTGTACAATCCATTCTAATTCATTCGCACGATCAATTCTAATTCATTCTTATGATCCATTCTAATTCATTCCTACGATCTATTCTAATTCATTAATGAATTAGAATAGATCATAGGAATGAATTAGAATGGATCATACGAATGAATTAGAATTGATCGTGCGAATGAATTAGAATGGATTGTACGAATGAATTAGAATGGATACATTCATGCGAATGAAGTAGAATGGATCGTACGAATGAATTAGAATGGATCGTACGAATGAATTAGAATGAATCGTACGAATGAATTAGAATGGATACATTCGAACGAATGAATTAGAATAGATCGTAGGAATGAATTAGAATGGATCATACGAATGAATTAGAATTGATCGTGCGAATGAATTAGAATGGATTGTACAAATGAATTAGAATGGATACATTCGTGCGAATGAAGTAGAATGGATCGTACGAATGAATTAGAATGGATCGTACGAATGAATTAGAATTGATCGTGCGAATGAATTAGAATGGATTGTACGAATGAATTAGAATGGATTCATTCGTGCGAATGAAGTAGAATGGATCGTACGAATGAATTAGAATGGATCGTACGACTGAATTAGAATGAATCGTACGAATGAATTAGAATGGATACATTCGTGCGAATGAAGTAGAATGGATCGTAGGAATGAATTACAATGGATCATACGAATGAATTAGAATTGATCGTGCGAATGAATTAGAATGGATTGTACGAATGAATTAGAATGGATACATTCGTGCGAATGAAGTAGAATGGATCGTACGAATGAAGTAGAATGGATCGTACGATCAATTCATTCGTACGATCCATACGATCTATTCTGAATGGATCCATTCTAATTTAATTCATTCCTACGATCCATTCTAATTAGAATGAATTAGAATGAATCGTACGAATGAATTAGAATGGAAACATTCGAACGAATGAATTAGAATAGATCGTAGGAATGAATTAGAATGGATCATACGAATGAATTAGAATTGATCATGCGAATGAATTAGAATGGATTGTACGAATGAATTAGAATGGATTGTACGAATGAATAAGAATGGATACATTCGTGCGAATGAAGTAGAATGGATCGTACGAATGAATTAAAATGGATCGTACGAATGAATTAGAATGGATCATACGAATGAAGTAGAATGGATCGTACGAATGAATTAGAATGGATCGTACGAATGAATTAGAATGAATCATACGAATGAATTAGAATGGATCGTACGATCCATTCTAATTCATTCGCACGATCCATTCTAATTCATTTATACAATCCATTCTAATTCATTCGTACGAATGGATTGTACGAATGAATTAGAATGGATCATACAAATAAAGTAAAATGGATCATACGAATGAATTAGAATTGATCGTGCGAATGAATTAGAATGGATTGTATGAATGAATTAGAATGGATACATTCGTGCGAATGAAGTAGAATGGATCGTACGAATGAATTAGAATGGATCGTACGAATGAATTAGAATGGATTGTACGAATGAATTAGAATGGATCATACGAATGAAGTAGAATAGATCATACGAATGAATTAGAATTGATCGTGCGAATGAATTAGAATGGATTGTACGAATGAATTAGAATGGATACATTCGTGCGAATGAAGTAGAATGGATCGTACGAATGAATTAGAATGGATCGTACAAATAAATTAGAATGGATCGTGCGAATGAATTAGAATGGATTGTACGAATGAATTAGAATGGATACATTCGTGCGAATGAAGTAGAATGGATCGTACGAATGAATTAGAATGGATCGTACGAATGAATTAGAATGAATCGTACGAATGAATTAGAATTGATACATTCGAACGAATGTATTAGAATAGATCGTAGGAATGAATTAGAATGGATCATACGAATGAATTAGAATTGATCGTGCGAATGAATTAGAATGGATTATACGAATGAATAAGAATGGATACATTCGTGCGAATGAAGTAGAATGGATCATACGAATGAAGTAGAATGGATAGTACGATCAATTCATTCGTACGATCCATACGATCTATTCTGAATGGATCCATTCTAATTTAATTCATTCCTACGATCCATTCTAATTAGAATGAATTAGAATGAATCGTACGAATGAATTAGAATGGAAACGTTCGAACGAATGAATTAGAATAGATCGTAGGAATGAATTAGAATGGATCATACGAATGAATTAGAATTGATCGTGCGAATGAATTAGAATGGATTGTACGAATGAATTAGAATGGATTGTACGAATGAATTAGAATGGATACATTCGTGCGAATGAAGTAGAATGGATCGTATGAATGAATTAGAATGGATCGTACGAATGAATTAGAATGGATCATACGAATGAAGTAGAACGGATCGTACGAATGAATTAGAATGGATCGTACGAATGAATTAGAATGAATCATACGAATGAATTAGAATGGATCGTATGATCCATTCTAATTCATTCGCACGATTCATTCTAATTCATTTATACGATCCATTCTAATTCATTCGTACGAATGGATTGTACGAATGAATTAGAATGGATCATACGAATGAAGTAGAATGGATCATATGAATGAATTAGAATTGATCGTGCGAATGAATTAGAATGGATTGTACGAATGAATTAGAATGGATACATTCGTGCGAATAAAGTAGAATGGATCGTACGAATGAATTAGAATGGATCGTACGAATGAATTAGAATGGATTGTACGAATGAATTAGAATGGATCATACGAATGAAGTAGAATGGATCATACGAATGAATTAGAATTGATCGTGCGAATGAATTAGAATGGCTTGTACGAATGAATTAGAATGGATACATTCGTACGAATGAAGTAGAATGGATCGTAAGAATGAATTAGAATGGATCGTACGAATGAATTAGAATTGATCGTGCGAATGAATTAGAATGGATTGTACGAATGAATTAGAATGGATACATTCGTGCGAATGAAGTAGAATGGATCGTACGAATGGATTAGAATGGATCGTACGAATGAATTAGAATGAATCGTACGAATGAATTAGAATGGATACATTCGAACGAATGAATTAGAATAGATCGTAGGAATGAATTAGAATGGATCATACGAATGAATTAGAATTGATCGTGCGAATGAATTAGAATGGATTGTACGAATGAATTAGAATGGATACATTCGTGCGAATGAAGTAGAATGGATCGTACGATCAATTCATTCGTACGATCCATACGATCTATTCTGAATGGATCCATTCTAATTTAATTCATTCCTATGATCCATTCTAATTAGAATGAATTAGAATGAATCGTATGAATGAATTAGAATGGAAACATTCGAACGAATGAATTAGAATAGATCGTAGGAATGAATTAGAATGGATCATACGAATGAATTAGAATTGATCGTGCGAATGAATTAGAATAGATTGTACGAATGAATTAGAATGGATTGTACGAATGAATTAGAATGGATACATTCGTGCGAATGAAGTAGAATGGATCGTACGAATGAATTAGAATGGATCGTACGAATGAATTAGAATGGATCATACGAATGAAGTAGAATGGATCGTACGAATGAATTAGAATGGATTGTACGAATGAATTAGAATGAATCATACGAATGAATTAGAATGGATCGTACGATCCATTCTAATTCATTCGCACGATCCATTCTAATTTATTTATACGATCCATTCTAATTCATTCGTACGAATGGATTGTACGAATGAATTAGAATGGATCATACGAATGAAGTAGAATGGATCATACGAATGAATTAGAATTGATCGTGCGAATGAATTAGAATGGATTGTACGAATGAATTAGAATGGATACATTCGTGCGAATGAAGTAGAATGGATCGTATGAATGAATTAGAATGGATCGTACGAATGAATTAGAATGAATCGTACGAATGAATTAGAATGGGAATGGATCATACGAATGAATTAGAATTGATCGTGCGAATGAATTAGAATGGATTGTACGAAGGATTAGAATGGATACATTCGTGCGAATAAAGTAGAATGGATCGTACGAAAGAATTAGAATGGATCGTACGAATGAATTAGAATTGATCGTGCGAATGAATTAGAATGGATACATTCGAACGAATGAATTAGAATAGATCGTAGGAATGAATTAGAATGGATCATACGAATGAATTAGAATTGATCGTGCGAATGAATTAGAATGGATTGTACGAATGAATTAGAATGGATACATTCCTGCGAATGAAGTAGAATGGATCGTACGAATGAATTAGAATGGATACATTCGTGCGAATGAAGTAGAATGGATCGTACGAATGAATTAGAATGGATCGTACGAATGAATTAGAATGAATCGTACGAATGAATTAGAATGGAAACATTCGAACGAATGAATTAGAATAGATCGTAGGAATGAATTAGAATGAATCGTACGAATGAATTAGAATGGATTGTACGAATAAATTAGAATGGATCCATTCGTGCGAATGAATTAGAATGAATCGTACGATTGGATCGTACGAATGAATCGTACAATCCATTCTAATTTATTCGTTCGAATGTATGAATTAGAATCGATCATACGTACGATCCATTCTAATTCATTCGTACAATCCAATTCTAATTCATTCGTACGAATGACGTATGAATTAGAATGGATCGTACGAATAGATTAGAATGGATCCTACGAATGAATTAGAATGGATCGCACGATCTAAGTAGAATGAATTAGAATGGATTGTACGATCAATTCTAATTCTAATTCATTCCTATGATCAATTCTAATTCATTCGTACGATTCATTCATTCGTACGATCCATTCTAATTAATTCATTCGTACGATTCATTCATACGAATGATCCATTCTAATTCATTCGTACGATCCATTCTACTTCATTCGCACGAATGTATCCATTCTAATTCATTCGTACAATCCATTCTAATTCATTCGCCCGATCAATTCTAATTCATTCGTATGATCCATTCTAATTCATTCCTACGATCTATTCTAATTTATTCGTTTGAATGTATCCATTCTAATTCATTCGTACGATTCATTCTAATTTATTCGTACGATCCATTCTAATTCATTCGTACGATCCATTCTACTTCATTCGCACGAATGTATCCATTCTAATTCATTCGTACAATCTATTCTAATTCATTCGCACGATCAATTCTAATTCATTCGTTCGTACGATCCATTCTGATTCATTCGTACGATTCATTCTACATCATTCGCACGAATGTATCCATTCTAATTCATTCGTACAAACCATTCTAATTCATTCGCACGATCAATTCTAATTCATTCGTATGATCCATTCTAATTCATTCCTACGATCTATTCTAATTCATTCGTTCGAATGTATCCATTCTAATTCATTCGTACAATTCATTCTAATTCATTCGTACGATCTATTCTAATTCATTCGTACGATCCATTCTACTTCATTCGCTCGAATGTATCCATTCTAATTCATTTTTGCAATCCATTGTAATTCATTCGCACGATCAATTCTAATTCATTCGTATGATCCATTCTAATTCATTCCTACGATCTATTCTAATTCAATCGTTCGAATGTATCCATTCTAATTCATTCGTACGATTCATTCTAATTCATTCGTACAATCCATTCTAATTCATTCGTACAATCCATTCTAATTCATTCGCACGATCAATTCTAATTCATTCGTATGATCCATTCTAGTTCATTCCTACGATCTATTCTAATTTATTCGTTCGAATGTTTCCATTCTAATTCATTCGTACGATTCATTCTAATTCATTCTAATTCATTCGTTCGAATGTATCCATTCTAATTCATTTGGATCGTACGAATGAATTAGAATGAATCGTACGAATGAATTAGAATGGATACATTTGAACGAATGAATTAGAATAGATCGTAGGAATGAATTAGAATGGATCATACGAATGAATTAGAATTGATCGTGCGAATGAAGTACGAATGAATCATATAAATGAATTGATCGTACGAATGAATCGTAGGATACATTCATTCATACGATCTATTCATACGTATAAATAATCATTCAAATTAGAATAGATCGTACGAATGGATCTATTCTAATAGATTCGTACAAATGAATGGATTAGAATGAATCGTAGAATGAATTATAATTAATCGTACGAGCGAATGAATTAGAATGGATCGTACGAATGAATTAGAAATGATCGTACGAATGAATTAGAAATGATCGTGCGAATGAATTAGAATGGATTGCACGAATGAATTAGAATGGATACATTCGTACGATCTATACTAATCCATTCGTACGATCCATACTAATCCATTTGTAGGAATGAATTAATACGTACGAATGAATGTATTCATACGATTCATTCGAATTCAATCCATTAGAATGGATCATTTCTATTTTCATTCTAATTCATTCTAATCCATTCGTATTCTAATTTGAATCAATTCATTCTAATCCATTTAATACGAATGTACGAATGAATTCATACGTATCAATCCTACGATCATTTGTACTAATGAATTCTAATTAGAATGAATTAGAATGATCTATTCTAATTGATCGTACGAATGAATTAGAATGGATTGTACGAATGAATTAGTATGGATCATTCCTAATTCGTACGAATGAATTAGAATAGATCATAGAATCGATCGTACGAATGTATCTATTCTAATTCATTCGTTCGAATGTATCCGTTCTAATTCATTCGTATGATCAATTCTAATACATTCGAACGAATGAATTAGAATAGATCGTAGGAATGAATTAGAATGAATCGTACGAATGAATTAGAATAGATCGTAGGAATGAATTAGAATAGATCGTACGAATGTATTAGAATTGATCATACGAATAAATTAGAATGAATTAGAATGGATTAGAATGGATTGTACGAATGAATTAGAATGAATCGTGCGAATGAATTAGAATAGATCGTAGGAATGAATTAGAATGGATCGTACGAATGTTTCCATTCTAATTCATTCGTACGATTCATTCTAATTCATTCATACGATCCATTCTGATTCATTCGTACGATCCATTCTACTTCATTCGCATGAATGTATCCATTCTAATTCATTCGTGCAATCCATTCTAATTCATTCGCACGATCAATTCTAATTCATTCGTATGATCCATTCTAATTCATTCCTACGATCTATTCTAATTCATTCATTCGAATGTATCCATTCTAATTCATTCGTACGATTCATTCTAATTCATTCGTACGATCCATTCTAATTCATTCGTACGATCCATTCTACTTCATTCGCACGAATGTATCCATTGTAATTCATTCTAATTCATTCGTACGATCCATTCTAATTCATTCGTACGATCCATTCTAATTCATTCGCACGATCTATTAGAATTGAATCGTTCGATCCATTCGTTCGTACGATCCATTCTAATTCATTCGCACGAATGAATTAGAATGAATTAGAATGGATACATTCGTGCGAATGAAGTAGAATGGATAGTACGAATGAATTAGAATGGATCGTACGAATGAATTAGAATGAATCGTACGAATGAATTAGAATGGAAACATTCGAACGAATGAATTAGAATAGATCGTAGGAATGAATTAGAATGGATCATACGAATGAATTAGAATTGATCGTGCGAATGAATTAGAATGGATTGTACGAATGAATTAGAATGGATACATTCGTGCGAATGAAGTAGAATGGATCGTACGAATGAATTAGAATGGATCGTACGAATGAATTAGAATGGATACATTCGTGCGAATGAAGTAGAATGGATCGTACGAATGAATTAGAATGGATCATACGAATGAATTAGAATGAATCGTACGAATGAATTAGAATGGATACATTCGAACGAATGAATTAGAATAGATCATAGGAATGAATTAGAATGGATCATACGAATGAATTAGAATTGATCGTGCGAATGAATTAGAATGGATTGCATGAATGAATTAGAATGGATACATTCGTGCGAATAAAGTAGAATGGATCGTACGAATGAATCAGAATGGATCGTACGAATGAATTAGAATGAATCGTACAAATGAATTAGAATGGAAACATTCGTACGATCCATTCTAATTCATTCCTACGATCTATTCTAATTCATTCGCACGATTCATTCGAATTCATTCGTACAATCCATTCTAATCCATTCTAATTCATTCGTATGATCCATTCTAATACATTCGTATGATCCATTCTAATTCATTCCTACGATCTATTCTAATTCATTCCTACGATTCATTCTAATTCATTCCTACGATCTATTCTAATTCATTCGTTCGAATGTATTAGAATTGATCAAACGAATGAATTAGAATGGATACATTCGAACGAATGAATTAGAATGGATTGTATGAATGGATTGCACGAATGGATCGTACGATTGGATTGTACGAATGAATTAGAATGGATCATACGAATGAATTAGAATAGATCGTACGAATGGATTAGAATGGATCATACGAATGGATTGTACGAACGAATGGATTGTTCGATTGGATCGTATGATCCATTCGAATTCATTCGTATTAGAATGGATCGTACGATCCATTCTATTTCATTCGCACGAATGGATCGAATGAATTAGAATAGATTGTACAAATGAATTAGAATGGATACATTCGTGCGAATGAATTAGAATGGATCATACGAATGAATTAGAATTGATCATACGAATGAATTAGAATGGATACATTCGAACGAATGAATTAGAATAGATCGTAGGAATGAATTAGAATAAATCGTACGAATGAATTAGAATAGATACATTCGAATGAATGAATTAGAATAGATCGTAGGAATGAATTAGAATAGATCATACGAATGAATTGGAATGGATTGTACGAATGAATTAGAATGGATACATTCGTGCGAATGAAGTATAATGGATCGTACGAATGAATTAGAATAGATCGTACGAATGAATTAGAATGGATACATTTGAACAAATGAATTAGAATAGATCGTAGGAATGAATTAGAATGGATCATACGAATGAATTAGAATTGATCATGCGAATGAATTTGAATGGATTGTACGAATGAATTAGAATGGATACATTCGAGCGAATGAAGTAGAATGGATACATTCCATTCTAATTCATTCGTACGATCCATTCTAATTCATTCCTACGATCTATTCTAATTCATTCGCACGAATGTATTCATTCTAATTCATTCGTACGATCCATTCTAATTCATTCGTACGATCCATTCTAATTCATTCGTACGATCCATTCTAATTCATTTGTATGATCCATTCTAATTCATTCGTACGATCCATTCTACTTCATTCGCACGATCAATTCTAATTCATTCGTATGATCCATTCTAATTCATTCCTACGATCTATTCTAATTCATTCGTTTGAATGTATCCATTCTAATTCATTCGTACGATACATTCAAATTCATTCGTACGATCCAAATGAATTAGAATGGATACATTCGAACGAATGAATTAGAATGAATTAGAAGGAATCGTACGAATGAATTAGAATATAAACATTCGAACGAATGAATTAGAATAGATCGTAGGAATGAATTAGAATGGATCATACGAATGAATTAGAATTGATCGTGCGAATGAATTAGAATGGATTGTACGAATGAATTAGAATGGATTGTACGAATGAATTAGAATGAATCGTACGAATGAATTAGAATGGATACATTCGAACGAATGAATTAGAATAGATCGTAGGAATGAATTAGAATGGATCATACGAATGAATTAGAATTGATCGTGCGAATGAATTAGAATGGATTGCACGAATGAATTAGAATGGATACATTCGAGCGAATGAAGTAGAATGGATCGTACGAATGAATTAGAATGGATCGTACGAATGAATTAGAATAAATCGTATGAATGAATTAGAATGGATACATTCGAACGAATGAATTAGAATAGATCGTAGGAATGAATTAGAATGGATCATACGAATGAATTAGAATTGATCATGCGAATGAATTAGAATGGATTGTACGAATGAATTAGAATGGATACATTCGTGCGAATGATGTAGAATGGATCGTACGAATGAATCAGAATGGATCGTACGAACGAATGAATTAGAATTGATCGTACGGATGAATTAGAATGGATACATTCGTGCGAATGAAGTAGAATGGATCGTACGAATGAATTAGAATGGATCGTACGAATGAATTAGAATGAATCGTACGAATGAATTAGAATGGATACATTCGAACGAATAAATTAGAATAGATCGTAGGAATGAATTAGAATGGATCATACGAATGAATTAGAATTGATCGTGCGAATAAATTATAATGGATTGTACGAATGAATTAGAATGGATACATTCGTGCGAATGAAGTAGAATGGATCGTACGAATGAATTAGAATGGATCATTCGTATGAATGAATCGTACGAATGAATTAATTAGAATGGATCGTACGAATGAATGAATCGTACGAATGAATTAGAATTGATCATAGGAATGAATTAGAATTAGAATTGATCGTACAATCCATTCTAATTCATTCTACTTAGATCGTGCGATCCATTCTAATTCATTCGTAGGATCCATTCTAATCCATTCATACGATCCATTCTAATTCATACGTCATTCGTACGAATGAATTAGAATGGATCGTACGTATGATCGATTCTAATTCATACATTCGAATGAATAAATTAGAATGGATTGTACGATTCATTCGTACGATCCAATCGTTCGATTCATTCTAATTCATTCTACTTCATTCGCACGAATGGATCCATTCTAATTCATTCGTACAATCCATTCTAATTCATTCGTACGATTTATTCTAATTCATTCCTACGATCTATTCTAATTCATTCGTTCGAATGTTTCCATTCTAATTCATTCGTACGATTCATTCTAATTCATTCGTACGATCCATTCTAATTCATTCGTACGATCCATTCTACTTCATTCGCACGAATGTATCCATTCTAATTCATTCGTACGATCCATTCTACTTCATTCGCACGAATGTATCCATTCTAATTCATTCGTACAATCCATTCTAATTCATTCGCACGATCAATTCTAATTCATTCGTATGATCCATTCTAATTCATTCCTACGATCTATTCTAATTCATTCGTTCGAATGTATCCATTCAAATTCATTCGCACGATCAATTCTAATTCATTCGTATGATCCATTCAAATTCATTCGTACGATCCATTCTACTTCATTCGCACGAATGTATCCATTCTAATTCCTTCGTACAATCCATTCTAATTCATTCGCACGATCAATTCTAATTCATTCGTATGATCCATTCCCATTCTAATTCATTCGTACGATTCATTCTAATTCATTCGTACGATCCATTCTAATTCATTCGTACGATCCATTCTACTTCATTCGCACGAATGTATCCATTCTAATTCATTCGTACAATCCATTCTAATTCATTCGCACGATCAATTCTAATTCATTCGTATGATCCATTCTAATTCATTCGTACGATCCATTCTAATCCATTCTATGAATTAGAATGGATTGTACGAATGAATTAGAATGGATACATTCGTGCGAATGAAGTAGAATGGATCGTAAGAATGAATTAGAATGGATCGTACGAATGAATTACCATGGATCGTACGAATGGATTAGAATGGATCGTACGAATGAATTAGAATGGATTGTACGAATAAATTAGAATGGATACATTCATACGAATAAATTAGTATGGATACATTCGTGCGAATGAATTAGAATGGATCGTACTAATGAATTAGAATGGATCGTGCGAATGAATTTGAATGGATCGTACGGTGCAATCTAATTCATTCGTACGATCCATTCTAATTCATCCGTATGATCAATTCGTATTCATTCGCACGATCCATTCTAATTCATTCTCACGAATGTAACCTTTCTAATTCATTTGTATGATCTATTCAAATTCATTCGTACGATCCATTCTAATTTATTCGTTCGAATGTATCCATTCTAATTCATTCGTACGATTCATTCTTCATTCGCACGAATGTATCCATTCTAATTCATTCGTACAATCCATTCTAATTCATTCGCACGATCAATTCTAATTCATTCGTATGATCCATTCTAATTCATTCCTACGATATATTCTAATTCATTCGTTCGAATGTATCCATTCTAATTCATTCGTACGATTCATTCTAATTCATTCGTACGATCCATTCTAATTCATTCGTACGATCCATTCTACTTCATTCGCACGAATGTATCCATTCTAATTCATTCGTGCAATCCATTCTAATTCATTCGCACGATCATTTCTAATTCATTCGTACGATCCATTCTAATTCATTCGTACGATCCATTCTAATTCATTCGTACGAATGGATACATTCGAACGAATGAATTAGAATAGATCATAGGAATGAATTAGAATGGATCATACGAATGAATTAGAATTGATCGTACGAATGAATTAGAATGGATACATTCGAACGAACGAATTAGAATAGATCGTACGAATGAATTAGAATGGATCGTACGAATAAATTAGAATGAATCGTACGAATGAATTAGAATGGATACATTCGAACGAATGAATTAGAATAGATCGTAGGAATGAATTAGAATGGATCATACGAATGAATTAGAATTGATCGTGCGAATGAATTAGAATGGATACATTCGAATGAATAAATTATAATAGATCGTACGAATGAATTAGAATGGATCGTACGAATGAATTAGAATGAATCGTACGAATGAATTAGAATGGATACATTCGAACGAATGAATTAGAATAGATCGTAGGAATGAATTAGAATGGATCATACGAATGAATTAGAATTGATCGTGCGAATGAATTAGAAAGGATACATTCGAACGAATGAAGTAGAATGGATCGTACGAATGAATTAGAATGGATCGTAGGAATGAATTAGAATGAATCGTACGAATGAATTAGAATGGATACATTCGTGCGAATGAAGTAGAATGGATCGTACGAATGAATTAGAATGGATCGTACGAACGAATGAATTAAAATAGATCGTACAATCCATTCTAATTCATTCGCACGATTAATTCTAATTCATTCGTATGATCCATTCTAATTCATTCCTACGATCTATTCTAATTCATTCGTTCGAATGTATCCATTCTAATTCATTCGTATGATTCATTCTAATTCATTCGTACGATCCATTCTAATTCATTCGTACGATCTATTCTAATTCATTCATACGATCCATTCTACTTCATTCGCATGAATGGATCGTACGAATGAATTAGAATGGATCGTACGAATGAATCCATTCTAATTCATTCGTACAATTCATTCTAACGATCTTTTCTACTTCATTCGTGCGAATGAATTAGAATTAGAATAGATCGTAGGAATGAATTAGAATGGATCATACGAATGAATTAAAATTGATCGTGCGAATGAATTAGAATGGATTGTACGAATGAATTAGAATACGATCCATTCTACTTCATTCTCACGAATGTATCCATTCTAATTCATTCGTACAATCCATTCTAATTCATTCGCACGATCAATTCTAATTCATTCGTATGATCCATTCTAATTCATTCCTACGATCTATTCTAATTCATTCGTACAATCCATTCTAATTCATTCGCACAATCAATTCTAATTCATTCATATGATCCATTCTAATTCATTCCTACGATCTATTCGTACAATCCATTCTACGATCCATTCTAATTCATTCGTACGATCCATTCTAATTCATTCGTAGAATGGATCATACGTACGATCAATTCTACGAATTAATTCATTCCTAATTAGATCGTACGAATGATCCATTCTAATTAGAATTAATTCATACGAATGGATTAGAATGGATACATTCTAATGAATACATTCTAATCCATTCGCACGAATGAATTAGAATGAATTAGAATGAATCGTACGAATGAATTGATCGTACGATTCATTCTAATTCATTCGTACGATCCATTCTAATTCATTCGTATGATCCATTCTAATTAGAATGGATCAATTCTAATGGAAACAATTCTAATGAATGAATTAGAATGGATCGTACGAATGAATTAGAATGGATCGATCATACGAATTAGAATGAATCGTACGAATGAATGAACGATTATTAGAATACAAATGAATCCATTCTAATTCATTCGAATGAACGAATCATCCGTGAAGTAGAATTCATTCGTATCATTCGTGCGAATGGATTAGAATGAATTAGAATGGATCGTATGATCCATTCGTTCGTACAATTCATTCTAATTCATTCTACTATATTCTAATGAATTCATACAATCCATTCGTATTCTAATTTGAATCCATTCTAATTCATTCGCACGATCAATTCTAATTCATTCGTATGATCCATTCTAGTTCATTCCTACGATCTATTCTAATTTATTCGTTCGATTGGATCGTACGAATGAATGAATCGTACGAATGAATTAGAATGGATCGTACAATCCATTCTAATTCATTCGTGAAGTAGAATGGACTAGAATGGATTAGAATTCATTCGTAGAATGGATCATAGGAATGAATTAGAATGGATTAGAATGAATTAGAATGGATCGTACGAATGAATTAGAATGGATTAGAATGATCATACGAATGAATCGTAGAATGATCATTCTAATTCATTCGTACGATCATAATTCGTTCGTACGATCCATACTAATTCATTCGTACGATCTATTCTACAAATCCATTCGTATGAATGAATTAGAATGGATCCATTCTAATTCATACGAATTAGAATGATCATACGAATGAATTAGAATGAATTAGAATTAGAATGGATTAATTCTAATTCATTAGTACGAATGAATGAATACATTGTAATCCATTCGTATGATCGTATGAATGAATTGATTCATTCGTATTCATACGTAGGATCATACGAATACATTCATTCATACGTACGAATTAATCTATTCTAAATTCATACGATCTATTCATTTGTACGATTCATTCGCACGATCTATTCTAATTCATTCGTACAATCCATCCTACGATCTATTCTGAATGTATCCATTCTAATTCGTTCGAATGTATCCATTCTAATTAGAATGATTCGTTCATTCGCACGAATCATTCATTCTAATCCATTCGTATGAATTAGAAATTCGATCTATTCTAATTCATTCTAATTCATTCTAATGAATGGATCGATCAAATCGAACGATCAATTCTACTTCATTCGTACGATCCATTCTAATTTATTCTAATTAGAATGAATCCATTCATCCATTTGTAGAATGGATCGTACGAATGAAATAGAATGGATCGTACGAATGAATTAGAATGAATTAGAATATTTGTACGAATGTACGAATGCATTAGAATGGATATATTCGTGCGAATGAATTAGAATGGTCTGTACGAATGAATTAGAATGGATACATTCGTGCGAATGAAGTAGAATGGATCGTACGAATGAATTAGAATGGATCGTACGAATGAATTGGAATGAATCGTACGAATGAATTAGAATGGATACATTCGAACGAATGAATTAGAATAGATCGTAGGAACGAATGAATTAGAATGAATGAATTAGAATGAATTAGAATCCATTCGTACGATCTATTCTAATTCATTAGAATCCATTCTAATTCATTCTAATTCATACGAATGATCGTACGAATGAATTAGAATGAATTAGAATTCTAATCCATTCTATTAGAATTGATCGTACGAATATATCCATTCTAACGATCCTATTAATGAATTAGAATTAGAATGGATCGTACGAATGTATCCATTCTAATTCATTCGTGCGAATTGAATCGTACGATCCATTCTAATTCATTCCTAAGATCTATTCTATTCTAATTCATTCGTACGATCCATTCAGAATGGATCCATTAGAATAGATCGTACGAATGAATTAAATTAGAATGGATCATACGAATGAATTAGAATAGATCGTAATAATGGATCGTACGAATTAGAATGAATCGTATTAGAACGGATCGTACAATCCATTCTAATTCATTCATTCGTACGATCCATTCTGATCCATTCTACTTCATTCGCACGAATGTTTCCATTCTAATTCATTCTGATTCATTCGCACGATCAATTCTAATTCATTCGTATGATCCATTCTAATTCATTGGATACATTCGAACGAATGAATTAGAATAGATCGTAGGAATGAATTAGAATGGATCATACGAATGAATTAGAAATGATCGTGCGAATGAATTAGAATGGATTGTACGAATGAATTAGAATGGATACATTCGTGTGAATGAATTAGAATGGATCATACGAATGAATCGTACGAATGAATTAGAATGGATCGTACGAATGAATTAGAATGGATACATTCATGCGAATGAATTAGAATGGATCGTACGAATGAGTAAGAATGGATCGTACGAATGAAATAGAATGGATCGAACGAATGAATTAGAATGGATCGTGCTAATGAATTAGAATGGATCGTACGAATGAATTAGAATGGATCGTACGAATGAATTCGAATGGATCGTGCGAATGAATTAGAATGGATTGTACGAATAAATTAGAATGGATTGTACGAATGAATTAGAATGGAATGTATCCATTCTACTTCATTCGCACGAATGTATCCATTCTAATTCATTCGTACAATCCATTCTAATTCATTCGCACGATCAATTCTAATTCATTCGTATGATCCATTCTAATTCATTCCTACGATCTATTCTAATTCATTCGTTCGAATGTATCCATTCTAATTCATTCGTAAAATCCATTCTAATTTATTCGAACAATCCATTCTACTTCATTCGCACGAATTTATCCATTCTAATTCATTCGTACAATCCATTCTAATTGATTCGCACGATTAATTCTAATTCATTCGTTCGTACGATCCATTCTAATTCATTCGTACGATCCATTCTACTTCATTCGCACGAATGTATCCATTCTAATTCATTCCTACGATCTATTCTAATTCATTCGTTCGAATGTTTCCATTCTAATTCATTCGTACGATTCATTCTAATTCATTCGTACGATCCATTCTAATTCATTCGTACGATCCATTCTACTTTATTCGCACGAATGTATCCATTCTAATTCATTCGTACGATCTATTCTACTTCATTCGCACGAATGTATCCATTCTAATTCATTCGTACAATCCATTCTAATTCATTCGCATGATCAATTCTAATTCATTCGTATGATCCATTCTAATTCATTCCTACGATCTATTCTAATTTATTCGTTCGAATGTATCCATTCTAATTCATTCGTACGATTCATTCTAATTCATTCGTATGATCCATTCTAATTCATTCGTACGATCCATTCTACTTCATTCGCACGAATGTATCCATTCTAATTCATTCGTACAATCCATTCTAATTCATTCGCACAATCAATTCTAATTCATTCGTTCGTACGATCCATTCTGATTCATTCGTACGATCCATTCTACATCATTCGCACGAATGTATCCATTCTAATTCATTCGTACAATCCATTCTAATTCATTCGCACGATCAATTCTAATTCATTCGTATGATCCATTCTAATTCATTCCTACGATCTATTCTAATTCATTCGTTCGAATGTATCCATTCTAATTCATTCGTACGATTCATTCTAATTCATTCGTACGATCCATTCTAATTCACTCATACGATCCATTCTACTTCATTCGCTCGAATGTATCCATTCTAATTCATTCGTGCAATCCATTCTAATTCATTCGCACGATCAATTCTAATTCATTCGTATGATCCATTCTAATTCATTCCTACGATCTATTCTAATTCATTCGTTCGAATGTATCCATTCTAATTCATTCGTACGATTCATTCTAATTCATTCATACGATCCATTCTAATTCATTCGTACGATCCAATCTACTTCATTCGCACGAATGTATCCATTCTAATTCATTCATACAATCCATTCTAATTCATTCGCACGATCAATTCTAATTCATTCGTATGATCCATTCTAATTCAATCCTACGATCTATTCTAATTCATTCGTTCGAATGTATCCATTCTAATTCATTCATACGATTCATTCTAATTCATTCGTACGATTCATTCTAATTCATTCGTACGATCCATTCTACTTCATTCGCAGGAATGTATCCATTCTAATTCATTCGTACAATCCATTCTAATTCATTCGCACGATCAATTCTAATTCATTCGTATGATCCATTCTAATTCATTCGTACGATCCATTCTACTTTATTCGCACGAATGTATCCATTCTAATTCATTCGTACGATCCATTCTAATTCATTCGTACGATCCATTCTAATTCATTCGTACGATTCATTCTAATTCATTCGTACGATCCATTCTAATTCATTCGTATGATCCATTCTAATTCATTCCTACGATCTATTCTAATTCATTCATTCGAATGTATCCATTCTAATTCATTCGTACGATTCATTCTAATTCATTCGTACGATCCATTCTATTTCATTCGTACGATCCATTCTACTTTATTCGCACGAATGTATCCATTCTAATTCCTTCGTACAATCCATTCTAATTCATTCGCACGATCAATTCTAATTCATTCGTATGATCCATTCTAATTCATTCCTACGATCTATTCTAATTCATTAGTTCGAATGTATCCATTCTAATTCATTCGTACAATCCATTCTAATTCATTCGCACGATCAATTCTAATTCATTCGTATGATCCATTCTAATTCATTCCTACGATCTATTCTAATTCATTCGTTCGAATGTATCCATTCTAATTCATTCGTAGGATTCATTCTAATTCATTCGTACGATCCATTCTATTTCATTCGTACGATCCATTCTACTTCATTCGCACGAATGTATCCATTCTAACTCCTTCGTACAATCCATTCTAATTCATTCGCACGATCAATTCTAATTCATTCGTATGATCCATTCTAATTCATTCCTACGATCTATTCTAATTCATTAGTTCGAATGTATCCATTCTAATTCATTCGTACAATCCATTCTAATTCATTCGCACGATCAATTCTAATTCATTCGTATGATCCATTCTAATTCATTCCTACGATCTATTCTAATTCATTCGTTCGAATGTATCCATTCTAATTCATTCGTAGGATTCATTCTAATTCATTCGTACGATCCATTCTAATACATTCGTACAATCCATTCTACTTCATTCGCACGAATGTATCCATTCTAATTCATTCGTACAATCCATTCTAATTCATTCGCACGATCAATTCTAATTCTTTCGTATGAATTAGAATGGATTGTACGAATGAATTAGAATTGATCGTGCGAATGAATTAGAATTGATCATACGAATGAATTAGAATTGATCGTGCGAATGAATTAGAATGGATTGTACGAATGAATTAGAATGGATACATTCGTGCGAATGAATTAGAATGGATCGTACGAATGAATTAGAATGGATCGTACGAATGAATTAGAATGAATCGTACGAATGAATTAGAATGGATACATTCGAACGAATAAATTAGAATATATCGTAGGAATGAATTAGAATGGATCATACGAATGAATTAGAATTGATCGTGCGAATGAATTAGAATGGATTGTACGAATGAATTAGAATGGATACATTCGTGCAAATGAAGTAGAATGGATCGTACGAATACATTAGAATGGATCATACGAATGAATTAGAATGAATCGTACGAATGAATTAGACTGGATACATTCGAACGAATGAATTAGAATAGATCGTAGGAATGAATTAGAATGGATCATACGAATGAATTAGAATTGATCGTGCGAATGAATTATAATGGATTGTACGAATTAATTAGAATAGATACATTCGTGCGAATGAAGTAGAATGGATCGTACGAATGAATCAGAATGGATCGTACGAATGAATTAGAATGAATCGTACGAATGAATTAGAATGGATATATTCGAACGAATGAATTAGAATAGATCGTAGGAATGAATTAGAATGATCAATTCTAATTCATTCGTATGATCCATTCTAATTCATTCCTACGATCTATTCTAATTTATTTGTTCGAATGTATCCATTCTAATTCATTCGTACGATTCATTCTAATTCATTCGTACGATCCATTCTAATTCATTCGTACGATCCATTCTACTTCATTCGCACGAATGTATCCATTCTAATTCATTCGTACAATCCATTCTAATTCATTCGCACGATCAATTCTAATTAATTCGTATGATCCATTCTAACTCATTCCTACGATCTATTCTAATTCATTCGTTCGAATGTTTCCATTCTAATTCATTCGTACGATCCATTCTAATTCATTCGCACGATCAATTCTAATTCATTTGTATGATCCATTCTAATTCATTCCTACGATCTATTCTAATTCATTCGTTCGAATGTATCCATTCTAATTCATTCGCACGATCAATTCTAATTCATTCGCACGAATGTATCCATTCTAATTCATTCGCACGATCAATTCTAATTCATTCGTATGATCCATTCTAATTCATTCCTACGATCTATTCTAATTCATTCGTTCGAATGTATCCATTCTAATTCATTCGTACGATCCATTCTAATTCATTCGTATGATCCATTCTACTTCATTCGCACGAATGTATCCATTCTAATTCATTCGTACAATCCATTCTAATTCATTCGCACGATCAATTCTAATTCACTCGTATGATCCATTCTAATTCATTCCTACGATTTATTCTAATTTATTCGTTCGAATGTATCCATTCTAATTCATTCGTACGATTCATTCTAATTCATTCGTACGATCCATTCTAATTCATTCGTACGATCCATTCTACTTCATTTCTAATTCATTCGTATGAATTAGAATGGATCATACGAATGAATTAGAATTGATCGTGCGAATGAATTAGAATGGATTGTACGAATGAATTAGAATGGATACATTCGTGCGAATGAAGTAGAATGGATACATTCGTGCGAATGAATTAGAATGGATCGTACGAATGAATTAGAATGAATCGTACGAATGAATTAGAATGGATCGTACGAATGAATTAGAATGAATCGTACGAATGAATTAGAATGGATACATTCGAACGAATAAATTAGAATAAATCGTAGGAATGAATTAGAATGGATCATACGATTGAATTAGAATTGATCGTGCGAATGAATTAGAATGGATTGCACGAATGAATTAGAATGGATACATTCGTGCGAATGAAGTAGAATGGATCGTACGAGTGAATCAGAATGGATCGTACGAATGAATTAGAATGAATCGTACGAATGAATTAGAATGGAAACATTCGTACGAATGAATTAGAATGGATTGTACGAATGAATTAGAATGGATACATTCGTGCGAATGAAGTAGAATGGATACATTCGTGCGAATGAATTAGAATGGATCGTACGAATGAATTAGAATGAATCGTACGAATGAATTAGAATGGATCATACGAATGAATTAGAATGAATCGTACGAATGAATTAGAATGGATACATTCGAACGAATGAATTAGAATAGATCGTAGGAATGAATTAGAATGGATCATACGAATGAATTAGAATTGATCGTGCGAATGAATTAGAATGGATTGCACGAATGAATTAGAATGGATACATTCGTGCGAATGAAGTAGAATGGATCGTACGAGTGAATCAGAATGGATCGTACGAATGAATTAGAATGAATCGTACGAATGAATTAGAATGGAAACATTCGTACGATCCATTCTAATTCATTCCTACGATCTATTCTAATTCATTCGCACGATTCATTCTAATTCATTCGTACAATCCATTCTAATCCATTCTAATTCATTCTAATTCATTCGTATGATCAATTCAAATACATTCGTACGATCCATTCTAATTCATTCCTACGATCTATTCTAATTCATTCGTACGATTCATTCTAATTTATTCCTACGATCTATTCTAATTCATTCGTTCGAATGTATTAGAATTGATCATACGAATGAATTAGAATGGATACATTCGAACGAATGAATTAGAATAGATCGTAGGAATGAATTAGAATGAATCGTACGAATGAATTAGAATGGATACATTCGAACGAATGAATTAGAATAGATCGTAGAAATGAATTAGAATGGATCGTACGAATGAATTAGAATGGAATGTATCCATTCTACTTCATTCGCTCGAATGTATCCATTCTAATTCATTCGTACAATCCATTCTAATTAATTCGCACGATCAATTCTAATTCATATGTATGATCCATTCTAATTCATTCCTACGATCTATTCTAATTCATTCGTTCGAATGTATCCATTCTAATTCATTCGTACGATCTATTCTAATTCATTCGTACGATCCATTCTACTTCATTCGCACGAATGTATCCATTCTAATTCATTCGTACAATCCATTCTAATTCATTCGTATGATCCATTCTAATTCATTCCTACGATCTATTCTAATTCATTCGTTCGAATGTATCCATTCTAATTCATTCATACGATTCAATCTAATTCATTCCTACGATCTATTCTAATTCATTCGTTCGAATGTATCCATTCTAATTCATTCGTATGATCAATTCTAATTCATTCGTATGATCCATTCTAATTCATTCGCACGAAAGTATCCATTCTAATTCATTCGTACAATCCATTCTAATTCATTCGCACGATCAATTCTAATTCATTCGTATGATCCATTCTAATTCATTCCTACGATCTATTCTAATTCATTCGTTCGAATGTTTCCATTCTAATTCATTCGTACGATTAGAATAGATTGTATGAATGAGTTAGAATGGATACATTCGAACGAATAAATTAGAATAGATCGTATGAATGAATTAGAATGGATCATACGAATGAATTAGAATTGGTCGTGCGAATGAATTAGAATGGATTGTACGAATGAATTAGAATGGATACATTCGTGCGAATGAAGTAGAATGGATCGTACGAATGAATTAGAATGGATCGTGCGAATGAATTAGAATGGATCGTACGAATGAATTAGAATTGGTACATTCGTGCGAATGAATTAGAATTGATCGTGCGAATGAATTAGAATGGATCGTACGAATGAATTAGAATGGATCGTACGAATGAATTAGGTTGGATACATTTGTGCGAATGAAGTAGAATGGATCGTACGAATGAATTATAATGGATCATACGAATGAATTAGAATTGATCGTGCGAATGAATTAGAATGGATTGTACGAAGGAATTAGAATGGATACATTCGTGCGAATGAAGTAGAATGGATCGTACGTGCAATCCATTCTAATTCATTCGCACGATCAATTCTAATTCATTCGTATGATCCATTCTAATTCATTCCTATGATCTATTCTAATTCATTCGTTCGAATGTATCCATTCTAATTCATTCGTATGATTCATTCTAATTCATTCGTACGATCCATTCTAATTCATTCGTACGATCCATTCTACTTCATTCGCATGAATGTATCCATTCTAATTCATTCGTACGATCCATTCTACTTCATTCGCACGAATGTATCCATTCTAATTCATTCGTACAATCCATTCTAATTCATTCGTATGATCCATTCTAATTCATTCGTACGATCCATTCTAATTCATTCGTACGATCCATTCTAATTCATTCGTATGATCCATTCTAATTCATTCCTACGATCTATTCTAATTCATTCGTTCGAATGAATCCATTCTAATTCATTCGTACGATTCATTCTAATTCATTCGTACGATCCATTCTAATTCATTCGTACGATCCATTCTAATTCATTCACATGAATGTATCCATTCTAATTCATTCGTACAATCTATTCTAATTCATTCGCACGATCCATTCTAATTCATTCGTATGATCCATTCTAATTCATTCGTACAATCCATTCTAATTCATTCGCACGATCAATTCTAATTCATTCCTACGATCTATTCTAATTCATTCGTTCCAATGTATCCATTCTAATTCATTCTAATTCATTCGTACGATCCATTCTTCTTCATTCGCACGAATGTATCCATTCTAATTCATTCGTACAATCCATTCTAATTCATTCGCACGATCAATTCTAATTCATTCGTATGAATGAATTAGAATGGATCGTACGAATGAATTAGAATGGATTGTACGAATGAATTAGAATGGATACATTCGTGCGAATGAAGTAGAATGGATACATTCCATTCTAATTCATTCGTACAATCCTTTCTAATTCATTCGTACAATCCATTCTTATTCATTCGCACGATCCATTCTAATTCATTCGTACGATCCATTCTAATTCATTCGTATGATCCATTCTACTTCATTCGCATGAATGTATCCATTCTAATTCATTCGTACGATCAATTCTAATTCATTCGTATGATCCATTCTAATTCATTCGTACAATCCATTCTAATTCATTTGTATGATCTATTCTAATTCATTTGTACAATCCATTCTAATTCAATCCATTCTAATTCATTCTTACGATCCATTCTACTTCATTCGCACGAATGTATCCATTCTAATACATTCGTACAATCCATTATAATTCATTCGCACGATCAATTCTAATTCATTCGTATGATCCATTCTAATTCATTCCTACGATCTATTCTAATTCATTCGTTCGAATGTATCCATTCTAATTCATTCATACAATCCATTCTAATTCATTCGTACGATCCATTCTAATTCATTCGTACGATCCATTCTACTTCATTCGCACGAATGTATCCATTCTAATTCATTCGTACAATCCATTCTAATTCATTCGCACGATCAATACTAATTCATTCGTATGATCCATTCTAATTCATTCGTACGATTTATTCTAATTTATTCGTTCGAATGTATCCATTCTAATTCATTCGTACGATTCATTCTAATTCATTCGTACGATTCATTCTAATTCATTCGTACGATCCATTCTACTTCATTCGCACGAATGTATCCATTCTAATTCATTCGTGCAATCCATTCTAATTCATTCGCACGATCAATTCTAATTTATTCGTATGATCCATTCTAATTCATTCCTACGATCTATTCTAATTCATTCGTTCGAATGTATCCATTCTAATTCATTCGTACGATTCATTCTAATTCATTCGTACGATCCATTCAAATTCATTCGTACGATCCATTCTAATTCATTCATACGATCCATTCTAATTCATTCATACAATCCATTCTAATTCATTCGCACGAATATATCCATTCTAATGCATTCGTACGATCCACCCTAATTCCTTCGTATGATCCATTCTAATTCATTCGGACGAATGTATCCATTGTAATTCATTCGTACGATCCATTCGAATTCATTCATACGATCCATTCTAATTCATTCATACGATCCATTCTAATTCATTCGCACGAATGTATTCATTCGGACAATCTATTCTAATTTATTCGTACGATCCATTCTAATTCATTAGCACGATCTATTCTAATTCATTCATTCGAATGTTTCCATTCTACTTCATTCGCATGAATGAATTAGAATGGTTTGTACGAATGAATTAGAATGGAAACATTCGAACGAATGAATTAGAATGGATCGTACGAATGAATTAGAATGGATACATACGAATGAATTAGAATTGATCGTAGGAATGAATTAGAATGGATTGTACGAATGAATTAGAATGGATACATTCGTGCGAATGAAGTAGAATGGATCGTACGAATGAATTAGAATGGATCGTACGAATGAATTTGAATGGATACATTCGAACGAATGAATTAGAATAGATCATAAGAATGAATTAGAATGGATCATACGAATGAATTAGAATTGATCGTGCGAATGAATTAGAATGGATTGTATGAATAAATTAGAATGGATACATTCGTGCGAATGAAGTAGAATGGATCGTACGAATGAATTAGAATAGATCGTACGAATGAATCAGAATGGATCGTACGAATGATATAGAATGAATCGTATGAATGAATTAGAATGGAAACATTCGAACGAATGAATTAGAATAGATCGTAGGAATGAATTAGAATGAATCGTACGAATGAATTAGAATGGATTGTACGAATAAATTAGAATGGATCCATTCGTGCGAATAAAGTAGAATGGATCGTACGAATCAATTAGAATGGATCGTACGAATGAATCAGAATGGATCGTACGAATGAATTAGAATGAATCGTACGAAAGAATTAGAATGGAAACATTCGAACGAATGAATTAGAATAGATCGTCGGAATGAATTAGAATGGATCATACGAATGAATTAGAATTGATCGTGTGAATGAATTAGAATGGATTGTACGAATGAATTAGAATGGATACATTCGTGCGAATGAAGTAGAATGGATCGTACGAATGAATTAGAATGGATACATTCGTGCGAATGAAGTAGAATGGATCGTATGAATGAATTAGAATGGATCGTACGAATGAATTAGAATGAATCGTACGAATGAATTAGAATGGAAATATTCGAACGAATGAATTAGAATAGATCGTAGGAATGAATTAGAATGGATCATACGAATGAATTAGAATTGATCGTGCGAATGAATTAGAATGGATTGTACGCGTGAATTAGAATGGATACATTCGTGCGAATGAAGTAGAATGGATCGTACAAATGAATTAGAATGGATCGTACGAATGAATTAGAATGGATACATTCGAACGAATGAATTAGAATAGATCGTAGGAATGAATTAGAATGGATCATACGAATGAATTAGAATTGATCGTGCGAATGAATTAGAATGGATTGTACGAATGAATTAGAATGGATACATTCGAATGAATCATACGAATGAATTAGAATGGATCGTACGAATGAATTAGAATGGATCGTACGAATGAATTAGAATGGATACATTCGAGCGAATGAAGTAGAATGGATCGAACGAATAAATTAGAATAGATTGTAGGAATGAATTAGAATGGATCATACGAATGAATTAGAATTGATCGTCCGAATGAATTAGAATGGATTGCACGAATGAATTAGAATGGATACAGTCGTGCGAATGAAGTAGAATGGATCATACGAATGAATTAGAATGGATCGTACGAATGAATTAGAATGAATCATACGAATGAATTAAAATGGATACATTCGAACGAATAAATTAGAATAGATCGTAGGAATGAATTAGAATGGATCATACGAATGAATTAGAGTGGATTGTACGAATGAATTAGAATGGATACATTCGTGCGAATGAAGTAGAATGGATCGTACGAATGAATTAGAATAGATCGTACGAATGAATTAGAATGGATACATTCGAATGAATGAATTAGAATAGATCGTAGGAATGAATTAGAATGGATCATACGAATGAATTAGAATTGATCGTGCGAATGAATTAGAATGGATTGTACGAATGAATTAGAATGGATACATTCGAGCGAATGAAGTAGAATGGATACATTCCATTCTAATTCATTCGTACGATCCATTCTAATTCATTCCTAAGATCTATTCTAATTCATTCGTTCGAATGTATCCATTCAAATTCATTCGTACGATTCATTCTAATTCATTCCTACGATCTATTCTAATTCATTCGTTCGAATGTATCCATTCTAATTCATTCGTATGATCAATTCTAATACATTCGGACGAATGAATTAGAATAGATCGTAGGAATGAATTAGAATGAATCGTACGAATGAATTAGAATAGATCGTAGGAATGAATTAGAATGGATCGTACGAATGTATTAGAATTGATCATACGAATGAATTAGAATGAATTAGAATGGATTAGAATGGATTGTACGAATGAATTAGAATGAATCGTGCGAATGAATTAGAATAGATCGTAGGAATGAATTAGAATGGATCGTACGAATGTTTCCATTCTAATTCATTCGTACGATTCATTCTAATTCATTCGTACGATCCATTCTGATTCATTCGTACGATCCATTCTACTTCATTCGCACGAATGTATCCATTCTAATTCATTCGTGCAATCCATTCTAATTCATTCGCACGATCAATTCTAATTCATTCGTATGATCCATTCTAATTCATTCCTACGATCTATTCTAATTCATTCGTTCGAATGTATCCATTTTAATTCATTCGTATGATTCATTCTAATTCATTCGTACGATCCATTCTAATTCATTCGTACGATCCATTCTACTTCATTCGCACGAATGTATCCATTCTAATTCATTCTAATTCATTCGTACGATCCATTCTAATTCATTCGTACGATCCATTCATTCGTATAATCCATTCTAATTCATTCGCACGATCAATTCTAATTCATTCGTATGATCCATTCTAATTCATTCCTACGATCTATTCTAATTCATTCGTTCGAATGTTTCCATTCTAATTCATTCGTACGATTCATTCTAATTCATTCGTACGATCCATTCTGATTCATTCGTACGATCCATTCTAATTCATTCGTACGATCCATTCTACTTCATTCGCACGAATGTATCCATTCTAATTCATTCGTACAATCCATTCTAATTCATTCGTACGATCCATTCTACTTCATTCGCATGAATGTATCCATTCTAATTCATTCGTACTTAGAATTGATCATGCGAATGAATTAGAATGGATTGTACGAATGAATTAGAATGGATACATTCGTGCGAACGAAGTAGAATGGATCGTACGAATGAATTAGAATGGATCGTATGAATGAATTAGAATGAATCGTACGAATAAATTAGAATGGGAATGGATCATACGAATGAATTAGAATTGATCGTGCGAATGAATTAGAATGGATTGTACGAAGGAATTAGAATGGATACATTCGTCCGAATGAAGTAGAATGGATCGTACGAATGAATTAGAATGGATCGTACGAATGAATTAGAATTGATCGTGCGAATGAATTAGAATGGATACATTCGAACGAATGAATTAGAATAGATCGTAGGAATGAATTAGAATGGATCATACGAATGAATTAGAATTGATCGTGCGAATGAATTAGAATGGATTGTACGAATGAATTAGAATGGATACATTCGTGCAAATGAAGTAGAATGGATCGTACGAATGAATTAGAATGGATACATTCGTGCGAATGAAGTAGAATAGATCGTACGAATGAATTAGAATGAATCGTACGAATGAATTAGAATGGAAACATTCGAACGAATGAATTAGAATAGATCGTAGGATTGAATTAGAATGAATCGTACGAATGAATTAGAATGGATTGTACGAATGAATTAGAATGGATCCATTCGTGCGAATGAAGTAGAATGGATCGTACGAATGAATTAGAATGGATCGTACGAATGAATCAGAAGGGATCGTACGAATGAATTAGAATGAATCGTAGGAATGAATTAGAATGGAAACATTCGAACGAATGAATTAGAATAGATCGTAGGAATGAATTAGAATGGATCATACGAATGAATTAGAATTGATCGTGCGAATGAATTAGAATGGATTGTACGAATGAATTAGAATGGATACATTCGTGCGAATGAAGCAGAATGGATCGTACGAATGAATTAGAATGGATACATTCGTGCGAATGAAGTAGAATGGATCGTACGAATGAATTAGAATGGATCCTACGAATGAATTAGAATGAATCATACAAATGAATTAGAATGGAAACATTCGAACGAATGAATTAGAATAGATCGTAGGAATGAATTAGAATGGATCATACGAATGAATTAGAATTGATCGTGCGAATGAATTAGAATGGATTGTACGAATGAATTAGAATGGATACATTCGTGCGAATGAATTAGAATGGATCGTACGAATGAATTAGAATGGATACATTCGAACGAATGAATTAGAATAGATCGTAGGAATGAATTAGAATGGATCATACGAATGAATTAGAATTGATCGTGCGAATGAATTAGAATGGATTGTACGAATGAATTAGAATAGATACATTCGTGCGAATGAAGTAGAATGGATCGAACGAATGAATTAGAATAGATCGTAGGAATGAATTAGAATGGATCATACGAATGAATTTGAAATGATCGTGCGAATGAATTAGAATGGATTGCACGAATGAATTAGAATGGATACATTCTTGCGAATGAAGTAGAATGGATCATACGAATGAATTAGAATGGATCGTATGAATAAATTAGAATGAATCGTACGAATGAATTAGAATGGATACATTCGAACGAATAAATTAGAATAGATCGTAGGAATGAATTAGAATGGATCATACGAATGAATTAGAATTGATCGTGCGAATGAATTAGAATGGATTGTACGAATAAATTAGAATGGATACATTCATGCAAATGAAGTAGAATGGATCGTACGAATGAATTAGAATGGATCGTACGAATGAATTAGAAATGATCGTGCGAATGAATTAGAATGGATTGCACGAATGAATTAGAATGGATACATTCGTGCGAATGAAGTATAATGGATCGTACGAATGAATTAGAATGGATCGTACGAATGAATTAGAATGAATCGTACGAATGAATTAGAATGGATACATTCGAACGAATGAATTAGAATAGATCGTAGGAATGAATTAGAATGGATCATACGAATGAATTAGAATTGATCGTGCGAATGAATTAGAATGGATTGTACGAATGAATTAGAATGGATATATTCGAACGAATGAATTAGAATAGATCGTAGGAATGAATTAGAATGGATCATACGAATGAATTAGAATTGATCGTGCGAATGAATTAGAATGGATTGTAAGAATGAATTAGAATGGATACATTCGTGCGAATAAAGTAGAATGGATACATTCCATTCTAATTCATTCGTACAATCCATTCTAATTCATTCGTACGATCCATTCTATTTTATTCGTACGATCCATTCTTACTCATTCGTACGATCAATTCTAATTCATTCGCATGAATGTATCCATTCTAATTCATTCGTACGATCCATTCTAATTCATTCGTATGATTCATTCTAATTCATTCGTACGATCCATTCTAATTCATTCGTACAATCCATTCTAATTCATTCGCACGATCAATTCTAATTCATTCGTATGATCCATTCTAATTTATTCCTACGATGTATTCTAATTCATTCGTTCGAATGTTTCCATTCTAATTCATTCGTACGATTAGAATGGATTGTACGAATGAATTAGAATGGATACATTCGAACGAATGAATTAGAATAGATCGTAGGAATGAATTAGAATGGATCATACGAATGAATTAGAATTGATCGTGTGAATGAATTAGAATGGATTGTACAAATGAATTGGAATGGATACATTCGTGCGAATGAAGTAGAATGGATCATATGAATGTATTAGAATGGATCGTACGAATGAATTAGAATGAATCGTACGAATGAATTAGAATGGATACATTCGAACGAAGGAATTAGAATAGATCGTAGGAATGAATTAGAATGGATCATATGAATGAATTAGAATTGATCGTGCGAATGAATTGGAATGGATTGTACGAATGAATTAGAATGGATACATTCGTGCGAATGAAGTAGAATGGATCGTACGAATGAATTAGAATGGAATGTATCCATTCTAATTCATTCGTACAATCCATTCTAATTCATTCGTACGATCCATTCTAATTCATTTGTACGATCCATTCTACTTCATTCGTATGATCCATTCTAATTCATAATTAGATGGATTAGAATGGATTGTACAATCCATTCTAATTCATTCGCACGATCAATTCTAATTCATTCGTATGATCCATTCTAATTCATTCCTACGATCTATTCTAATTCATTCGTTCGAATGTATCCATTCTAATTCATTCACACGATCAATTCTAATTCATTCGTACGATCCATTCTAATTCATTCGTACGATCCATTCTACTTCATTCGCACGAATGTAACCATTCTAATTCATTCGTACAATCCATTCTAATTCATTCGCACGATCAATTCTAATTCATTCGTATGATCCATTCTAATTCATTCCAACGATCTATTCTAATTCATTCGTTCGAATGTATCCATTCTAATTCATTCGTACGATTTATTCTAATTTATTCGTACGATCCATTCTACTTCATTCGCACGAATGTATCCATTCTAATTCATTCGTACAATCCATTCTAATTCATTCGCACGATCAATTCTAATTCATTCGTATGATCCATTCTAATTCATTCCTACGATCTATTCTAATTCATTCGTTCGAATGTTTCCATTCTAATTCATTCGTACGATTCATTCTAATTCATTCGTACGATCCATTCTACTTCATTCGCACGAATGTATCCATTCTAATTCATTCGTACGATTCATTCTTATTCATTCGTACGATCCATTCTAATTCATTCGTACGATCCATTCTACTTCATTCGCACGAATGTATCCATTCTAATTCATTCGTACAATCCATTCTAATTCATTCGCACGATCAATTCTAATTCATTCGTATGATCCATTCTAATTCATTCCTACGATCTATTCTAATTCATTCGTTCGAATGTTTCCATTCTAATTCATTCGTACGATTCATTCTAATTCATTCGTACGATCCATTCTGATTCATTCGTACGATCCATTCTACTTCATTCGCACGAATGTATCCATTCTAATTCATTCGTACAATCCATTCTATTTCATTCGTACGATTCATTCTAATTCATTCGTACGATCCATTCTAATTCATTCGTACGATCCATTCTTATTCATTCGTACGATCCATTCTAATTCATTCGTACGATCCATTCTAATTCATTCGTACGATCCATTCTACTTCATTCGCACGAATGTATCTATTTTAATTCATTCCTACAATCCATTCTAATTCATTCGCACGATCAATTCTAATTCATTCGTATGATCCATTCTAATTCATTCCTACGATCTATTCTAATTCATTCGTTCGAATGTATCCATTCTAATTTATTCGTACGATTCATTCTAATTCATTCGTACGATCCATTCTAATTCATTCGTACGATCCATTCTACTTCATTCGCATGAATGTATCCATTCTAATTCATTCGTACAATCCATTCTAATTCATTCGCACGATCAATTCTAATTCATTCGTATGATCCATTCTAATTCATTCGTATGATCCATTCTAATTCATTCCTACGATCTATTCTATTTCATTCGTTCGAATGTATCCATTCTAATTCATTCGTATGATTCATTCTAATTCATTCGTACGATCCATTCTAATTCATTCGTACGATCCATTCTACTTCATTCTCACGAATGTATCCATTCTAATTCATTCGTACAATCCAATCTAATTCATTCGCACGATCAATTCTAATTCATTCGTATGATCCATTTTAATTCATTCCTACGATCTATTCTAATTCATTCGTACAATCCATTCTAATTCATTCGCACAATCAATTCTAATTCATTCGTATGATCCATTCTAATTCATTCCTATGATCTATTCTAATTCATTCGTTCGAATGTATCCATTCTAATTCATTCATACGATTCATTCTAATTCATTCGTACGATCCATTCTAATTCATTCGTACGATCCATTCTACTTCATTCGCACGAATGTATCTATTCTAATTCATTCGTACAATCCATTCTAATTCATTCGCATGATCAATTCTAATTCATTCGTATGATCCATTCTAATTCATTCCTATGATCTATTCTAATTCATTCGTTCGAATGTATCCATTCTAATTCATTCGTACGATTTATTCCAATTCATTCGTACGATCCATTCTAATTCATTCGTACAATCCATTCTACTTCATTCGCACGAATGTATCCATTCTAATTCATTCGTACAGACCATTCTAATTCATTCGCACGAATATATCCATTCTAATGCATTCGTACGATCCACCCTAATTCCTTCGTATGATTCATTCTAATTCATTCGGACGAATGTATCCATTGTAATTCATTCGTACGATCCATTCGAATTCATTCATACGATCCATTCTAATTCATTCATACGATCCATTCTAATTCATTCGCACGAATGTATTCATTCGGACAATCTATTCTAATTTATTCGTACGATCCATTCTAATTCATTAGCACGATCCATTCTAATTCATTCGTACTATCCATTCTATTTCATTTGTATGATCCATTCTTACTCATTCGTATGATCCATTCTAATTCATTCACACGAATGTATCCATTCTAATTCAGTCATACGATCCATTCTAATTCATTCGCACGATCCATTCTAATTCATTTATACGATCCATTCTAATTCATTCGTACGATCCATTCTGATTCATTCGTACGATCCATTCTACATCATTCGCACGAATGTACGAATGAATTATAATGGATCAAACGAATGAATTAGAATTGATCGTGCGAATAAATTAGAATGGATTGTACGAATGAATTAGAATGGATACATTCGTGCGAATGAAGTAGAATGGATCGTACGAATGAATTAGGATGGATCGTACGAATGAATTAGAATGGATACATTCGAACGAATGAATTAGAATAGATCGTAGGAATGAATTAGAATGGATCATACGAATGAATTAGAATTGATCGTGCGAATGAATTAGAATGGATTGTACGAATGAATTAGAATGGATACATTCGTACAAATGAAGTAGAATGGATCGTACGAATGAATTAGAATGGATCGTACGAATGAATTAGAATGGATACATTCGAACGAATGAATTAGAATAGATCGTAGGACTGAATTAGAATGGATCATACGAATGAATTAGAATTGATCGTGCGAATGAATTAGAATGGATTGTACGAATGAATTAGAATGGATACATTCGTGCGAATGAAGTAGAATGGATCGTACGAATGAATTAGAATGGATCGTACGAATGAATCAGAATGGATCGTACGAATGAATTAGAATGAATCGTACGAATGAATTAGAATGGAAACATTCGAACGAATGAATTAGAATAGATCGTAGAAATGAATTAGAATGGATCATACGAATGAATTAGAATTGATCGTGCGAATGAATTAGAATGGATTGTACGAATGAATTAGAAATGATACATTCATGCGAATGAAGTAGAATGGATCGTACGAATGAATTAGAATAGATCGTACGAATGAATTAGAATGAATTAGAATGGATACATTCGTGCGAATGAAGTAGAATGGATCGTACGAATGAATTAGAATGGATCGTACGAATGAATTAGAATGAATCGTACGAATGAATTAGAATGGATACATTCGAACGAATGAATTAGAATAGATCATAGGAATGAATTAGAATGGATCATAGGAATGAATTAGAATTGATCGTGCGAATGAATTAGAATGGATTTCACGAATGAATTAGAATGGATACATTCGTGCGAATGAAGTAGAATGGATCGTACGAATGAATCAGAATGGATCGTACGAATGAATTAGAATGAATCGTACGAATGAATTAGAATGGAAACATTCGTACGATCCATTCTAATTCATTCCTACGATCTATTCTAATTCATTCGCACGATTCATTCTAATTCATTCGTACAATCCATTCTAATCCATTCTAATTCATTCTAATTCATTCGTATGATCAATTCTAATACATTCGTACGATCCATTCTAATTCATTCTTACGAATGAATTAGAATGGATACATTAGAATGAATGAATTAGAATAGATCGTAGGAATGAATTAGAATGAATCGTACGAATGAATTAGAATGGATACATTCGAACGAATGAATTAGAATAGATCGTAGGAATGAATTAGAATGGATCGTACGAATGAATTAGAATGGAATGTATCCATTCTACTTCATTCGCTCGAATGTATCCATTCTAATTCATTCGTACAATCCATTCTAAGTCATTCGCACGATCAATTCTAATTCATTCGTATGATCCATTCTAATTCATTCCTACGATCTATTCTAATTCATTCGTTCGAATGTATCCATTCTAATTCATTCGTACGATCTATTCTAATTCATTCGTACGATCCATTCTACTTCATTCGCACGAATGTATCCATTCTAATTCATTCGTACAATCCATTCTAATTCATTCGTATGATCCATTCTAATTCATTCCTACGATCTATTCTAATTCATTCGTTCGAATGTATCCATTCTAATTCATTCGTACGATTCATTCTAATTCATTCCTACGATCTATTCTAATTCATTCGTTCGAATGTATCCATTCTAATTCATTCGTATGATCAATTCTAATTCATTCGTATGATCCATTCTAATACATTCGCACGAATGTATCCATTCTAATTCATTCGTACAATCCATTCTAATTCATTCGCACGATCAATTCTAATTCATTCGTATGATCCATTCTAATTCATTCCTATGATCTATTCTAATTCATTCGTTCGAATGTTTCCATTCTAATTCATTCGTACGATTCATTCTAATTCATCCGTACGATCCATTCTAATACATTCGTACGATCCATTCTACTTCATTCGCACGAATGTATCCATTCTAATTCATTCGTACAATCCATTCTAATTCATTCGCACGATCAATTCTAATTCATTCGTATGATCCATTCTAATTCATTCCTACGATCTATTCTAATTCATTCGTTCGAATGTATCCATTCTAATTCATTCGTACAATCCATTCTAATCGTACGAATGAATTAGAATGGAAACATTCGAACGAATGAATTAGAATAGATCGTAGGAATGAATTAGAATGGATCATACGAATGAATTAGAATTGATCGTGCGAATGAATTAGAATGGATTGTACGAATGAATTAGAATGGATACATTCGTGCGAATGAAGTAGAATGGATCGTACGAATGAATTAGAATGGATCGTACGAATGAATTAGAATGAATCATACGAATGAATTAGAATGGATACATTCGAACGAATAAATTAGAATGGATCATACGAATGAATTAGAATTGATCGTGCGAATGAATTAGAATGGATTGTACGAATGAATTAGAATGGATACATTCGTGCGAATGAAGTAGAATGAATCAGAATGGATCGTACGAATGAATTAGAATGAATTAGAATGGATACATTCGAACGAATGAATTAACGAATGAATTAGAATAAATCGTAGGAATGAATTAGAATGGAATGTATCCATTCTACTTCATTCGCTCGAATGTATCCACTCTAATTCATTCGTACAATCCATTCTAATTCATTCGCACGATCAATTCTAATTCATTCGTATGATCCATTCTAATTCATTCCTACGATCTATTCTAATTCATTAGTTCGAATGTATCCATTCTAATTCATTCGTACGATCTATTCTAATTCATTCGTACGATCCATTCTACTTCATTCGCACGAATGTATCCATTCTAATTCATTCGTACAATCCATTCTAATTCATTCGCACGATCAATTCTAATTCATTCGTATGATCCATTCTAATTCATTCCTACGATCTATTCTAATTCATTCGTTCGAATGTATTAGAATTGATCATACGAATGAATTAGAATGGATACATTCGAACGAATGAATTAGAATAGATCGTAGGAATGAATTAGAATGGATCATACGAATGAAGTAGAATGGATCGTACGAATGAATTAGAATAGATCGTACGAATGAATTAGAATGAATCGTACGAATGAATTAGAATGGATACATTCGAACGAATGAATTAGAATAGATCGTAGGAATGAATTAGAATGGATCATACGAATGAATTAGAATTGATCGTGCGAATGAATTAGAATGGATTGTACGAATGAATTAGATTGGATACATTCGTGCGAATGAAGTAGAATGGATCGTACAAATTAGAATAGATCGTAAGAATGAATTAGAATGGATCGTACGAATGAATTTGAATGGATCGTACAAATGAATTAGAAAGGTTACATTTGTGAGAATGAATTAGAATTGATCGTACGAAGGAATTAAATGGATCGTACGAATGGATTAGAATGAATCATACGAATGAATTAGAATGGATCGTACGAATGAATTAGAATGGATCGTGCAAATGAATTAGAATCGATCATACGAATGAATTAGAATGGATCGTACGAACGAATGAATTAGAATTGATCATGCGAATGAATTAGAATGGATTAAACGAATGAATTAGAATGGATACATTCGTGCGAATGAAGTAGAATGGATCGTACGAATGAATTAGAATGGATCGTACGAATGAATTAGAATGGATCGTACGAATGAATTAGAATGAATCGTACGAATGAATTAGAATGGATCGTACGAATGAATTAGAATGGATCGTAGGAATAAATTAGAATGGATCATACGAATGAATTAGAATTGATCGTGCGAATGAATCAGAATGGATCGTACGAATGAATTAAAATGGATATATTCGAGCGAATGAATTAGAATGGATATATTTGTGCGAATGAATTAGAATGGATCGTACGAATAAATTAGAATGGTTCAGCAAATTCGGAAACTTATAGGGGCGTCAAATGTGTTATTTAAATTAACGGTTCAAATAGACGGTTCGTGCGAATGAAGTAGAATGGATCGTACGAATGAATTAGAATGGATCGTACGAATGAATTAGAATGGATTCATTCGAACGAATGAATTAGAATAGATCGTAGGTATGAATTAGAATGGATCATACGAATGAATTAGAATTGATCGTGCGAATGAATTAGAATGGATTGTACGAATGAATTAGAATGGATACATTCGTGCGAATGAAGTAGAATGGATCGTACGAATGAATTAGAATGGATCAATGAATTGTACGAATGAATTAGAATGGATACATTCGAACGAATGAATTAGAATAGATCGTAGGAATGAATTAGAATGGATCATACGAATGAATTAGAATTGATCGTGCGAATGAATTAGAATGGATTGTACAAATGAATTAGAATGGATCATACGAATGAAGTAGAATGGATCATACGAATGAATTAGAATTGATCGTGCGAATGAATTAGAATGGATTGTACGAATAAATTAGAAAGGATACATTCGTGCGAATGAAGTAGAATAGATCGTACGAATGAATTAGAATGGATCGTACGAATGAATTAGAATGGATTGTACGAATCAATTAGAATGGTTCATACGAATGAAGTAGAATGGATCATACGAATGAATTAGAATTGATCGTGCGAATGAATTAGAACGGATTGTACGAATGAATTAGAATGGATACATTCGTGCGAATGAAGTAGAATGGATCGTACGAATGAATTAGAATGGATCGTACGAATGAATTAGAATTGATCGTGCGAATGAATTAGAATGGATTGTATGAATGAATTAGAATGGATACATTCGTGCGAATGAAGTAGAATGGATCGTACGAATGAATTAGAATGGATCGTACGAATGAATTAGAATGAATCGTACGAATGAATTAGAACGGATACATTCGAACGAATGAATTAGAATAGATCGTAGGAATGAATTAGAATGGATCATACGAATGAATTAGAATTGATCGTGCGAATGAATTAGAATGGATTGTACGAATGAATTAGAATGGATACATTCGTGCGAATGAAGTAGAATGGATCGTACGAATGAATTAGAATGGATTGTACGATCCATTCCAATTCATTCGTATGATTCATTCTAATTCATTCCTACGATCTATTCTAATTCATTCGATCGAATGTATCCATTCTAATTCATTCGTACAATCCATTCTAATTCATTCGTACGATCCATTCTACTTCATTCACACGAATGTATCCATTCTAATTCATTCGTACAATCCATTCTAATTCATTCGCACGATCAATATTCTAATTCATTCCTACGATCAATTCTAATTCATTCTAATTCATTCGTACGATTGAATTAGAATGATCGTACGAATGAATTAGAATGAATCGTACGAATGAATTAGAATGGAAACATTCGAACGAATGAATTAGAATAGATCGTAGGAATGAATTAGAATGAATCGTACGAATGAATTAGAATGGATTGTACGAATGAATTAGAATGGATCCATTCGTGCGAATGAAGTAGAATGGATCGTACGAATGAATTAGAATGGATCGTACGAATGAATCAGAATGGATCGTACGAATGAATTAGAATGAATCATACAAATGAATTAGAATGGAAACATTCGAACGAATGAATTAGAATAGATCGTAGGAATGAATTAGAATGGATCATACGAATGAATTAGAATTGATCGTGCGAATGAATTAGAATGGATTGTACGAATGAATTAGAATGGATACATTCGTGCGAATGAAATAGAATGGATCGTACGAATGAATTAGAATTGATCGTGCTAATGAATTAGAATGGATCGTACGAATGAATTAGAATGGATCATACGAATAAATTAGAATGGATCGTGCGAATGTATCCATTAGAATGGATCATACGAATAAATTAGAATGGATACATTCTAATTTATTCGTATGATCCATTCTAATTCATTCCTACGATCTATTCTATTTTATTTGTTCGAATGTATCCATTCTAATTCATTCGTACGATTCATTCTAATTCATTCGTACGAGCCATTCTAATTCATTCGTACGATCCATTCTACTTCATTCGCACGAATGTATCCATTCTAATTCATTCGTACAATCCATTCTAATTCATTCGCACGAATGTATCCATTCTAATTCATTCGTACAATCCATTCTAATTCATTCGCACGATCAATTCTAATTCATTCGTATGACCCATTCTAATTCATTCCTACGATCTATTCTAAATTATTCGTTCGAATGTATCCATTCTAATTCATTCGTACGATTCATTCTAATTCATTCGTACGATCCATTCTAATTCATTCGTACGATCCATTCTACTTCATTCGCACGAATGTATCCATTCTAATTCATTCGTACAATCCATTCTAATTCATTCGCACGATCAATTCTAATTCATTCGTTCGTACGATCCATTCTAATTCATTCGTACGATCCATTCTACTTCATTCACATGAATGTATCCATTCTAATTCATTCCTACGATCTATTCTAATTCATTTGTTCGAATGTTTCCATTCTAATTCATTCGTACGATTCATTCTAATTCATTCGTACGATCCATTCTAATTCATTCGTACGATCCATTCTACTTCATTCGCACAAATGTATCCATTCTAATTCATTCGTACGATCCATTCTACTTTATTCGCACGAATGTATTCATTCTAATTCATTCATATATTCCATTCTAATTCATTCGCACGATCAATTCTAATTCATTCGTATGATCCATTCTAATTCATTCCTACGATCTATTCTAATTTATTCGTTCGAATGTATCCATTCTAATTCATTCGTATGATTCATTCTAATTCATTCGTACGATCCATTCTAATTCATTCGTACGATCCATTCTACTTCATTCGCACGAATGTATCTATTCTAATTCATTTGTACAATCCATTCTAATTCATTCACACGATCAATTCTAATTCATTCGTTAGTACGATCCATTCTGATTCATTCGTACGATCCATTCTACATCATTCGCACGAATGTATCCATTCTAATTCATTCGTACAATCCATTCTAATTCATTCGCACGATCAATTCTAATTCATTCATATGATCCATTCTAATTCATTCCTACGATCTATTCTAATTCATTCGTTCGAATGTATCCGTTCTAATTCATTCGTACGATTCATTCTACTTCATTCGTACGATCCATTCTAATTCATTCGTACGATCCATTCTACTTCATTCGCTCGAATGTATCCATTCTAATTCATTCGTGCAATCCATTCTAATTCATTCGCACGATCAATTCTAATTCATTCGTATGATCCATTCTAATTCATTCCTACGATCTATTCTAATTCATTCGTTCGAATGTATCCATTCTAACTCATTCGTACGATTCATTCTAATTCATTCGTACGATCCATTCTAATTCATTCGTACGATCCATTTTACTTCATTCGCACGAATGTATCCATTCTAATTCATTCGTACGATCCGTTCTACTTCATTCGCACGAATGTATCCATTCTAATTCATTCGTACAATCCATTCTAATTCATTCGTACGATTCATTCTAATTCATTCCTACGATCTATTCTAATTCATTCGCTCGAATGTATCCATTCTAATTCATTCGTATGATCCATTCTAATTCATTCGTACAATCCATTCTAATTCATTTGTATGATCCATTCTAATTCATTCGTACAATCCATTCTAATTCAATCCATTCTAATTCATTCGCATGGATACATTCAAACGAATGAATTAGAATAGATCGTGGGAATGAATTAGAATGGATCATACGAATGAATTAGAAATGATCGTGCGAATGAATTAGAATGGATTGTACGAATGAATTAGAATGGATACATTCGTGCGAATGAAGTAGAATGGATCGTACGAATGAATTAGAATGGATCGTACGAATGAATTAGAATGGATCGTGCGAATGAATTAGAATGGATTGTACGAATGAATTAGAATGGATACATTCTAACGATCCATTCTAATTCATTCGTACGATCCATTCTACTTCATTCGCACGAATGTATCCATTCTAATTCATTCGTGCAATCCATGCAAATTCATTCGCACTATCCAGATCTATTCTAATTCATTCGCACGAATGTATCCATTCTAATTCATTCGCACAACCAATTCTAATTCATTCGTATGATCCATTCTAATTCATTCCTACGATCTATTCTAATTTATTCGTTCGAATGTATCCATTCTAATTCATTCGTACGATTCCTTTTAATTCATTCGTACGATCCATTCTAATTCATTCGTACGATCCATTCTAATTCATTCCTACCATCTATTCTAATTCATTCGTTCGAATGTTTCCATTCTAATTCATTCGTACGATCCATTCTAATTCATTCGTACGATTCATTCTAATTCATTCGTACGATCCATTCTGATTCATTCGTACGATCCATTCTAATTCATTCGTACGATCCTTTCTAATTCATTCGTACGATCCATTCTACTTCATTCGCACGAATGTATCCATTCTAATTCATTCGTACAATCCATTCTAATTCATTCGCACGATCAATTCTAATTCATTCGTATGATCCATTCTAATTCATTCGTACGATCTATTCTAATTCATTCGTTCGAATGTATCCATTCTAATTCATTCGTACGATTCATTCTAATTCATTCGTACGATCCATTCTAATTCATTCGTACGATCCATTCTACTTCATTCGCACGAATGTATCCATTCTAATTCATTCGTACAATCCATTCTAATTCATTCGTACGATCAATTCTAATTCATTCGTATGATCCATTCTAATTCATTCCTACGATCTATTCTAATTCATTCGTTCGAATGTTTTCATTCTAATTCATTCATACGATTCATTCTAATTCATTCGTACGATCCATTCTAATTCATTCGTACGATCCATTCTACTTCATTCGCACGAATGTATCCATTCTAATTCATTCGTACGATCTATTCTACTTCATTCGCACGAATGTATCCATTCTAATTCATTCGTACAATCCATTCTAATTCATTCGCACGATCAATTCTAATTCATTCGTATGATCCATTCTAATTCATTCCTACGATCTATTCTAATTCATTCGTTCGAATGTTTCCATTCTAATTCATTCGTACGATTCATTCTAATTCATTCGTACGATCCATTCTGATTCATTCGTACGATCCATTCTAATTCATTCGTACGATCCATTCTACTTCATTCGCACGAATGGATCCATTCTAATTCATTCGTACAATCCATTCTAATTCATTCGTACGATTCATTCTAATTCATTCCTACAATCTATTCTAATTCATCCGTTCGAATGTTTCCATTCTAATTCATTCGTACGATTCATTCTAATTCATTCGTACGATCCATTCTAATTCATTCGTACGATCCATTCTACTTCATTCGCACGAATGTATCCATTCTAATTCATTCATACGATCCATTCTACTTCATTCGCACGAATGTATCCATTCTAATTCATTCGTACAATCCATTCTAATTCATTCGTACAATCAATTCTAATTCATTCGTATGATCCATTCTAATTCATTCCTACGATCTATTCTAATTTATTCGTTCGAATGTATCCATTCTAATTCATTCGCACGATCAATTCTAATTCATTCGTACGATCCATTCTAATTCATTCGTATGATCCATTCTACTTCATTCGCACGAATGTATCCATTCTAATTCCTTCGTACAATCCATTCTAATTCATTCGCACGATCAATTCTAATTCATTCGTATGATCCATTCCCATTCTAATTCATTCGTACAATTCATTCTAATTCATTCGTACGATCCATTCTAATTCATTCGTATGATCCATTCTACTTCATTCGCACGAATGTATCCATTCTAATTCATTCGTACAATCTATTCTAATTCATTCGCACGATCAATTCTAAGTACGAATGAATTAGAATGGATACATTCGTGCGAATGAAGTAGAATGGATCGTACGAATGAATTAGAATGGATTGTACGAATGAATTAGAATGGATACATTCGTGCGAATGAAGTAGAATGGACCGTACGAATGAATTAGAATGGATCGTACGAATGAATCAGAATGGATCGTACGAATGAATTAGTATGAATCGAACGAATGAATTAGAATGGAAACATTCGAACGAATGAATTAGAATAGATCGTAGGAATGAATTAGAATGGATCATATGAATGAATTAGAATTGATCGTGCGAATGAATTAGAATGGATTGTACGAATGAATTAGAATGGATACATTCGTGCGAATGAAGTAGAATGGATCGTACGAATGAATTAGAATGAATCGTACGAATGAATTAGAATGGTTACATTCGAACGAATGAATTAGAATAGATCGTAGGAATGAATTAGAATGGATCATACGAATGAATTAGAATTGATCGTGCGAATGAATTAGAATTGATCGTGCGAATGAATTAGAATGGATTGTACAAATGAATTAGAATGGATACATTCGTGCGAATGAAGTAGAATGGATCGTATGAATGAATTAGAATGGATCGTACGAATGAATTAGAATTGATCGTGCGAATGAATTAGAATGGATACATTCGAACGAATGAATTAGAATAGATCGTAGGAATGAATTAGAATGAATCATACGAATGAATTACAATTGATCGTGCGAATGAATTAGAATGGATTGTACAATCCATTCTAATCCATCTAATTATGAATTAGAATGGATCATACGAATGAAGTAGAATGGATCGTACGAATGAATTAGAATGGATCGTACGAATAAATTAGAATGGATTGTACAAATGAATTAGAATGGATACATTCCATTCTAATTCATTCGTACGATCCATTCTACTTCATTCGCACGAATGTATCCATTCTAATTCATTCGTACAATCCATTCTAATTCATTCGCACGATCAATTCTAATTCATTCGTATGTTCCATTCTAATTCATTCCTACGATCTATTCTAATTCATTCGTTCGAATGTATCCATTCTAATTCATTCGTACGATTCATTCTAATTCATTCGTACGATCCATTCTACTTCATTCGCACGAATGTATCCATTCTAATTCATTCGTACAATCCATTCTAATTCATTCGTACGATCCATTCTAATTCATTCGTGCAATCCATTCTAATTCATTCGCACGATCAATTCTAATTCATTCGTATGATTCATTCTAATTCATTCCTACGATCTATTCTAATTCATTCGTATGATCTATTCTAATTCATTCCTACGATCTATTCTAATTCATTCGTTCGAATCTATCCATTCTAATTCATTCGTACGATCCATTCTACTTCATTCGCACGAATGTACCCATTCTAATTCATTCGAATGAATTAGAATTGATCGTGCGAATGAATTAGAATGGATTGCATGAATGAATTAGAATGGATACATTCGTGCGAATGAAGTAGAATGGTTCATACGAATGAATTAGAATGGATCGTACGAATGAATTAGAATGAATCGTACGAATGAATTATAATGGATGCATTCGAACGAATAAATTAGAATAGATCGTAGGAATGAATTAGAATGGATCATACGAATGAATTAGAATTGATCGTGCGAATGAATTAGAATGGATTGTACGAATGAATTAGAATGAGGAATGAATTAGAATGGATCATACGAATGAATTAGAATTGATCGTGCGAATGAATTAGAATGGATTGCACAAATGAATTAGAATGGATACATTCGAGCGAATGAAGTAGAATGGATCGTACGAATGAATTAGAATGGATCGTACGAATGAATTAGAATGGATCGTACGAATGAATTAGAATGAATCGTACGAATGAATTAGAATGGAAACATTCGAACGAATGAATTAGAATGGATCGTACGAATGAATTAGAATGGATCGTACGAATGAATTAGAATGAATCGTACGAATGAATTAGAATGGATACATTCGAACGAATGAATTAGAATAGATCGTAGGAATGAATTAGAATGGATCATACGAATGAATTAGAATTGATCGTGCGAATGAATTAGAATGGATACATTCGTGCGAATGAATTAGAATAGATCTGGATAGTGCGAATGAATTTGAATGGATTGCACGAATGAATTAGAATGGATACATTCGTGCGAATGAAGTAGAATGGATCGTACGAATGAATTAGAATGGATCGTACGAATGAATCAGAATGGATCGTACGAATGAATTAGAATGGATCGTACGAATGAATTAGAATGAATCGTACGAATGAATTAGAATGGATACATTCGAACGAATAAATTAGAATAGATCATAGGAATGAATTAGAATGGATCATACGAATGAATTAGAATTGATCGTGCGAATGAATTAGAATGGATTGCACGTATGATCCATTCTACTTCATTCGCACGAATGTATCCATTCTAATTCCTTCGTACAATCCATTCTAATTCATTCGCACGATCAATTCTAATTCATTCGTATGATCCATTCTAATTCATTCGTACGATCCATTCTACTTAATTCGCACGAATGTATCCATTCTAATTCATTCGTACGATCCATTCTAATTCATTCGTACGATCCATTCTAATTCATTCGCACGATCAATTCTAATTCATTCGCACGAATGTATCAATTCTAATTCATTCGTACGATCAATTCTAATTCATTCGCACGATCCATTCTAATTCATTCGTACGATCCATTCTACTTCATTCGCACGAATGTATCCATTCTAATTCATTCGTACAATCCATTCTAATTCATTCGCACGATCAATTCTAATTCATTCGTATGATCCATTCTAATCATTCCTACGATCTATTCTAATTCATTCGTTCGAATGTATCCATTCTAATTCATTCGTACAATCCATTCTAATCGTACGAATGAATTAGAATGGAAACATTCGAATGAATGAATTAGAATAGATCGTAGGAATGAATTAGAATGGATCATACGAATGAATTAGAATTGATCGTGCGAATGAATTAGAATGGATTGTACGAATGAATTAGAATGGATACATTCGTGCGAATAAATTAGAATGGATCATACGAATGAATTAGAATTGATCATACGAATGAATTAGAATGGATACATTCGAACGAATGAATTAGAATAGATCGTAGGAATGAATTAGAATGAATCGTACGAATGAATTAGAATGGATACATTCGAACGAATGAATTAGAATAGATCGTAGGAATGAATTAGAATGGATCATACGAATGAATTAGAATGGATTGTACGAATGAATTAGAATGGATACATTCGTGCGAATGAAGTAGAATGGATCGTACGAATGAATTAGAATAGATCGTACGAATGAATTAGAATGGATACATTCGAACGAATGAATTAGAATAGATCGTAGGAATGAATTAGAATGGATCATACGAATGAATTAGAATTGATCGTGCGAATGAATTAGAATGGATTGTACGAATGAATTAGAATGGATACATTCGAGCGAATGAAGTAGAATGGATACATTCCATTCTAATTCATTCGTACGATCCATTCTAATTCATTCCAACGATCTATTTTAATTCATTCGTTCGAATGTATCCATTCTAATTCATTCGTACGATTCATTCTAATTCATTCCTACGATCTATTCTAATTTATTCGTTCGAATGTATCCATTCTAATTCATTCGTATGATCAATTCTAATACATTCGAACGAATGAATTAGAATAGATCGTAAGAATGAATTAGAATGGATCATACGAATGAATTAGAATTGATCGTGCGAATGAATTAGAATGAATTGTACGAATGAATTAGAATGGATACATTCGTGCGAATGAAGTAGAATGGATACATTCTATTCTAATTCATTCGTACAATCCATTCTAATTCATTCGTACAATCCATTCTAATTCATTCGCATGATCCATTCTAATTCATTCGTGCAATCCATTCTAATTCATTCGCACGATCCATTCTACTTCATTCGCACGAATGTATCCATTCTAATTCATTCGTACAATCCATTCTAATTCATTCGCACGATCAATTCTAATTCATTCGTATGATCCATTCTAATTCATTCCAACGATCTAATCTAATTCATTCAATTCATTCATACGATCCATTCTAATTCATTCGTACGATCCATTCTACTTCATTCGCACGAATGTATCCATTCTAATTCATTCGTACGATCCATTCTAATTCATTCGTACGATCAATTCTAATTCATTCGTACGATCCATTCTAATTCATTCGTACGATCCATTCTAATTCATTCGTATGATCCATTCTAATTCATTCGTACGATCCATTCTAATTTATTCGCACGAATATATCCATTCTAATTCATTCGTACAATCCATTCTAATTCATTCGCACGATTAATTCTAATTCATTCGTATGATCCAATTCTAATTCATTCGTATAATCCATTCTAATTCATTGGATACATTCGAACGAATGAATTAGAATAGATCGTAGGAATGAATTAGAATGGATCATACGAATGAATTAGAATGGATACATTCGAACGAATAAATTAGAATAGATCGTAGAAATGAATTAGAATGGATCGTACGAATGAATTAGAATGGATACATTCGAATTAATGAATTAGAATGGATACATTCGTGCGAATGAAGTAGAATGGATCCTTCAAATGAATTAGAATGGATCGTTCGAATGAATTAGAATGGATCATACGAATGAATTAGAATTGATCGTGCGAATGAATTAGAATGGATTGTACGAATGAATTAGAATGGATACATTCTAATTCATTCGTACGATCCATTCTAATTCATTCGCACAATCTATTCTAAGTCATTCGTACGATCCATTCTAATTCATTAGCACGATCCATTCTAATTCATTCGTACGATCCATTCTATTTCATTCGTACGATCCATTCTTACTCATTCGTACGATCCATTCTAATTCATTCGCATGAATGTATCCATTCTAATTCATTCGTACAATCCATTCTAATTCATTAGTTCGATCCATTCTAATTCATTCGTACAATCCATTCTAATTCATTCGTACGATCCATTCTAATTCATTCGCACGATCAATTCTAATTCATTCGTATGATCCATTCTAATTCATTGCTACGATCTATTCTAATTCATTCGTTCGAATGTATCCATTCAAATTCATTCGTATGATTCATTCTAATTCATTCGTATGATCCATTCTAATTCGTTCGTACGATCCATTCTACTTCATTCTCACGAATGTATCCATTCTAATTCATTCGTACAATCCATTCTAATTCATTCGCACGATCAATTCTAATTCATTCGTATGATCTATTCTAATTCATTCCTATGATCTTTTCTAATTCATTCGTTCGAATGTTTCCATCATTCTAATTCATTTGTACGATCCATCCTAATTCATTCGTATGATCCATTCTACTTCATTCGCACGAATGTATACATTCTAATTCATTCGTACGATCCATTCTACTTCATTCGCACGAATGTATCCATTCTAATTCATTCGTACAATCCATTCTAATTCATTCGCACGATCCATTCTAATTCATTCGTACGATCCATTCTACTTCATTCGTACGAATGTATCCATTCTAATTCATTCGTACAATCCATTCTAATTCATTCGCACGATCAATTCTAATTCATTCGTATGATCCATTCTAATTCATTCCTACGATCTATTCTAATTCATTCGTTCGAATGTATCCATTCTAATTCATTCGTACGGTCCATTCTAATTCATTCGTACGATCCATTCTACTTCATTCGCACGATTGTATCCATTCTAATTCATTCGTACAATCCATTCTAATTCATTCGCACGATCAATTCTAATTCATTCGTATGATCCATTCTAATTCATTCGTACATTCGTGCGAATGATGTAGAATGGATCGTACGAATGAATCAGAATGGATCGTACGAATGAATTAGAATGGATCGTATAAATGAATTAGAATGGATCGTGCGAATGAATTAGAATGGATCGTATGACTGAACTAGAATGGATACATTCGTGCGAATGAATTAGAATGGATCGTACGAATGAGTAAGAATGGATCATACAAATGAAATAGAATGGATCGTATGAATGAATTAGAATGGATCGTGCTAATGAATTAGAATGGATCGTACGAATAAATTAGAATAGATTGTCCGAATGAATACATTCGTGCGAATGAATTAGAATGGATCGTATGAATGAATTCGAATGGATCGTACGAATGAATTACAATGGATACATTCGTCCGAATGAATTAGAATGGATCATACGAATGAATTAGGGTGGATCGTACGAATGCATTAGAATGGATATATTCGTGCGAATGAATTAGAATGGTCTGTACGAATGAAGTAGAATGGATCGTACGAATGAATTAGAATGGATCGTACGAATGAATTGGAATGAATCGTACGAATGAATTAGAATGGATACATTCGAACGAATGAATTAGAATAGATCGTAGGAATGAATTAGAATGGATCATACGAATGAATTAGAATTGATCGTGCGAATGAATTAGAATGGATTGTACGAATGAATTAGAATGGATACATTCGTGCGAATGAAGTAGAATGGATCGTACGAATGAATTAGAATGGATCGTACGAATGAATTAGAATGAATCGTACGAATGAATTAGAATGGATACATTCGAACGAATGAATTAGAATAGATCGTAGGAATTAATTAGAATGGATCATACGAATAAATTAGAATTGATCGTGCGAATGAATTAGAATGGATCGTTCGAATGAATTAGAATGGATCATACGAATGAATTAGAATTGATCGTGCGAATGAATTAGAATGGATTGTACGAATGAATTAGAATGGATTGTATGAATGAATTAGAATGGATACATTCGTGAGAATGAAGTAGAATGGATCGTACGAATGAATTAGAATGGATCGTACGAATGAATTAAATGAATCATACGAATGAATTAGAATGTGTACATTCGAACGAATGAATTAGAATAGATCGTAGGAATGAATTAGAATGGATCATACGAATGAATTAGAATGGATCATACGAATGAATTAGAATTGATCGTGCGAATGAATTAGAATGGATTGTACGAATGAATTAGAATGGATCGTACGAATGAATTAGAATGGAAACATTCGAACGAATGAATTAGAATAGATCGTAGGAATGAATTAGAATGGATCGTACGAATGAATTAGAATGGATCGTACGAATGAATTAGAATGAATCGTACGAATGAATTAGAATGGATACATTCGAACGAATGAATTAGAATAGATCGTAGGAATGAATTAGAATGGATCGTACGAATGAATTAGAATGGATCGTACGAATGAATTAGAATGGATCGTACGAATGAATTAGAATGGATTGTACGAATGAATTAGAATGGATACATTGCATTCTAATTCATTCGTACGATCCATTCTACTTCATTCGCACGAATGTATCCATTCTAATTCATTCGTACAATCTATTCTAATTCATTCGCACGATCAATTCTAATTCATTCGTATGATCCATTCTAATTCATTTCTACGATCTATTCTAATTCATTCGTTCGAATGTATCCATTCTAATTCATTCGTACGATTCATTCTAATTCATTCGTACGATCCATTCTAATACATTCGTACGATCCATTCTACTTCATTCGCACGAATGTATCCATTCTAATTCATTCGTACAATCCATTCTAATTCATTCGCACGATCAATTCTAATTCATTCGTATGATCCATTCTAATTCATTCCTATGATCTATTCTAATTCATTCGTTCGAATGTATCCATTCTAATTCATTCGTACAATCCATTCTAATCGTACGAATGAATTAGAATGGAAACATTCGAACGAATGAATTAGAATAGATCGTAGGAATGAATTAGAATGGATTGTACGAATGAATTAGAATGGATTGTACGAATGAATTAGAATGGATACATTCGTGCGAATGAAGTAGAATGGATCGTACGAATGAATTAGAATGGATCGTTCGAATGAATTAGAATGAATCGTACGAATGAATTAGAATGGATACATTCAAACGAATAAATTAGAATGGATCATACGATTGAATTAGAATTGATCATGCGAATGAATTAGAATGGATTGTACGAATGAATTAGAATGGATACATTCGTGCGAATGAATTAGAATGAATCAAAATGGATCGTACGAATGAATTAGAATGAATTAGAATGGATACATTCGAACGAATGAATTAACGAATGAATTAGAATAGATCGTAGGAATGAATTAGAATGGATCGTACGAATGAATTAGAATGGAATGTATCCATTCTACTTCATTCGCTCGAATGTATCCATTCTAATTTATTCGTACAATCCATTCTAATTCATTCGCACGATCAATTCTAATTCATTCGTATGATCCATTCTAATTCATTCCTACGATCTATTCTAATTCATTCGTTCGAATGTATCCATTCTAATTCATTCGTACGATCTATTCTAATTCATTTGTACGATCCATTCTACTTCATTCGCACGAATGTATCCATTCTAATTCATTCGTACAATCCATTCTAATTCATTCGCACGATCAAATCTAATTCATTCGTATGATCCATTCTAATTCATTCGTATGAATTAGAATGGATCGTACTAATGAATTAGAATGAATCGTACGAATGAATTAGAATGGATACATTCGAACAAATGAATTAGAATAGATCGTAGGAATGAATTAGAATGGATCATACGAATGAATTAGATTTGATCGTGCGAATGAATTAGAATGGATTGTACGAATGAATTAGAATGGATACATTCGTGCGAATGATGTAGAATGGATCGTACGAATGAATCAGAATGGATCGTACGAACGAATGAATTAGAATTGATCGTGCGAATAAATTAGAATGGATTGTACGAATGAATTAGAATGGATACATTCGTGCGAATGAAGTAGAATGGATCGTACGAATGAATTAGAATGGATACATTCGTGCGAATGAATTAGAATGGATCGTACGAATGAATTAGAATGGATCGTACGAATGAATTAGAATGAATCGTACGAATGAATTAGAATGGATACATTCGAACTAATGAATTAGAATAGATCGTAGGAATGAATTAGAATGGATCATACGAATGAATTAGAATTGATCGTGCGAATGAATTAGAATGGATTGTACGAAGGAATTAGAATGGATACATTCGTGCGAATGAAGTAGAATGGATCGTACGAATGAAATAGAATGGATCGTACGAATGAATTAGAATGAATCGTACGAATGAATTAGAATGGATACATTCGAACGAATGAATTAGAATAGATCGTAGGAATGAATTAGAATGGATCATACGAATGAATTAGAATTGATCGTGCGAATGAATTAGAATGGATTGTACGAATTAATTAGAATGGATACATTCGAACTAATGAATTAGAATAGATCGTAGGAATGAATTAGAATGGATCATACGAATGAATTAGAATTGATCGTGCGAATGAATTAGAATGGATTGTACGAAGGAATTAGAATGGATACATTCATGCGAATGAAGTAGAATGGATCGTACGAATGAAATAGAATGGATCGTACGAATGAATTAGAATGAATCGTACGAATGAATTAGAATGGATACATTCGAACGAATGAATTAGAATAGATCGTAGGAATGAATTAGAATGGATCATACGAATGAATTAGAATGGATCGTACGAATGAATTAGAATGAATCGTACGAATGAATTAGAATAGATCGTAGGAATGAATTAGAATGGATCATACGAATGAATTAGAATTGATCGTGCGAATGAATTAGAATGGATTGTACGAATGAATTAGAATGGATACATTCGTGCGAATGAAGTAGAATGGATCGTACGAATGAATTAGAATGGATCGTACGAATGAATTAGAATGAATCGTACGAATGAATTAGAATGGATACATTCGAACGAATGAATTAGAATAGATCGTAGGAATGAATTAGAATGGATCATACGAATGAATTAGAATTATTCGTGCGAATGAATTAGAATGGATTGTACGAATGAATTAGAATGGATACATTCGTGCGAATGAAGTAGAATGGATCGTACGAATGAATTCATACGAATGAATGAATCGTACGTTAATTTGAATGAATCGTACGAATGAATGAATCATACGTTAATTCTAATTAGAATGAATTAGAATGGATCCATTCATTCGTACGATTCATTCTAATTCATTCGTACGATCTAATTGATCATACGAATGAATTAGAATTGATCATACGAATGAATTAGAATGGATCGTTCATTCGCACGAATTGAATTAATTAGAATGAGTAAGAATGGATCGTACGAATGAACGAATGAATTAGAATTAGAATTCATTCATAGAATGGATCGTACGTATTTATTCGTACAATCCATTCTAATTCATTCGCACGATCAATTCTAATTCATTCGTATGATCCATTCTAATTCATTCGTATTCTAATTCATTCGTACGATCCATTCTAATGAAGTAGAATGGATCGTACGAATGAATTAGAATGAATTAGAATGGATACATTCAAACGAATGAATTAGAATAGATCGTAGGAATGAATTAGAATGGATCATACGAATGAATTAGAATTGATCGTCCGAATGAATTAGAATGGATTGTACGAATGAATTAGAATAGATCGTAGGAATGAATTAGAATGGATCATACGAATGAATAAGAATTGATCGTGCGAATGAATTAGAATGGATTGTACGAATGAATTAGAATGGATACATTCGTGAGAATGAAGTAGAATGGATCGTACGAATGAATTAGAATGGATCGTACGAATGAATTAGAATGAATCATACGAATGAATTAGAATGGATACATTCGAACGAATGAATTAGAATAGATCGTAGGAATGAATTAGAATGGATCATACGAATGAATTAGAATTGATCATAGGAATGAATTAGAATGGATCATACGAATGAATTAGAATTGATCGTGCGAATGAATTAGAATGGATTGTACGATCTATTCTAATTCATTCGTTCGTACAATCCATTCTAATTCATTCGTATGATCCATTCTACTTCATTCGCACTATTGTATCCTTTCTAATTCATTCATACGATTCATTCTAATTCATTCGTACGATCCATTCTAATTCATTCGTACGATCCATTCTAATTCATTCGTACGATCTATTCTAATTCATTCGTTCATTCGCACGATTCATTCCTACGATCCATTCTAATTCATTCGTATGATTCATTCTAATTCATTCGTACGATCCATTCTAATTCATTCTAATTAGAATGGATTGTACTAATTCATTCATTAGAATGGATCGTACGAATGAATCCATTCTAATTAATTCGTACGATCCATTCGCACGAATGAATTAGAATGGATACATTCGTGCGAATGAAGTAGAATGGATCGTACGAATGTATTAGAATGGATCGTACGAATGAATTAGAATGAATCGTACGAATGAATTAGAATGGATACATTCGAACGAATAAATTAGAATAGATCGTAGGAATGAAGTAGAATGGATCATACGAATGAATTGGAATTGATCGTGCGAATGAATTAGAATGGATTGTACGAATGAATTAGAATAGATACATTCATGCGAATGAAGTAGAATGGATCGTACGAATGAATTAGAATGGATCGTACGAATGAATTAGAAATGATCGTGCGAATGACTTAGAATGGATTGCACGAATGAATTAGAATGGATACATTCGTGCGAATGAAGTAGAATGGATCGTACGAATGAATTAGAATGGATCGTACGAATGAATTAGAATGAATCGTACGAATGAATTAGAATTGATACATTTGAACGAATGAATTAGAATAGATCGTAGGAATGAATTAGAATGGGTCATACGAATGAATTAGAATTGATCGTGCGAATGAATTAGAATGGATTGTACGAATGAATTAGAATGGATACATTCGAACGAATGAATTAGAATAGATCGTATAATGAATGGATCATACGAATGAATTAGAATTGATCGTGCGAATGAATTAGAATGGATTGTACGAATGAATTAGAATGGATATATTCGTGCGAATGAAGTAGAATGGATACATTCCATTCTAATTCATTCGTACAATCCATTCTAATTCATTCGTACAATCCATTCTAATTCATTCGCACGATCCATTCTAATTCATTCGTACGATCCATTCTAATTCATTCGTACGATCCATTCTAATTCATTAGCAGGATCCATTCTAATTCATTCGTACGATCCATTCTATTTCATTCGTACGATCCATTCTTACTCATTCGTACGATCCATTCTAATTCATTCGCATGAATGTATCCATTCTAATTCATTCGTACGATCCATTCTAATTCATTCGTACGATTCATTCTAATTCATTCGTACGAATGAAGTAGAATGGATCGTACGAATGAATTAGAATGGATCGTACGAATGAATTAGAATGAATCGTACGAATGAATTAGAATGGATACATTCGAACGAATGAATTAGAATAGATTGTACGAATGAATTAGAATGAATCATACGAATGAATTAGAATTGATCGTGCGAATGAATTAGAATGGATTATACGAATGAATTAGAATGGATACATTCGTGCGAATGAAGTAGAATGAATCAGAATGGATCGTACGAATGAATTAGAATGAATCGTACGAATGAATTAGAATGGAAACATTCGAACGAATGAATTAGAATAGATCGTAGGAATGAATTAGAATGGATCATACGAATGAATTAGAATTGATCGTGCGAATGAATTAGAATGGATTGTACGAATAAATTAGAATGGATACATTCGTGCGAATGAAGTAGAATGGATCGTACGAATGAATTAGAATGGATCGTACGAATGAATTAGAATGGATCGTACGAATGAATTAGAATGGAAACATTCGAACGAATGAATTAGAATAGATCGTAGGAATGAATTAGAATGGATCATACGAATGAATTAGAATTGATCGTGCGAATGAATTAGAATGGATTGTACGAATAAATTAGAATGGATACATTCGTGCGAATGAAGTAGAATGGATCGTACGAATGAATTAGAATGGATACATTCGTGCGAATGAAGTAGAATGGATCATACGAATGAATTAGAATGGATCGTACGAATGAATTAGAATGAATCGTACGAATGAATTAGAATGGAAACATTCAAACGAATGAATTAGAATAGATCGTAGGAATGAATTAGAATGGATCATACGAATGAATTAGAATTGATCGTGCGAATAAATTAGAATGGATTGTACGAATGAATTAGAATGGATACATTCGTGCGAATGAAGTAGAATGGATCGTACGAATGAATTAGAATGGATCGTACGAATGAATTAGAATGGATACATTCGAACGAATGAATTAGAATAGATCGTAGGAATAAATTAGAATGGATCATACGAATGAATTAGAATTGATCGTGCGAATGAATTAGAATGGATTGTACGAATAAATTAGAATGGATACATTCGAATGAATCGTACGAATGAATTAGAATAGATCGTACGAATGAATTAGAATGGATCGTACGAATGAATTAGAATGGATCGTACGAATGAATTAGAATGAATACATTCGTGCGAATGAAGTAGAATGGATCGAACGAATGAATTAGAATAGATCGTAGGAATGAATTAGAATGGATCATACGAATGAATTAGAATTGATCGTGCGAATGAATTAGAATGGATTGCACGAATGAATTAGAATGGATACATTCGTGCGAATGAAGTAGAATGGATCATACGAATGAATTAGAATGGATCGTACGAATGAATTAGAATGAATCGTACGAATGAATTAGAATGGATACATTCGAACGAATAAATTAGAATAGATCGTAGGAATGAATTAGAATGGATCATACGAATGAATTAGAATTGATCATGCGAATGAATTAGAATGGATTGTACGAATGAATTAGAATGGATACATTCATGCGAATAAAGTAGAATGGATCGTACGAATGAATTAGAATGGACCGTACGAATGAATTAGAAATGATTGTGCGAATGAATTAGAATGGATTGCACGAATGAATTAGAATGGATACATTCGTGCGAATGAAGAATGAATCGTACGAATGAATTAGAATGAATCGTACGAATGAATTAGAATAGATCGTCGGAATGAATTAGAATGGATCATACGAATGAATTAGAATTGATCGTGCGAATGAATTAGAATGGATTGTACGAATGAATTAGAATGGATACATTCGTGCGAATGAAGAATGAATCGTACGAATGAATTAGAATGGATACATTCGAACGAATAAATTAGAATGGATCGTACGAATGAATTTGAATAGATCATACAAATGAATTAGAAAGGTTACATTCGTGAGAATGAATTAGAATGGATCGTGCGAATGAATGAGAATTGATCATACGGATGAATTAGAATGGATCGTACGAATGAATTAGATTGCATCGCACGATCCATTCTAATTCATTCGTACGATCATTCTAAAACATTCGTACGAATGAATTAGAATGGATCGTACGAATGAATTAGAATGGATACATTCGTGCGAATGAATTAGAATGGATCGTACGAATGAATTAGAATGGATCGTACGAATGAATTAGAATAAATCGTACAAATAAATTAGAATGGATACATTCGAACTAATGAATTAGAATAGATCGTAGGAATGAATTAGAATGGATCATACGAATGAATTAGAATTGATCGTGCGAATGAATTAGAATGGATTGTACGAAGGAATTAGAATGGATACATTCGTGCGAATGAAGTAGAATGGATCGTACGAATGAAATAGAATGGATCGTACGAATGAATTAGAATGAATCGTACGAATGAATTAGAATGGATACATTCGAACGAATGAATTAGAATAGATCGTAGGATACATTCTAATTCATTCCTACGATCTATTCTAATTCATTCGTTCGAATGTATCCATTCTAATTCATTCGTACGATTCATTCTAATTCATTCGTACGATCCATTCTAATTCATTCGTACGATCCATTCTACTTCATTCGCACGAATGTATCCATTCTAATTCATTCGTACAATCCATTCTAATTCATTCGCACGATCAATTCTAATTCATTCGTATGATCCATTCTAATTCATTCCTATGATCTATTCTAGGATTGTACGAATGAATTAGAATGGATACATTCGTGCGAATGAAGTAGAATGGATCGTACGAATGAATTAGAATGGATACATTCGAACGAATGAATTAGAATAGATCGTAGGAATGAATTAGAATGGATCATACGAATGAATTAGAATTGATCGTGCGAATGAATTAGAATGGATTGTACGAATGAATTAGAATGGATACATTCGTGCGAATGAAGTAGAATGGATCGTACGAATGAATTAGAATGAATCGTACGAATGAATCAGAATGGATCGTACGAATGAATTAGAATGAATCGTACGAATGAATTAGAATGGAAACATTCGAACGAATGAATTAGAATAGATCGTAGGAATGAATTAGAATGGATCATACGAATGAATTAGAATTGATCGTGCGAATGAATTAGAATGGATTGTACGAATGAATTAGAATGGATACAATCGTGCGAAGGAAGTAGAATGGATCGTACGAATGAATTAGAATGGATCGTACGAATGAATTAGAATGAATCGTACGAATGAATTAGAATGGATACATTCGAACGAATGAAATAGAATAGATCGTAGGAATGAATTAGAATGGATCATACGAATGAATTAGAATTGATCGTGCGAATGAATTAGAATGGATTGCACGAATGAATTAGAATGGATACATTCGTGCGAATGAAGTAGAACGGATCGTACGAATGAATTAGAATGAATCGTACGAATGAATTAGAATGGATACATTCGAACGAATGAATTAGAATAGATCGTAGGAATGAATTAGAATGGATCATATGAATGAATTAGAATTGATCGTGCGAATGAATTAGAATGGATTGTACGAATGAATTAGAATGGATACATTCGTGCGAATGAAGTAGAATGGATCGTACGAATGAATTAGAATGGATCGTACGAATGAATTAGAATGGATCATACGAATGAAGTAGAATGGATCGTACGAATGAATTAGAATGGATCGTACGAATGAATTAGAATGAATCGTACGAATGAATTAGAATGGATACATTCGAACGAATGAATTAGAATAGATCGTAGGAATGAATTAGAATGGATCATACGAATGAATTAGAAATGATCGTGCGAATGAATTAGAATGGATTGCACGAATGAATTAGAATGGGTACAATCGTGCGAATGAAGTAGAATGGATCGTACGAATGAATTAGAATGGATCGTACGAATGAATTAGAATGAATCGTATGAATGAATTAGAATGGAAACATTCGAACGAATGAATTAGAATAGATCGTAGGAATGAATTAGAATGGATCATACGAATGAATTAGAATTGATCGTGCGAATGAATTAGAATGGATTGTACGAATGAATTAGAATGGATACATTCGTGCGAATGAAGTAGAATGGATCGTAGGAATGAATTAGAATGGATCGTACGAATGAATTACCATGGATCGTACGAATGAATTACCATGGATCGTACGAATGGATTAGAATGGATCGTACTAATTCATTCGTACGATCCATTCTAATTCATTCGTACGATCCATTCTACTTCATTCGCACGAATGTATCCATTCTAATTCATTCGTACGATTCATTCTAATTCATTCGTACGATTCATTCTAATTCATTCGTACGATCTATTCTAATTCATTCGTACGATCCATTCTACTTCATTCGCACGAATGTATCCATTCTAATTCATTCGTACAATCCATTCTAATTCATTCGCACGATCATTTCTAATTCATTCGTATGATCCATTCTAATTCATTCCTACGATCTATTCTAATTCATTCGTTCGAATGTATCCAATGAATTAGAATGGATCATACGAATGAATAAGAATTGATCGTGCGAATGAATTAGAATGGATTGTACGAATGAATTAGAATGGATACATTCGTGCGAATGAAGTAGAATGGATCGTACGAATGAATTAGAATGGATCGTACGAATGAATTATAATGAATCGTACAAATGAATTAGAATGGATACATTAGAACGAATGAATTAGAATAGATCGTAGGAATGAATTAGAATGGATCATACGAATGAATTAGAATTGATCGTGCGAATGAATTAGAATGGATTGTACGAATGAATTAGAATGGATACATTCGTGCGAATGAAGTAGAATGGATCGTACGAATGAATTAGAATGGATCGTACGAATGAATTAGAATGAATCGTACGAATGAATTAGAATGGATTGTACGAATGATACGAATGAATTAGAATGAATCGTACGAATGAATTAGAATGGATTGTACGAATGAATTAGAATGGATACATTCGAACGAATGAATTAGAATAGATCGTAGGAATGAATTAGAATAGATCATACGAATGAATTAGAATTGATCGTGCGAATGAATTAGAATGGATTGTACGAATGAATTAGAATAGATACATTCGTGCGAATGAAGTAGAATGGATCGTACGAATGAATTAGAATGGATCGTACGAATGAATTATAATGAATCGTACGAATGAATTAGAATGGATACATTAGAACGAACGAATTAGAATAGATCGTAGGAATGAATTAGAATGGATCATACGAATGAATTAGAATTGATCGTGCGAATGAATTAGAATGGATTGTACGAATGAATTAGAATGGATACATTCGTGCGAATGAAGTAGAATGGATCGTACGAATGAATTAGAATGGATCGTACGAATGAATTACAATGAATCGTACGAATGAATTAGAATGGATACATTCGAACGAATGAATTAGAATATATCGTAGGAATGAATTAGAATGGATCATACGAATGAATTAGAATTGATCGTGCGAATGAATTAGAATGGATTGTACGAATGAATTAGAATGGATACATTCGTACGAATGAATTAGAATGGATCGTACGAATGAATTAGAATGGATACATTCGAACGAATGAATTAGAATAGATCGTAGGAATGAATTAAAATGGATCATACGAATGAATTAGAATTGATTTTGCGAATGAATTAGAATGGATTGTACGAATGAATTAGAATGGATACATTCGTGCGAATGAAGTAGAATGGATCGTACGAATGAATTAGAATGGATCGTGCGAATGAATCAGAATGGATCGTACGAATGAATGAGAATGGATCGTACGAATGAATTAGAATGAATCGTACAAATGAATTAGAATGGATACATTCGTACGAATGGATTAGAATGGATCATATTAATGAATTAGAATGGATCGTACGAATGAAATAGAATAGATCGTAGGAATGAATTAGAATGGATCATACGAATGAATTAGAATTGATCGTGCGAATGAATTAGAATGGATTGTACGAATGAATTAGAATGGATACATTCGTACGAATGAAGTAGAATGGATCGTACGAATGAATTAGAATGGATCGTACGAATGAATTAGAATGAATCGTACGAATGAATTAGAATGGATACATTCGAACGAATGAATTAGAATAGATCGTAGGAATGAATTAGAATGGATCATACGAATGAATTAGAATTGATCGTGCGAATGAATTGGAATGGATTGTACGAATGAATTAGAATGGATACATTCGTGCGAATGAAGTAGAATGGAACGTACGAATGAATTAGAATGGATCGTACGAATGAATTAGAATGAATCGTACGAATGAATTAGAATGGATACATTCGAACGAATGAATTAGAATAGATCGTAGGAATGAATTAGAATGGATCATACGAATGAATTAGAATTGATCGTGCGAATGACATTCTAATTCATTCGTACGATCCATTCTAATTCATACGTACGATCCATTCTACTTCATTCGCACGAATGTATCCATTCTAATTCATTCGTACAATCCATTCTAATTCATTCGCACGATCAATTCTAATTCATTCGTATGATCCATTCTAATTCATTTCTACGATCTATTCTAATTCATTCGTTCGAATGTATCCATTCTAATTCATTCGTATGATTCTTTCTAATTCATTCGTAAGATCCATTCTGATTTATTCGTACGATCCATTCTACTTCATTCGCATGAATGTATCCATTCTAATTCATTCGTACAAACCATTCTAATTCATTCGCACGATCAATTCTAATTCATTCGTATGATCCATTCTAATTCATTCCTACGATCTATTCTAATTCATTCGTTCGAATGTATCCATTCTAATTCATTCGTACGATTCATTCTAATTCATTCGTACAATCCATTCAAATTCATTCGTACGATCCATTCTACTTCATTCGCACGAATGTATCCATTCTAATTCATTCGTACAATCCATTCTAATTCATTCGCACAATCAATTCTAATTCATTCGTATGATCCATTCTAATGCCTTCCTACGATCTATTCTAATTCATTCGTTCGAATGTATCCATTCTAATTCATTCGTACGATTCATTCTAATTCATTCGTACGATCCATTCTAATTCATTCGTACGATCCATTCTACTTCATTCGCACGAATGTATCCATTCTAATTCATTCGTACAATCCATTCTAATTCATTCGCACGATCAATTCTAATTCATTCGTATGATCCATTCTAATTCATTCCTATGATCTATTCTAGGATTGTACGAATGAATTAGAATGGATACATTCGTGCGAATGAAGTAGAATGGATCGTACGAATGAATTAGAATGGATACATTCGAACGAATGAATTAGAATAGATCGTAGGAATGAATTAGAATGGATCATACGAATGAATTAGAATGGATCATACGAATGAATTAGAATTGATCGTGCGAATGAATTAGAATGGATTGTACGAATGAATTAGAATGGATCGTACGAATGAATTAGAATGGAAACATTCGAACGAATGAATTAGAATAGAACGTAGGAATGAATTAGAATGGATCGTACGAATGAATTAGAATGGATCGTACGAATGAATTAGAATGAATCGTACGAATGAATTAGAATGGATACATTCGAACGAATGAATTAGAATAGATCGTAGGAATGAATTAGAATGGATCGTACGAATGAATTAGAATGGATCGTACGAATGAATTAGAATGGATCATACGAATGAATTAGAATGGATTGTACGAATGAATTAGAATGGATACATTCCATTCTAATTCATTCGTACGATCCATTCTACTTCATTCGCACGAATGTATCCATTCTAATTCATTCGTACAATCCATTCTAATTCATTCGCACGATCAATTCTAATTCATTCGTATGATCCATTCTAATTCATTTCTACGATCTATTCTAATTCATTCGTTCGAATGTATCCATTCTAATTCATTCGTACGATTCATTCTAATTCATTCGTACGATCCATTCTAATACATTCGTACGATCCATTCTACTTCATTCGCACGAATGTATCCATTCTAATTCATTCGTACAATCCATTCTAATTCATTCGCACGATCAATTCTAATTCATTCATATGATCCATTCTAATTCATTCCTATGATCTATTCTAATTCATTCGTTCGAATGTATCCATTCTAATTCATTTGTACAATCCATAATAATCGTACGAATGAATTAGAATGGAAACATTCGAACGAATGAATTAGAATAGATCGTAGGAATGAATTAGAATGGATTGTACGAATGAATTAGAATGGATTGTATGAATGAATTAGAATGGATACATTCGTGCGAATGAAGTAGAATGGATCGTACGAATGAATTAGAATGGATCGTTCGAATGAATTAGAATGAATCGTACGAATGAATTAGAATGGATACATTCAAACGAATAAATTAGAATGGATCATACGAATGAATTAGAATTGATCATGCGAATGAATTAGAATGGATTGTATGAATGAATTAGAATGGATACATTCGTGCGAATGAATTAGAATGAATCAGAATGGATCGTACGAATGAATTAGAATGAATTAGAATGGATACATTCGAACGAATGAATTAACGAATGAATTAGAATAGATCGTAGGAATGAATTAGAATGGATCGTACGAATGAATTAGAATGGAATGTATCCATTCTACTTCATTCACTCGAATGTATCCATTCTAATTTATTCGTACAATCCATTCTAATTCATTCGCACGATCAATTCTAATTCATTCGTATGATCCATTCTAATTCATTCCTACGATCTATTCTAATTCATTCGTTCGAATGTATCCATTCTAATTCATTCGTACGATCTATTCTAATTCATTCGTACGATCCATTCTACTTCATTCGCACGAATGTATCCATTCTAATTCATTCGTACAATCCATTCTAATTCATTCGCACGATCAATTCTAATTCATTCGTATGATCCATTCTAATTCATTCGTATGAATTAGAATGGATCGTACGAATGAATTAGAATGAATCGTACGAATGAATTAGAATGGATACATTCGAACAAATGAATTAGAATAGATCGTAGGAATGAATTAGAATGGATCATACGAATGAATTAGAATTGATCGTGCGAATGAATTAGAATGGATTGTACGAATGAATTAGAATGGATACATTCGTGCGAATGATGTAGAATGGATCGTACGAATGAATCAGAATGGATCGTACGAACGAATGAATTAGAATTGATCGTGCGAATAAATTAGAATGGATTGTACGAATGAATTAGAATGGATACATTCGTGCGAATGAAGTAGAATGGATCGTACGAATGAATTAGAATGGATACATTCGTGCGAATGAATTAGAATGGATCGTACGAATGAATTAGAATGGATCGTACGAATGAATTAGAATGAATCGTACGAATGAATTAGAATGGATACATTCGAACTAATGAATTAGAATAGATCGTAGGAATGAATTAGAATGGATCATACGAATGAATTAGAATTGATCGTGCGAATGAATTAGAATGGATTGTACGAAGGAATTAGAATGGATACATTCGTGCGAATGAAGTAGAATGGATCGTACGAATGAAATAGAATGGATCGTACGAATGAATTAGAATGAATCGTACGAATGAATTAGAATGGATACATTCGAACGAATGAATTAGAATAGATCGTAGGAATGAATTAGAATGGATCATACGAATGAATTAGAATTGATCGTGCGAATGAATTAGAATGGATTGTACGAATTAATTAGAATGGATACATTTGAACTAATGAATTAGAATAGATCGTAGGAATGAATTAGAATGGATCATACGAATGAATTAGAATTGATCGTGCGAATGAATTAGAATGGATTGTACGAAGGAATTAGAATGGATACATTCATGCGAATGAAGTAGAATGGATCGTACGAATGAAATAGAATGGATCGTACGAATGAATTAGAATGAATCGTACGAATGAATTAGAATGGATACATTCGAACGAATGAATTAGAATAGATCGTAGGAATGAATTAGAATGGATCATACGAATGAATTAGAATGGATCGTACGAATGAATTAGAATGAATCGTACGAATGAATTAGAATAGATCGTAGGAATGAATTAGAATGGATCATACGAATGAATTAGAATTGATCGTGCGAATGAATTAGAATGGATTGTACGAATGAATTAGAATGGATACATTCGTGCGAATGAAGTAGAATGGATCGTACGAATGAACTAGAATGGATCGTACGAATGAATTAGAATGAATCGTACGAATGAATTAGAATGGATACATTCGAACGAATGAATTAGAATAGATCGTAGGAATGAATTAGAATGGATCATACGAATGAATTAGAATTATTCGTGCGAATGAATTAGAATGGATTGTACGAATGAATTAGAATGGATACATTCATGCGAATGAAGTAGAATGGATCGTACGAATGAATTCATACGAATGAATGAATCGTACGTTAATTTGAATGAATCGTACGAATGAATGAATCGTACGTTAATTCTAATTAGAATGAATTAGAATGGATCCATTCATTCGTACGATTCATTCTAATTCATTCGTACGATCTAATTGATCATACGAATGAATTAGAATTGATCATACGAATGAATTAGAATGGATCGTTCATTCGCACGAATTGAATTAATTAGAATGAGTAAGAATGGATCGTACGAATGAACGAATGAATTAGAATTAGAATTCATTCATAGAATGGATCGTACGTATTTATTCGTACAATCCATTCTAATTCATTCGCACGATCAATTCTAATTCATTCGTATGATCCATTCTAATTCATTCGTATTCTAATTCATTCGTACGATCCATTCTAATGAAGTAGAATGGATCGTACGAATGAATTAGAATGAATTAGAATGGATACATTCACACGAATGAATTAGAATAGATCGTAGGAATGAATTAGAATGGATCATACAAATGAATTAGAATTGATCGTCCGAATGAATTAGAATGGATTGTACGAATGAATTAGAATAGATCGTAGGAATGAATTAGAATGGATCATACGAATGAATAAGAATTGATCGTGCGAATGAATTAGAATGGATTGTACGAATGAATTAGAATGGATACATTCGTGAGAATGAAGTAGAATGGATCGTACGAATGAATTAGAATGGATCGTACGAATGAATTAGAATGAATCATACGAATGAATTAGAATGGATACATTCGAACGAATGAATTAGAATAGATCGTAGGAATGAATTAGAATGGATCATACGAATGAATTAGAATTGATCATAGGAATTAATTAGAATGGATCATACGAATGAATTAGAATTGATCGTGCGAATGAATTAGAATGGATTGTACGATCTATTCTAATTCATTCGTTCGTACGATCCATTCTAATTCATTCGTATGATCCATTCTACTTCATTCGCACTATTGTATCCTTTCTAATTCATTCATACGATTCATTCTAATTCATTCGTTCGATCCATTCTAATTCATTCGTACGATCCATTCTAATTCATTCGTTCATTCGCACGATTCATTCCTACGATCCATTCTAATTCATTCGTATGATTCATTCTAATTCATTCGTACGATCCATTCTAATTCATTCTAATTAGAATGGATTGTACTAATTCATTCATTAGAATGGATCGTACGAATGAATCCATTCTAATTAATTCGTACGATCCATTCGCACGAATGAATTAGAATGGATACATTCGTGCGAATGAAGTAGAATGGATCGTACGAATGTATTAGAATGGATCGTACGAATGAATTAGAATGAATCGTACGAATAAATTAGAATGGATACATTCGAACGAATAAATTAGAATAGATCGTAGGAATGAATTAGAATGGATCATACGAATGAATTAGAATTGATCGTGCGAATGAATTAGAATGGATTGTACGAATGAATTAGAATAGATACATTCATGCGAATGAAGTAGAATGGATCGTACGAATGAATTAGAATGGATCGTACGAATGAATTAGAAATGATCGTGCGAATGACTTAGAATGGATTGCACGAATGAATTAGAATGGATACATTCGTGCGAATGAAGTAGAATGGATCGTACGAATGAATTAGAATGGATCGTACGAATGAATTAGAATGAATCGTACGAATGAATTAGAATGGATACATTTGAACGAATGAATTAGAATAGATCGTAGGAATGAATTAGAATGGGTCATACGAATGAATTAGAATTGATCGTGCGAATGAATTAGAATGGATTGTACGAATGAATTAGAATGGATACATTCGAACGAATGAATTAGAATAGATCGTATAATGAATGGATCATACGAATGAATTAGAATTGATCGTGCGAATGAATTAGAATGGATTGTACGAATGAATTAGAATGGATATATTCGTGCGAATGAAGTAGAATGGATACATTCCATTCTAATTCATTCGTACAATCCATTCTAATTCATTCGTACAATCCATTCTAATTCATTCGCACGATCCATTCTAATTCATTCGTACGATCCATTCTAATTCATTCGTACGATCCATTCTAATTCATTAGCACGATCCATTCTAATTCATTCGTACGATCCATTCTATTTCATTCGTACGATCCATTCTTACTCATTCGTACGATCCATTCTAATTCATTCGCATGAATGTATCCATTCTAATTCATTCGTACGATCCATTCTAATTCATTCGTACGATTCATTCTAATTCATTCGTACGAATAAAGTAGAATGGATCGTACGAATGAATTAGAATGGATCGTACGAATGAATTAGAATGAATCGTACGAATGAATTAGAATGGATACATTCGAACGAATGAATTAGAATAGATTGTACGAATGAATTAGAATGAATCATACGAATGAATTAGAATTGATCGTGCGAATGAATTAGAATGGATTATACGAATGAATTAGAATGGATACATTCGTGCGAATGAAGTAGAATGAATCAGAATGGATCGTATGAATGAATTAGAATGAATCGTACGAATGAATTAGAATGGAAACATTCGAACGAATGAATTAGAATAGATCGTAGGAATGAATTAGAATGGATCATACGAATGAATTAGAATTGATCGTGCGAATGAATTAGAATGGATTGTACGAATAAATTAGAATGGATACATTCGTGCGAATGAAGTAGAATGGATCGTACGAATGAATTAGAATGGATCGTACGAATGAATTAGAATGGATCGTACGAATGAATTAGAATGGAAACATTCGAACGAATGAATTAGAATAGATCGTAGGAATGAATTAGAATGGATCATACGAATGAATTAGAATTGATCGTGCGAATGAATTAGAATGGATTGTACGAATAAATTAGAATGGATACATTCGTGCGAATGAAGTAGAATGGATCGTACGAATGAATTAGAATGGATACATTCGTGCGAATGAAGTAGAATGGATCATACGAATTAATTAGAATGGATCGTACGAATGAATTAGAATGAATCGTACGAATGAATTAGAATGGAAACATTCAAACGAATGAATTAGAATAGATCGTAGGAATGAATTAGAATGGATCATACGAATGAATTAGAATTGATCGTGCGAATAAATTAGAATGGATTGTACGAATGAATTAGAATGGATACATTCGTGCGAATGAAGTAGAATGGATCGTACGAATGAATTAGAATGGATCGTACGAATGAATTAGAATTGATACATTCGAACGAATGAATTAGAATAGATCGTAGGAATAAATTAGAATGGATCATACGAATGAATTAGAATTGATCGTGCGAATGAATTAGAATGGATTGTACGAATGAATTAGAATGGATACATTCGAATGAATCGTACGAATGAATTAGAATAGATCGTACGAATGAATTAGAATGGATCGTACGAATGAATTAGAATGGATCGTACGAATGAATTAGAATGAATACATTCGTGCGAATGAAGTAGAATGGATCGAACGAATGAATTAGAATAGATCGTAGGAATGAATTAGAATGGATCATACGAATGAATTAGAATTGATCGTGCGAATGAATTAGAATGGATTGCACGAATGAATTAGAATGGATACATTCGTGCGAATGAAGTAGAATGGATCATACGAATGAATTAGAATGGATCGTACGAATGAATTAGAATGAATCGTACGAATGAATTAGAATGGATACATTCGAACGAATAAATTAGAATAGATCGTAGGAATGAATTAGAATGGATCATACGAATGAATTAGAATTGATCATGCGAATGAATTAGAATGGATTGTACGAATGAATTAGAATGGATACATTCATGCGAATAAAGTAGAATGGATCGTACGAATGAATTAGAATGGACCGTACGAATGAATTAGAAATGATTGTGCGAATGAATTAGAATGGATTGCACGAATGAATTAGAATGGATACATTCGTGCGAATGAAGAATGAATCGTACGAATGAATTAGAATGAATCGTACGAATGAATTAGAATAGATCGTAGGAATGAATTAGAATGGATCATACGAATGAATTAGAATTGATCGTGCGAATGAATTAGAATGGATTGTACGAATGAATTAGAATGGATACATTCGTGCGAATGAAGAATGAATCGTACGAATGAATTAGAATGGATACATTCGAACGAATAAATTAGAATGGATCGTACGAATGAATTTGAATAGATCATACAAATGAATTAGAAAGGTTACATTCATGAGAATGAATTAGAATGGATCGTGCGAATGAATGAGAATTGATCATACGGATAAATTAGAATGGATCGTACGAATGAATTAGATTGCATCGCACGATCCATTCTAATTCATTCGTACGATCATTCTAAAACATTCGTACGAATGAATTAGAATGGATCGTACGAATGAATTAGAATGGATACATTCGTGCGAATGAATTAGAATGGATCGTACGAATGAATTAGAATAGATCGTACGAATGAATTAGAATAAATCGTACAAATAAATTAGAATGGATACATTCGAACTAATGAATTAGAATAGATCGTAGGAATGAATTAGAATGGATCATACGAATGAATTAGAATTGATCGTGCGAATGAATTAGAATGAATTGTACGAAGGAATTAGAATGGATACATTCGTGCGAATGAAGTAGAATGGATCGTACGAATGAAATAGAATGGATCGTACGAATGAATTAGAATGAATCGTACGAATGAATTAGAATGGATACATTCGAACGAATGAATTAGAATAGATCGTAGGAATGAATTAGAATGGATCATACGAATGAATTAGAATTGATCGTGCGAATGAATTAGAATGGATTGTACGAATGAATTAGAATGGATACATTCGAACTAATGAATTAGAATAGATCGTAGGAATGAATTAGAATGGATAATACGAATGAATTAGAATTGATCGTGCGAATGAATTAGAATGGATTGTACGAAGGAATTAGAATGGATACATTCGTGCGAATGAAGTAGAATGGATCGTACGAATGAAATAGAATGGATCGTACGAATGAATTAGAATGAATCGTACGAATGAATTAGAATAGATACATTCGAACGAATGAATTAGAATAGATCGTAGGAATGAATTAGAATGGATCATACGAATGAATTAGAATGGATCGTACGAATGAATTAGAATGAATCATACGAATGAATTAGAATAGATCGTAGGAATGAATTAGAATGGATCATACGAATGAATTAGAATTGATCGTGCGAATGAATTAGAATGGATTGTACGAATGAATTAGAATGGATACATTCGTGCGAATGAAGTAGAATGGATCGTACGAATGAATTAGAATGGATCGTACGAATGCATTAGAATGAATCGTACGAATGAATTAGAATCGATACATTCGAACGAATGAATTAGAATAGATCGTAGGAATGAATTAGAATGGATCATACGAATGAATTAGAATTGATCGTGCGAATGAATTAGAATGGATTGTACGAATGAATTAGAATGGATACATTCGTGCAAATGAAGTAGAATGGATCGTACGAATGAATTAGAATGGATCGTACGAATGAATTAGAATGGATACATTCGAACGAATGAATTAGAATAGATCGTAGGAATAAATTAGAATGGATCATACGAATGAATTAGAATTGATCGTGCGAATGAATTAGAATAGATTGTACGAATGAATTAGAATGGATACATTCGAATGAATCGTACGAATGAATTAGAATGGATCGTACGAATGAATTAGAATGGATCGTACGAATGAATTAGAATGGATCGTACGAATGAATTAGAATGGATACATTCATGCGAATGAAGTAGAATGGATCGAACGAATGAATTAGAATAGATCGTAGGAATGAATTAGAATGGATCATACGAATGAATTAGAATTGATCGTGCGAATGAATTAGAATGGATTGCACGAATGAATTAGAATGGATACATTCGTGCGAATGAAGTAGAATGGATCATACGAATGAATTAGAATGGATCGTACGAATGAATTAGAATGAATCGTACGAATGAATTAAAATGGATACATTCGAACGAATAAATTAGAATAGATCGTAGGAATGAATTAGAATGGATCATACGAATGAATTAGAATTGATCATGCGAATGAATTAGAATGGATTGTACGAATGAATTAGAATGGATACATTCATGCGAATAAAGTAGAATGGATCGTACAAATGAATTAGAATGGACCGTACGAATGAATTAGAAATGATTATGCGAATGAATTAGAATGGATTGCACGAATGAATTAGAATGGATACATTCGTGCGAATGAAGAATGAATCGTACGAATGAATTAGAATGAATCGTACGAATGAATTAGAATAGATCGTAGGAATGAATTAGAATGGATCATACGAATGAATTAGAATTGATCGTGCGAATGAATTAGAATGGATTGTACGAATGAATTAGAATGGATACATTCGTGCGAATGAAGAATGAATCGTACGAATGAATTAGAATAGATACATTCGAACGAATAAATTAGAATGGATCGTACGAATGAATTTGAATAGATCATACAAATGAATTAGAAAGGTTACATTCGTGAGAATGAATTAGAATGGATCGTGCGAATGAATGAGAATTGATCATACGGTTGAATTAGAATGGATCGTACGAATGAATTAGATTGCATCGCACGATCCATTCTAATTCATTCGTACGATCATTCTAAAACATTCGTACGAATGAATTAGAATGGATCGTACGAATGAATTAGAATGGATACATTCGTGCGAATGAATTAGAATGGATCGTACGAATGAATTAGAATGGATCGTACGAATGAATTAGAATAAATCGTACGAATAAATTAGAATGGATACATTCGAACTAATGAATTAGAATAGATCGTAGGAATGAATTAGAATGGATCATACGAATGAATTAGAATTGATCGTGCGAATGAATTAGAATGGATTGTACGAAGGAATTAGAATGGATACATTCGTGCGAATGAAGTAGAATGGATCGTACGAATGAAATAGAATGGATCGTACGAATGAATTAGAATGAATCGTACGAATGAATTAGAATGGATACATTCGAACGAATGAATTAGAATAGATCGTAGGAATGAATTAGAATGGATCATACGAATGAATTAGAATTGATCGTGCGAATGAATTAGAATGGATTGTACGAATGAATTAGAATGGATACATTCGAACTAATGAATTAGAATAGATCGTAGGAATGAATTAGAATGGATAATACGAATGAATTAGAATTGATCGTGCGAATGAATTAGAATGGATTGTACGAAGGAATTAGAATGGATACATTCGTGCGAATGAAGTAGAATGGATCGTACGAATGAAATAGAATGGATCGTACGAATGAATTAGAATGAATCGTACGAATGAATTAGAATGGATACATTCGAACGAATGAATTAGAATAGATCGTAGGAATGAATTAGAATGGATCATACGAATGAATTAGAATGGATCGTACGAATGAATTAGAATGAATCATACGAATGAATTAGAATAGATCGTAGGAATGAATTAGAATGGATCATACGAATGAATTAGAATTGATCGTGCGAATGAATTAGAATGGATTGTACGAATGAATTAGAATGGATACATTCGTGCGAATGAAGTAGAATGGATCGTACGAATGAATTAGAATGGATCGTACGAATGAATTAGAATGAATCGTACGAATGAATTAGAATGGATACATTCGAACGAATGAATTAGAATAGATCGTAGGAATGAATTAGAATGGATCATACGAATGAATTAGAATTGATCGTGCGAATGAATTAGAATGGATTGTACGAATGAATTAGAATGGATACATTCGTGCAAATGAAGTAGAATGGATCGTACGAATGAATTAGAATGGATCGTACGAATGAATTAGAATGAATCGTACGAATGAATTAGACTGGATACATTCGAACGAATGAATTAGAATAGATCGTAGGAATGAATTAGAATGGATCATACGAATGAATTAGAATTGATCGTGCGAATAAATTAGAATGGATTGTACGAATGAATTAGAATGGATACATTCGTGCGAATGATGTAGAATGGATCGTACGAATGAATCAGAATGGATCGTACGAACGAATGAATTAGAATTGATCGTGCGAATGAATTAGAATGGATTGTACGAATAAATTAGAATGGATACATTCGTGCGAATGAAGTAGAATGGATCATACGAATGAATTAGAATGGATCGTACGAATGAATTAGAATGAATCGTACGAATGAATTAGAATAGATACAATCGAACGAATAAATTATAATAGATCGTAGGAATGAATTAGAATGGATCATACGAATGAATTAGAATTGATTGTGCAAATGAATTAGAATGGATTGTACGAATGAATTAGAATGGATACATTCGTGCGAATGAAGTAGAATGGATCGTACGAATGAATTAGAATAGATACATTCGTGCAAATGAAGTAGAATGGATCGTACGAATGAATTAACATGGATCGTACGAATGAATTAGAATGAATCGTACGAATGAATTAGAATGGAAACATTCGAATGAATAAATTAGAATAGATCGTAGGAATGAATTAGAATGGATACATTCGTGCGAATGAAGTAGAATGGATCGTACGAATGAATTACAATGGATCGTACGAACGAATAAATTAGAATTGATCGTGCGAATGAATTAGAATGGATTGTACGAATGAATTAGAATGGATATATTCGTGCGAATGAAGTAGAATGGATCGTACGAATGAATTAGAATGGATCGTACAAATGAATTAGAATGAATCGTACGAATGAATTAGAATGGATACATTCGAACGAATAAATTAGAATAGATCGTAGGAATGAATTAGAATGGATCATACGAATGAATTAGAATTGATCGTGCGAATGAATTAGAATGGATTATACGAATGAATTAGAATGGATACATTCGTGCGAATGAAGTAGAATGGATCGTATGAATGAATTAGAATGGATTGTACGATCCATTCTAATTCATTCGTATGATTCATTCTAATTCATTCCTATGATCTATACTAATTCATTCGTTCGAATGTATCCATTCTAATTCATTCGTACGACCCATTCTAATTCATTCGTACGATCCATTCTACTTCATTCGCACGAATGTATCCATTCTAATTCATTCGTACAATCCATTCTAATTCATTCGCACGATCATTCTAATTCATTCGTACGATCCATTCTAATTCATTCGTACGATCCATTCTACTTCATTCGCACGAATGTATCCATTCTAATTCATTCGTACAATCCATTCTAATTCATTCGCACAATCAATTCTAATTCATTCGTTAGTACGATCCATTCTAATTCATTCGTACGATCCATTCTACTTTATTCGCACGAATGTATCCATTCTAATTCATTCCTACGATCTATTATAATTCATTCGTTCGAATGTTTCCATTCTAATTCATTCGTACGATTAATTTTAATTCATTCGTACGATCCATTCTAATTCATTCGTACGATCCATTCTACTTCATTCGCTCGAATGTATCCATTCTAATTCATTCGTGCAATCCATTCTAATTCATTCGCACGATCAATTCTAATTCATTCGTATGATCCATTCTAATTCATTCCTACGATCTATTCTAATTCATTCATTTGAATGTATCCATTCTAATTCATTCGTACGATTCATTCTAATTCATTCGTACGATCCATTCTAATTCATTCGTATGATCCATTCTACTTCATTCGCACGAATGTATCCATTCTAATTCATTCGTACAATCCATTCTAATTCATTCGCACGATCAATTCTAATTCATTCGTATGATCCATTCTAATTCATTCGTACAATCTATTCTAATTTATTCGCACGATCAATTCTTATTCATTCGTATGATCTATTCTAATTCATTCCTACGATCTATTCTAACTTATTCGCTCGAATGTATCCATTCTAATTCATTCGTACGATCCATTCTTATTCATTCGTACGATCCATTCAAATTCATTCGCATGGTCCATTCTAATTCATTCGTACGATCCATTCTTATTCATTCCACGAATGTATCCATTCTAATTCATTCGTGCAATCCATTCTAATTCATTCGCACGATCAATTCTAATTCATTCGTATGATCACGTAGGAATGAATTAGAATGGATCATACGAATGAATTAGAATTGATCGTGCGAATGAATTAGAATAGATTGTACGAATGAATTAGAATGGATACATTCGTGCGAATGAAGTAGAATGGATCGTACGAATGAATTAGAATGGATCGTACGAATGAATTAGAATGAATCGTACGAATGAATTAGAATGGATATAATTCCTAATTCATTCGTACGATTCATTCTAATTCATTCGTACGATCCATTCTAATTCATTCGTACGAACCATTCTAATTCATTCGTACGATCCATTCTAATTCATTCGTACGATCTATTCTACTTCATTCGCACGAATGTATCCATTCTAATTCATTCGTACAATCCACTCTAATTCATTCGTACGATCCATTCTAATTCATTCGTATGATCCATTCTAATTCATTCCTACGATCTATTCTAATTCATTCGTTCGAATGTTTCCATTCTAATTCATTCGTACGATTCATTCTAATTCATTCGTACGATCCATTCTAATTCATTCGTACGATCCATTCTACATCATTCGCACGAATGTATCCATTCTAATTCATTCGTACAATCCATTCTAATTCATTCGCACGATCAATTCTAATTCATTCGCATGATCCATTCTAATTCATTCCTACGATCTATTCTAATTTATTCGTTCGAATGTATCCATTCTAATTCATTCGTATGATCCATTCTAATTCATTCCTACGATCTATTCTAATTCATTCGTTTGAATGTATCCATTCTAATTCATTCATACGATTCATTCTAATTCATTCGTACGATCCATTCTAATTCATTCCTACGATCTATTCTAACTCATTCGTTCGAATGTATCCATTCTAATTCATTCGTACGATTCATTCTAATTTATTCGTACGATCCATTCTGATTCATTCGTACGATCCATTCTAATTCATTCGTACGATCCATTCTACTTCATTCGCACGAATGTATCCATTCTAATTCATTCGTTCAATCCATTCTAATTCATTCGCACGATCAATTCTAATTCATTCGTATGATCCATTCTAATTCATTCCTACGATCTATTCTAATTCATTCGTTCGAATGTATCCATTCTAATTCATTCGTACGATTCATTCTAATTCATTCATACGATCCATTCTGATTCATTCGTACGATCCATTCTACTTCATTCGCACGAATGTATCCATTCTAATTCATTCGTACAATCCATTCTAATTCATTCGCACGATCAATTCTAATTCATTCGTATGATCCATTCTAATTCATTCCTACGATCTATTCTAATTCATTCGTTTGAATGTATCCATTCTAATTCATTCGTACGATTCATTCTAATTCATTCGTACGATCCATTCTAATTCATTCGTACGATCCATTCTACTTCATTCGCACGATTGTATCCATTCTAATTCATTCGTACAATCCATTCTAATTCATTCGCACGATCAATTCTAATTCATTCGTATGATCCATTCTAATTCATTCCTACGATCTATTCTAATTTATTCGTTCGAATGTATCCATTCTAATTCATTCGTACGATTCATTCTAATTCACTTGTACGATCCATTCTAATTCATTCGTACGATCCATTCTACTTCATTCGCACGAATGTATCCATTCTAATTCATTCGTACAATCCATTCTAATTCATTCGCACGATCAATTCTAATTCATTCGTATGATCCATTCTAATTCATTCCTACGACCTATTCTAATTCAATCGTTCGAATGTTTCCATTCTAATTCATTCGTACGATACATTCTAATTCATTCGCACGATCAATTCTAATTCATTTGTATGATCCATTCTAATTCATTCCTACGATCTATTCTAATTCATTCGTTCGAATGTATCCATTCTAATTCATTCGCACGATCAATTCTAATTCATTCGCACGAATGTATCCATTCTAATTCATTCGCACGATCAATTCTAATTCATTCGTATGATCCATTCTAATTCATTCCTATGATCTATTCTAATTCATTCGTTCGAATGTATCCATTTTAATTCATTCGTACGATCCATTCTAATTCATTCGTATGATCCATTCTACTTCATTCGCACGAATGTATCCACTCTAATTCATTCGTACAATCCATTCTAATTCATTCGCACGATCAATTCTAGTTCATTCGTATGATCCATTCTAATTCATTCCTACGATCTATTCTAATTTATTCGTTTGAATGTATCCATTCTAATTCATTCGTACGATTCATTCTAATTCATTCGTACGATCCATTCTAATTCATTCGTACGATCCATTCTACTTCATTTCTAATTCATTCGTATGAATTAGAATAGATCATACGAATGAATTAGAATTGATCGTGCGAATGAATTAGAATGGATTGTACGAATGAATTAGAATGGATACATTCGTGCGAATGAAGTAGAATGGATCGTACGAATGAATTAGAATGGATCGTACGAATGAATTAGAATGAATCGTACGAATGAATTAGAATGGATACATTCGAACGAATGAATTAGAATAGATCGTAGGAATGAATTAGAATGGATCATACGAATGAATTAGAATTGATCGTGCGAATGAATTAGAATGGATTGCACGAATGAATTAGAATGGATACATTTGTGCGAATGAAGTAGAATGGATCGTACGAATGAATCAGAATGGATCGTACGAATGAATTAGAATGAATCGTACGAATGAATTAGAATGGAAACATTCGTACGATCCATTCTAATTCATTTCTATGATCTATTCTAATTCATTCGCACGATTCATTCTAATTCATTCGTACAATCCATTCTAATCCATTCTAATTCATTCTAATTCATTCGTATGATCAATTCTAATACATTCGTACGATCCATTCTAATTCATTCCTACGATCTATTCTAATTCATTCGTACGATTCATTCTAATTCATTCCTACGATCTATTCTAATTCATTCGTTCGAATGTATTAGAATTGATCATACGAATGAATTAGAATGGATACATTCGAACGAATGAATTAGAATAGATCGTAGGAATGAATTAGAATGAATCGTACGAATGAATTAGAATGGATACATTCGAACGAATGAATTAGAATAGATCGTAGGAATGAATTAGAATGGATCGTACGAATGAATTAGAATGGAATGTATCCATTCTACTTCATTCGCTCGAATGTATTCATTCTAATTCATTCGTACAATCCATTCTAATTCATTCGCACGATCAATTCTAATTCATTCGTATGATCCATTCTAATTCATTCCTACGATCTATTCTAATTCATTCGTACGATCTATTCTAATTCATTCGTACGATCCATTCTACTTCATTCGCATGAATGTATCCATTCTAATTCATTCGTACAATCCATTCTAATTCATTCGTATGATCCATTCTAATTCATTCCTACGATCTATTCTAATTCATTCGTTCGAATGTATCCATTCTAATTCATTCAAACGATTCATTCTAATTCATTCCTACGATCTATTCTAATTCATTCGTTTGAATGTATCCATTCTAATTCATTCGTATGATCAATTCTAATTCATTCGTATGATCCATTCTAATTCATTCGCACAAATGTATCCATTCTAATTCATTCGTACAATCCATTCTAATTCATTCGCACGATCAATTCTAATTCATTCGTATGATCCATTCTAATTCATTCCTACGATCTATTCTAATTCATTCGTTCGAATGTTTCCATTCTAATTCATTCGTTCGATTAGAATGGATTGTACGAATGAATTAGAATGGATACATTCGAACGAATGAATTAGAATAGATTGTAGGAATGAATTAGAATGGATCATACGAATGAATTAGAAATGGTCGTGCGAATGAATTAGAATGGATTGTACGAATGAATTAGAATGGATACATTCGTGCGAATGAAGTAGAATGGATCGTACGAATGAATTAGAATGGATCGTACGAATGAATTAGAATAGATCGTACGAATGAATTAGAATTGATACATTCATGTGAATGAATTAGAATTGATCGTGCGAATGAATTAGAATGGATCGTACGAATCAATTAGAATGGATCGTACGAATGAATTAGAATGGATCGTACGAATGAATTAGAATGGATACATTCGTGCGAATGAAGTAGAATGGATCGTAAGAATGAATTAGAATGGATCATACGAATGAATTAGAATTGATCGTGCGAATGAATTAGAATGGATTGTACGAAGGAATTAGAATGGATACATTCGTGCGAATGAAGTAGAATGGATCGTATGTACAATCCATTCTAATTCATTCGCACGATCAATTCTAATTCATTCATATGATCCATTCTAATTCATTCCTATGATCTATTCTAATTCATTCGTTCGAATGTATCCACTCTAATTCATTCGTACGATTCATTCTAATTCATTCGTACGATCCATTCTAATTCATTCGTACGATCCATTCTACTTCATTCGCACGAATGTATCCATTCTAATTCATTCGTACGATCCATTCTACTTCATTCGCACGAATGTATCCATTCTAATTCATTCGTACGATCCATTCTAATTCATTCGTACGATCCATTCTAATTCATTCGTACGATCCATTCTAATTCATTCGTATGATCCATTCTAATTCATTCCTACGATCTATTCTAATTCATTCCTACAATCTATTCTAATTCATTCGTTCGAATGTATCCATTCTAATTCATTCGTACGATTCATTCAATTCATTCGTACGATCCATTCTAATTCATTCGTACGATCCATTCTAATTCATTCGTCCGATCCATTCTAATTCATTCACATGAATGTATCCATTCTAAATCATTCGTACAATCTACGATCCATTCTAATTCATTCCTACGATCCATTCTTACTCATTCGTACGATCCATTCTAATTCATTCGCACGAATGTATCCATTCTAATTCATTCGTACGATCCATTCTAATTCATTCGCATGATCCATTCTAACTCATTCATACGATCCATTCTAATTCATTCGTACGATCCATTCTAATTCATTCGCACGATCCATTCTAATTCACTCATACGATCCATTCTAATTCATTCATACAATCCATTCTAATTTTTTCGCACGAATGTATCCATTCTAATTCATTCGTACGATCCATTCTAATTCGTTCGTACGATCCATTCGAATTCATTCAAACGATCCATTCTAATTCATTCATACGATCCATTCTAATTCATTCGCACAAATATATCCATTCTAATTCATTCGTACGATCGATTCTAATTCATTAGCTCGATCCATTCTAATTCATTCGTACGATCCATTCTATTTCATTCATACGATCCATTCTTACTCATTCGTACGATCCATTCTAATTCATTCGCACGAATGTATCCATTCTAATTCATTCGGCCAATCCATTCTAATTCATTTGCACGATCCATTCAAATTCATTCATACGATCCATTCTAATTCATTCGTACGATCCATTCTATAGAATGGATACATTCATGGGAATGAATTAGAATGGATCGTACGAAGGAATTAGAATGGATCATACAAATGAAATAGAATGGATCGTACGAAGGAATTAGAATGGATCGTACGAAGGAATTAGAATGGATCGTACGAAGGAATTAGAGTGGATCGTACGAATGAATTAGAATGGATACATTCGTGCAAAAGAATTAGAATGGATTGTATGAATGAATTAGAATGGATCGTTCAAATGAATTAGAATGGATCGTGCGAATCAATTAGAATGGATCGTACGAATGAATTAGAATAGACTGTGCGAATGAATTAGAATGGATTGTACGAATGAATTAGAATGGATACATTTGTGCGAATGAATTAGAATGGATCGTATGAATGAATTAGAATGGATCGTATGAATGAATTCGAATTGACCATACGAATGAATTAGAATGGATACATTCGTGCGAATGAATTAAAATGGATCATATGAAGAAATTAGGGTGGGTCGTACGAATGAATTAGAATGGATACATTCATACGAAAGAATTAGAATGGATTGTATGAATAAATTAGAAAGGATCTTGCAAATGAATTAGAATGGATCGTGCGAATGAGGATACATTCGTGCAAATGAATTAGAATGGATCGTACGAATGAATAAGAATAGATCGTACGAATGAAATAGAATAGATCGTACGAATGAATTAGAATGGATCGTGCAAATGAATTAGATTGGATTGTGCGAATGAATTAGAATAGATCGTACGAATGAATAAGAATAGATACATTCGTGCGAATGAATTAGAATGGATCGTACGAATGAGTATGAATGGATCGTACGAATGAAATAGAATGGATCGTATGAATGAATTAGAATGGATCGTGCTAATGAATTAGAATGGATCGTACGAATGAATTAGAATCCATTGTGCGAATGAATTAGAATGGATCTTACGAATGAATTAGAATGGACACATTCGTGCGAATAAATTAGAATGGATCGTATGAATGAATTAGATTGGATCGTATGAATTAATTAGAATGGATCGTACGTATGAATTAGAATGGATACATTCGTGCGAAAGAATTAGAATGGATTGTATGAATGAATTAGAATAGATCGTGCAAATGAATTAGAATGGATCGTGCGAATGAGGATATATTCGTGCGAATGAATTAGAATGGATCGTACGAATGAGTAAGAATGGATCGTACGAATGAAATAGAATAGATCGTACGAATGAATTTGAATAGATCGTGCAAATGAAATAGATTGGATCGTACGAATGAATTAGAATGGATACATTCGTGTGAATGAATTAGAATGGATCGTATGAATGAATTAGAATGGATCATATGAATGAATTCGAATGGATCGTACGAATGAATTAGAATGGATACATTCATGCGAATGAATTAGAATGGATCAAACGAAGGAATTAGGGTGGATCGTACAAATGAATTAGAATGGATACATTCGTGCGAAAGAATTAGAATGGATTGTATGAATGAATTAGATTGGATCGTATGAATGTATTAGAATGGATCATGCGAATGAATTAGAATGGATTGTGCTAATGAGTAAGATCCATTCTTACTCATTCGTACGATCCATTCTAATTAGAATGGATCGTGCGAATGAATTAGAATGGATCGTACGAATGAATTAGAATGGATACATTCATGCGAATGAATTAGAATGGATCTTATGAATAAATTAGAATGGATCGTATGAATGAATTCGAATGGATCGTACGTATGAATGAATTAGAGTAGATCGTTTGAATGAATTAGAATGGATCATATGAATGAATTAGAATGGATCGTGCGAATGAATTAGAATGGATCGTGCTAATTCATTCATACGATCCATTCTAATTCATTCGTACGATCCATTCTAATTCATTCGTACGATCCATTCTAATTCATTCGCACAATCTATTCTAATTCATTCGTACGATCCATTCTAATTCATTCGCACGATCCATTCTAATTCATTCATACAATCCATTCTAACTTTTTCGCACGAATGTATCGATTCTAAATCATTCGTACGATCCATTCTAATTCATTCGTACGATCCATTCTAATTCATTCGTACGATCCATTCTAATTCATTCGCACAATCTATTATAATTCATTCGTACGATCCATTCTAATTCATTAGCACAATCCATTCTAATTCATTCATACGATCCATTCTTATTCATTCGTACGATCTATTCTAATTCATTCGCACGATCCATTATAACTCATTCGCACAATCTATTCAAATTCATTCGCACGATCCATTCTAATTCATTCATACGATCCATTCTAATTCATTCATACAATCCATTCTAATTCATACGATCTATTCTAATTCATTCACACGATCCATTCTAATTCATTCATACGATCCATTCTAATTCATTCGCACGATCCATTCTAATTCATTCATACGATCCATTCTAATTCATTCATACAATCCATTCTAATTTTTTCACACGAATATATCCATTCTAATTCATTCGTACTATCCACCCTAATTCCTTCATATGATCCATTCTAATTCATTCGCACGAATGTATCCATTCTAATTCATTCGTACGATCCATTCGAATTCATTCATACGATCCATTCTAATTCATTCATACGATCCATTCTAATTCATTCGGACGAATGTATCCATTCTAATTCATTCATCGTACGATCCAATCTAATTCATTAGCACGATCCATTCTAATTCATTCGTACGACCCATTCTATTTCATTCATACGATCCATTCTTACTCATTCGTACGATCCATTCTAATTCATTCGGACGAATGTATCCATTCTAATTCATTCGTATGATCAATTCTAATTCATTCACACGATCCATTCTAATTCATTCATACGATCCATTCTAATTCATTCGTATGATCCATTCTAATTCATTCACACGATCCACTCTAATTCATTCATATGATCCATTCTAATTCATTCATACAATCCATTCTAATTCTTTCGCACGAATGTATCCATTCTAATTCATTCGTACGATCCACCCTAATTCCTTCGTATGATCCATTCTAATTCAGTCATACGATCCATTCTAATTCATTCGCACGATCCATTCTAATTCATTCATACGATCCATTCTAATTCATTCATACGATCCATTCTAATTCATTCACACAATCTATTCTAATTCATTCGTACGATCCATTCTAATTCATTAGCATGATCCATTCTAATTCATTCGTACGATCCATTCTATATCATTCGTACGATCCATTCTTACTCATTCGTACGATCCATTCTAATTCTAATTCATTTGTACAATCCATTCTAATTCATTAGCACGATCCATTCTAAATCATTCGTACGATCCATTCTATTTCATTCATACGATCCATTCTAATTCATACGATCCATTCTAATTCATTTGCACGATCCATTCTAATTCTTTCATACAATCCATTCTAATTCTTTTGCACGAATGTATCCATTCTAATTCATTAGCACGTTCCATTCTAATTCATTTCATTCGTATGATCCATTCTAGTTCATTCTAATTCATTCATACGATCCATTCTAATTCATTCGTACCATCCATTCTAATTCATTCACACGATCCATTCTAATTCATTCGTACGATCCATTCTATTTTATTTGCATGATCCATTCTAATTCCTTCGTACGATAGATTCTAATTCATTCACATGAATGTATCAATTCTAATTCATACGTACGATCCATTCTTACTCATTCATACGATCCATTCTAATTCTTTCACATGAATGTATCTATTCTAATTCATTCGTACGATCCACCCTAATTTCTTGGTATGATCCATTCTAATCCATTCGCACGAATGTATCCATTCTAATTTATTCGTACGATCCATTCGAATTCATTCATACGATCCATTCTATTTCATTCATACGATCCATTCTAATTCATTCGCACGAATGTATCCATTCTAATTCATTCGTACGATCCATTTTAATTCATTCGCACAATCTATTCTAATTTATTAGTACGATCCATTCTAATTCACTCGCACGATCCATTCTAATTCATTTGTACGATCCATTCTAATTCATTCATACAATCCATTCTAATTCTTTTGCACGAATGTATCCATTCTAATTCATTCGTACGATCCATTCTAATTCCTTCGTACAATCCATTCTAATTCCTTCGTACGATCCATTCTAATTCATTCCCATGAATGTATCTATTCTAATTCATACGTACAATCCACGATCGATTCTAATTCATTCATAAAATCCATTCTAATTCTTTCACACGAATGTATCCATTCTAATTCATTCGTATGATCCACCCTAATTCCTTCTTATGATCCATTCTAATTCATTCACACGAATGTATCCATTCTAATTCATTCGTACGATCCATTCGAATTCATTCATATGATCCATTCTAATTCATTCATACGATCCATTATATTTCATTCGTATGATCCATTCTTACTCATTCGTACGATCCATTCTAATTCATTCGTAAAATCACACAGGGTCTCCCCACGATCAACTAACGTTCAAAGGTGCACCTTTCTATTCAACCAAATACAAAGTCTGAGGCCGCAACCTAAACACCTGAATGATCGTGCGAATGAATTACGAATGAACTAGAATAGATTCTGCGAATGAATTAGAATGGAACGTGCGAATGAATTAGAATTGATCGTACAAATGAATTAGAATGGATACATTCGTCCGAATGAATTAGAATGGATCGTACGAATGAATTAGAGTAGATACATTCGTGTGAATGAATTAGAATGGATCGTACGAATGAATTAGAATGGATCGTATGAATGAATTAGAATGGATCGTACGAATGAATTAGAATGATCGTATGAATTAATTAGAATGGATCGTACGTATCGTATGTACGATCCATTTTATTTCATTCATATGATCCATTCTTACTCATTCATACGATCCATTCTAATTCATTCGTATGATCCATTCTAATTCATTCATCGATCCATTCTAATTCATTCGTACGATCCATTCTAATTCATTCGCACAATCTATTCTAATTCATTCATATGATCCATTCTAATTCATTCGTACGATCCATTCTAATTCATTCGCACAATCTATTCTAATTCATTCGTACGATCCATTCTCATTCATTCGCACGATCCATTCTAATTCATTTGCACGATCCATTCTAATTCATTTATATAATCCATTCTAATTCTTTTACACGAATGTATCCATTCTAATTCCTTCGTACGATCCATTCTAATTCCTTCGTACGATCCATTCTATTTCATTCGTATGATCCATTCTAATTCCTTCGTACAATCCATTCTTATTCATTCCCATTAATGTATCCATTCTAATTCATACGTACGATCCATTCTAATTCATTCGTACGATCTATGATCCATTCTAATTCATTCGCACAATCTATTCTAATTCATTCGTACGATCCATTCTAATTCATTAGCACGATCCATTCTAATTCATTCATACGATCCAATCTATTTCATTCGTACTATCCATTCTTACTCATTCGTACGATCCATTCTAATTCATTCGCACGAATATATCCATTCTAATTTATTCGTACGATCCATTCTAATTCATTCGCACGATCCATTCTAATTCATTCATACGATCCATTCCAATTCATTCGTACGATCTATTCTAATTCATTCACAAGATCCATTCTAATTCATTCATATGATCCATTCTAATTTATTCATACAATCCATTCTAATTCTTTCACACGAATGTATCCATTCTAATTCATTCGTACGATCCACCCTAATTCCTTCGTACGATCCATTCTAATTCCTTCGTACGATCCATTCTATTTCATTCGTATGAATTCCTTCGTATGATCCATTCTAATTCTTTCCCATGAATGTATCCATTCTATTTCATACGTACGATCCATTCTAATTAATTCATACGATCCAATCTAATTCACTCATACGATCCATTATAATTCATTCGCACGAATTTATCCATTCTAATTCATTCGTACGATCCATTCTAATTCATTCGCACAATCTATTCTAATTCATTCGTATGATCCATTCTAATTTATTCGCACGATCCATTCTAATTTATTTGTATGATCCATTCTAATTCATTCATACAATACATTCTAATTCTTTTGCACGAATGTATCCATTCTAATTCATTCGTACGATCCATTCTAATTCCTTCATACAATCCATTCTAATTCCTTCGTACGATCCATTCTAATTCATTCCCATGAATGTATCCATTCTAATTCATACGTACATTCCATTCTAATTCATTCATACGATCCAATCTAATTCATTCATACGATCCATTCTAATTCATTTGCACGAATGTATCCATTCTAATTCATTCTAATTCCTTCGTACGATCCATTCGTATGATCCATTCTAATTCCTTCGCACGATCCATTCTAATTCATTCGCACAATCTATTCTAATTCATTCGTACGATCCATTCTAATTCATTAGCACGATCCATTCTAATTCATTCGTACGATCCATTCTAATTCATTCGCACGAATGTATCCATTCTAATTCACTCATACGATCCATTCTAATTCATTCACACGATCCATTCTAATTCATTCATACGATCCATTCTAGTTCATTCATACGATCCATTCTAATTCATTTGCACGAATGTATCCATTCTAATTCATTCGTACGATCCATTCTAATTCATTCACACAATCTATTCTAATTCATTCATACGATCCATTCTAATTCATTCGCACGATCCATTCTAATTCATTTGCACGATCCATTCTAATTCATTCATACAATCCATTCTAATTCTTTTGCACGAATGTATCCATTCTAATTCTTTCGTACGATCCATTCTAATTCCTTCATACGATCCATTCTAATTCCTTCATATGATCCATTCTATTTCATTCGTATGATCCATTCTAATTCCTTCGTACGATTCATTCAAATTCATTTCCATGAATGTATCCATTCTAATTCATACGTATGATCCATTCAAATTCATTCATACGATCCAATCTAATTCATTCAAACGATCCATTCTAATTCATTCGCACGAATGTATCCATTCTAATTCATTCGTACGATCCATTCTAATTCATTGGCACGATCCATTCTAATTCATTCGTACGATCCATTCTATTTCATTTGTACGGTCCATTCTTACTCATTCGTACGATCCATTCTAATTCATTCGCACGAATGTATCCATTCTAATTCATTGTACGATCCATTCTAATTCATTCGTTCGAATGTATCCATTCTAATTCATTCGTACGATCCATTCTAATTCATTCGCACGATCCATTCTAATTCATTCGTACGATCCATTCTAATTCATTCGTATGATCCATTCTGATTCATTCGCATGATCCATTCTAATTCATTCATACGATCCATTCTAATTCATTCATACAATCCATTCTAATTCTTTCGCACGAATATATCCATTCTAATTCCTTCGTATGATCCATTCTAATTCATTCGTACGATCCATTCAAATTCATTCATACGATCCATCCTAATTCATTCATACAATCCATTCTAATTATTTCGCACGAATGTATCCATTCTAATTCATTCATACGATCGACCCAAATTCCTTCTTATGATCCATTCTAATTCATTCGCACGAATGTATCCATTCTAATTCATTCGTACGATCCATTCGAATTTATTTATACGATCCATTCTAATTCATTCGTACGATCCATTCTAATTCATTTATACGATCTATTATAATTCATTCGTACGATCCATTCTAATTCATTCGCACGATCCATTCTAATTCATTTGCACGATCCATTCTAATTCATTCACACGATCCATTCTAATTGATTCATATGAACCATTCTATTTCATTCATACGATCCATTCTTACTCATTCGTACGATCCATTCTAATTCATTCGCACGATCCAATCTAATTCATTCGCACGATCCATTCTAATTCATTCGTACGATCCATTCTAATTCATTCGTATGATCCATTCTAATTCATTCATACAATCCATTCTAATTCTTTCGAACGAATGTATCCATTCTAATTCATTCGTACGATCCATTCTAATTCATTCGCACGATCCATTCTAATTCATTCATATGATCCATTCTAATTCATTCATACAATCCGTTCTAATTCTTTCGCACGAATATATCCATTCTAATTCATTCGTATGATCCACCCTAATTCCTTCGTATGATCCATTAATGTATCCATTCTAATTCATTCGTACGATCCATTCGAATTCATTCATACGATCCATTCTAAATCATTTATACGATCCATTCTAATTCATTCATATGATCCATTCTAATTCATTCGCACGAATGTATTCATACGCACAATCTATTCTAATTCATTCGTTTGATCCATTCTAATTCATTAGCACGATCCATTCTAATTTATTCGTACGATCCATTCTATTTCATTCGTACGATCCATTCTTACTCATTCGTATGATCCATTCTAATTCATTCGCACGAATATATCCATTCTGATTCATTCGTACGATCCATTCTAATTCATTCGCACGATCCATTCTAATTCATTCGCACGATCCATTCTAATTCATTCGTACGATCCATTCTAATTCATTCGCACGATCCATTCAAATTCATTCGCATAATCTATTCTAATTCATTCGTAATTCATTCGCACGATCCATTCTAATTCATTTGCACGATCCATTCTAATTCATTTGTATGATCTATTCTAATTCATTCATACAATCCATTCTAATTCTTTTGCACGAATGTATCCATTCTAATTCATTCGTACGATCCATTCTAATTCCTTCGTACGATCCATTCTAACTCTTTCCCATTAATATATCCATTCTAATTCATTCGTACGATCCATTCTAATTCATTCGCACAATCTATTCTAATTCATTCGTACGATCCATTCTAATTCATTAGCACGATCCATTCTAATTCATTCATACGATCCATTCTATTTCATTCGTACGATCCATTCTTACTCATTCGTACGATCCATTGTAATTCATTCGCATGATCCATTCTAATTCATTCATACGATCCATTCAATTTCATTTGTACGATCCATTCTTACTTATTCGTACGATCCATTTTAATTCATTTGCACGAATGTATCCATTCTAATTCATTCATACGATCCATTCTAAGTCATTCGCACGATCCATTCTAATTCATTCTAATTCATTCGCCCAATCCATTCTAATTCATTCGTACGATCCATTCTAATTCATTCGCACGATCCATTCTAATTCATTCTAATTCAACTAACGTTCAAAGGTGCACCTTTGTATTCAACCAAATACAAAGTCAGAGGCCGCAACCTAAACACCTGAATGATCGTGGGAATGAATTACAAATGACATAGAATAGATTGTGCGAATGAATTAGAATGGATCGTGTGAATGAATTAGAATGGATCGTACGAATGAATTAGAATGGATCGTACGAATGAATTAGAATGGATCGTGCGAATGAATTAGAATGGATCGTACGAATGAATTAAAATGGATACATTCATGCGAACGAATTAGAATGGATCGTACGAATGAATTAGAATGGATCGTGCGAATGAATTAGATTGGATCGTGCGAATGAATTAGAATGGATCGTATGAATGAATTAGAATGGATACATTCATGCGAATGAATTAGAATGGATCGTATGAATGAATTAGAATGGATCGTATGAATGAATTCGAATGGATCATACGAATGAATTAGAATGGATACATTCGTGCGAATGAATTAGAATGGATCATACGAAGGAATTTGGGTAGATCGTACGAATGAATTAGAATGGATACATTCGTGCGAATTAATTAGAATGGATCGTATGAATGAATTAGAATGGATCGTACGAATGAATTAGAATGGATACATTCGTGCGAATGAATTAGAATGGATCAAACGAAGGAATTAGGGTGGATCGTACGAATGAGTTAGAATGGATACATTCGTGCAAAAGAATTAGAATGGATTTTATGAATGAATTAGAATGGATCGTATGAATGAATTAGAATGGATCGTGCGAATGAAATATAATGGATCGTATAAATGAATTAGAATGAATGTATGAATGAATTAGAATGGATCGTGCGAATGAATTAGAATAGCTCGTATGAATGAATTAGAATGGATACATTCGTGCGAATGAATTAGAATGGATCGTACGAATGAGTAAGAATGGATCGTACAAATGAAATAGAATGGATCGTACGAATGAATTAGAATGGATCGTGCTAATGAATTAGAATGGATCGTATGAATAAATTAGAATAGACTGTGCGAATGAATTAGAATGATCGTACGAATGAATTAGAATGGATCGTATGAATAAATTAGAATGGATCATGCGAATGAATTAGAATGGATCGTACGAATGAATTAGAATGGATACATTCGTGCGAATGAATTAGAATGGATTGTACGAATGAAATAGAATGGATCGTACGAATTAATTAGAATGGATCGTGCTAATGAATTATAATGGATCGTACGAATGAAATAGAATGGATCGTACGAATGAGTAAGAATGGATCGTACGAATGAATTAGAATGGATACATTCGTGCAAAAGAATTAGAATGGATTGTTTGAATGAATTAGAATGGATCATGCAAATGAATTAGAATGGATCGTATGAATGAATTCGAATGGATCGTACGAATGAATCAGAATGGATACATTCGTGCGAATGAATTAGAATGGATCATACAAAGGAATTAGGGTGGATCGTACAAATGAATTAGAATGGATACATCCGTACGAAAGAATTAGAATGGATTGTATGAATGAATTAGAATGGATCGTATGAATGAATTAGAATGGATCGTGCGAATGAATTAGAATGGATCGTACGAATGATTTAGAATGGATCGTATAAATGAATAAGAATGGATCGTCCGAATGAATTAGATTGGATTGTATGAATTAATTCGAATGGATCGTACGAATGAATTAGAATGGATACATTCGTGCGAATGAATTAGAATGGATACATTCGTGCGAATGAATTAGAATGGATCATACGAAGGAATTAGGGTGGATCGTACGAATGAATTAGAATGGATTGAATAAATGAATTAGAATGGATCGTATGAATGAATTAAAATGGATCGTGCGAATGAATTAGAATGGATCGTACGAATGAATTAGAATGGATCGTATGAATGAATTAGAATGGATCGTGCGAATGAATTAGAATGGAACGTACGAATGAATTAGAATGGATACATACGTGCGAATGAATTAGAATGGATCGTACGAATGAGTAAGAATGGATCGTATAAATGAAATAGAATGGATCGTACAAATGAATTAGAATGGATCGTGCTAATGAATTAGAATGGATAGTACGAATTAATTAGAATAGATTATACGAATGAATTAGAATGGATCGTACGAATGAATTAGAATGGATCGTATGAATGAATTAGAAGCAAATGAATTAGAATGGATCGTACGAATGAATTAGAATGGATCGTGCGAATGAATTAGAATGGATACATTCGTGCGAATGAATTAGAATGGATCGTATGAATGAATTAGAATGGATCGTACGAATGGATTAGAATGGATACATTCATGCGAATGAATTAGAATGGATCGTACGAATGAGTAAGAATGGATCGTACGAATGATATAGAATGGATCGTACGAAAGAGTTAAAATGGATCGTGCTAATGAATTAGAATGGATAGTACGAATGAATTAGAAAAGATTGTGCGAATGAATTAGAATGGATCGTACAAATGAATTAGAATGGATCGTATGAATGAATTAGAATGGATCGTGCTAATGAATTAGAATGTATCGTACGAATGAATTAGAATGGATCATGCGAATGAATTAGAATGGATACATTCGTGCGAATGAATTAGAATGGATCGTATGAATGAATTAGATTGCATCATATGAATGAATTATAATGGATCGTTCGTATGAATTAGAATGGATACATTCATGGGAATGAATTAGAATGGATCGTACGAAGGAATTAGAATGGATTATACGAATGAAATAGAATGGATCGTACGAAGGAAATAGAATGGATCGTATAAATGAATTAGAATGGATCGTACGAATGAATTAGAATAGATTTAGCAAATGAATTAGAATGGATCGTACGAATGAACTAGAATGGATACATTCGTGCGAATGAATTAGAATGGATCGTATAAATGAATTAGAATGGATCGTATGAATGAATTCGAATGGATCATACGAATGAATTAGAATAGATACATTCGTCCGAATGAATCAGAATGGATCATACGAAGGAATTAGGGTGGATCGTACGAATGAATTAGAATGGATACATTCGTGCGAAAGAATAAGAATGGATTGTATGAATGAATTAGAATGGATCGTATGAATGAATTAGAATAGATCATGCGAATGAATTAGAATGGATCGTACGAATGAATTAGAATGGATCGTATGAATGAATTAGAATGGATCTTGCGAATGAATTAGAATGGATCGTATGAATGAATTAGAATGGATACATTCATGCGAATGAATTAGAATGGATCGTATGAATGAGTAACAATGGATCGTACGAATAAATTAGAATAGATCGTGCTAATTAATTAGAATTGATCGTACGAATGAATTAGAATAGATTATGCGAATGAATTAGAATGGATCGTACAAATGAATTAGAATGGATCGTATGAATGAATTAGAATGGATCATGTGAATGAATTAGAATGGATCGTATGAATGAATTAGAATGGATACCTTCGTGCGAATGAATTAGAATGGATTGTACGAATAAGTAAGAATAGATCGTATGAATGAAATAGAATGGATCGTACGAATGAATTAGAATTGATTGTGCGAATGAATACATTCATGCGGATGAATTAGAATGGATAGTATGAATGAATTAGAATGAATCGTATGAGTGAATTAGAATGGATCATATGAATGAATTCGAATGGATCGTACGAATGTATTAAAATGGATACATTCGTGCGAATAAATTAGAATGGATCGTACGAATAAAATAGAATGTATCCATTCTAATTCTAATTCATTTATAGAATGGATCGTACGAAGGAATTAGAATCGATCGTACGAAGGAATTAGAATCGATCGTACGAATGTATTAGAATGGATCGTACGAATGAATTACATTGGATACATTCATGCGAATAAATTAGAATGGATCGTACGAATGAGTAAGAATGGATCGTATGAATGAAATAGAATGGATCGTACGAATGAATTAGAATGGATCGTGTGAATGAATTAGATTGGATCGTGCGAATGAATTACAATGGATCGTACGAAAGAATTAGAATGGATACATTCGTGCGAATTAATTAGAATGCATCGTATGAACGAATTAGAATGGATCGTATGAATGAATTCGAATGGATCGTACGACTGAATTAGAATGGATCATGCCAATGAATTAGAATGGATCGTACGAATGAATTATAATGGATCGTATGAATAAATTAGAATGGATCGTGCGAATGAATTAGAATGGATCGTACGAATGAATTAGAACGGATACATTCGTGCGAATGAATTAGAATGGATCGTACGAATGAGTAAGAATGGATCGTACGAATGAAATAGAATGGATCATACGAATGTATCCATTCTATTTTATTCGTACGATCCATTCTTACTCATTCGTACGATCCATTCTAATTCATTCGCACGAATGTATCCATTCTAATTCATTCGTACGATCCATTCTAATTCATTCGCATGATCCATTATAATTCATTCATACGATCCATTCTAATTCATTCATACGATCCATTCTAATTCATTCACACGAATATATCCATTCTAATTCATTCGTACGATCCATTCTAATTCATTCATACGATCCATTCTAATTCATTCGCACGATCCATTCTATAGAATGGATATATTCATGGGAATGAATTAGAATGTATCGTACGAAGGAATTAGAATGGATCATACGAATGAATTAGAATGGATCGTGCGAATGAATTAGAATGGATCGTGCGAATGAATTAGAATGGATCGTACGAATGAATTAGAATAGGTTGTGCGGAAGAATTAGAATGGATCGTATGAATGAATTAGAATGGATACATTCGTGGGAATGTATCGTATGAATGAATTAGAATGGATCGTATGAATGAATTAGATTGGATCGTATGAATGAATTAGAATGGATCGTACGTATGAATTAGTATGGATACATTCATGGGAATGAATTAGAATGGATCGTACGAAGGAATTAGAATGGATCATACGAATGAAATAGAATGGATCGTACGAAGGAATTAGAATGGGTCGTACGAAGGAATTAGAAAGGATCGTACGAATGAATTAGAATGGATACATTCATGTAAAAGAATTAAAATGGATTGTATGAATGAATTTGAATGGATCGTGCAAATGAATTAGAATGGATCATGCGAATGAGGATACATTCGTGCGAATGAATTAGAATGGATCGTACGAATGAGTAAGAATGGATCGTACGAATGAAATAGAATGGATCGTACGAATGAATTAGAATGGATCGGGCAAATGAATTAGATTGGATCGTGCAAGTGAATTAGAATAGATCGTACGAATGAATTAGAATGGGTACATTCGTGCGAATGAATTAGAATGGATCGTATGAATGTATTAGAATAGATCGTATGAATGAATTCGAATGGATCGTACGAATGAATTAGAATGGATACATTCGTGCGAATGAATTAGAATGGATCATACGAAGGAATTAGGGTGGATCGTATGAATGAATTAGAATGGATACATTCATGCGAAAGAATTAGAATGGATTGTATGAATGGATTAGAATGGGTCGTATGAATGAATTAGAATGGATCGTGCGAAAGAATTAGAATGGATCGTACGAATGAATTAGAATGGATCGTGCGAATGAATTAGAATGGATCGTATGAATGAATTCGAATAGATCATACGAATGAATTAGAATGGATACATTCGAGCGAATGAATTAGAATGGATTATACGAAGGAATTAGGATGGATCGTACGAATAAATTAGAATGGATCCTATGAATGATTTAGAATGGATCGTGCGAATGAATTAGAATAGATCGTACAAATGAATTAGAATGGATCGTATGAATGAATTAGAATGGATCGTGCGAATGAATTAGAATGGATCGTACGAATGAATTAGAATGGATACATTCGTGTGAATGAATTAGAACGGATCGTACGAATGAGTAAGAATGTATCGTACGAATGAAATAGAATAGATCGTACGAATGAATTAGAATGGATCGTGCTAATGAATTAGAATGGATCATACGAATTAATTAGAATAGATTGTGCGAATGAATTAGAATGGATCGTACGAATGAATTAGAATGGATCGTACGAATGAATTAGAATGGATACATTCGTGCGAATGAATTAGAATGGATTGTACGAATGAGTAAGAATAGATCGGACGAATGAAATAGAATGGATCGTACGAATGAATTAGAATTGATCGTGCTAATGAATTAGAATGGATCGTACGAATGAATTAGAATAGATTGTGCGAATGAATACCTTCGTGCGAATAAATTAGAATGGATCGTATGAATGAATTAGAATGGATCGTATGAATGAATTCGAATGGATCGTTCGAATGAATTAGAATGGATACATTCGTGCGAAAGAATTAGAATAGATGATACGAAGGAATTAGGGTGGATTGTACGAATGAATTAGAATGGATATATTCGTGCGAAAGAATTAGAATGGATTGTGTGAATGAATTATAACGGATCGTATGAATGAATTAGAATGGATCGTGCGAATAAATTAGAATGGATTGTACAAATGAATTAGAATGGATCGTACGAATGAATTAGAATGGATCGTACGAATGAATTAGAATGGATCGTACGAATGAATTAGAATGTATTAGGAATTAGAATGGATCGTATGAATGAATTCAAATGGATCGTATGAATGAATTCGAATGAATCGTACGAATGAATTAGAATGGATACGTTCGTGCGAATGAATTTGAATGGATCAAATGAAGGAATTAGGGTGGATCGTACGAATGAATTAGAATAGATACATTCGTGCGAAAGAATTAGAATGGATTGTATGAATGAATTAGAATGGATCGTATGAATGAATTAGACTAGAGACATTCGGATGAAAGAATTAATTCGCACAATCTAGAATGGATCGTATGTATGAATGTATTAGGAATTAGAATGGACCGTATGAATGAATTAGAATGGATCGTACAAATGAGTACAAATGAATTAGAATGGATCGTATGAATGAATTAGAATGGATCGTGCGAATGAATTAGAATGGATCGTACGAATGAATTAGAATGGATACATTCGTGCGAATGAATTAGAATGGATCGTACGTACGAATTCATTCTAATTCATTCGCATGATCTATTCTAATTCATTCGCACGATCCATTCTAATTCATTCATATGATCCATTCCAATTTATTCGTACGATCCATTCTAATTCATACGTACGATCCATTCAAATTCATTCATACGATCTATTCTAATTCATTCATACGATCTATTCTAATTCATTCGCACGAATGTATCTATTCTAATTCATTTGTAAGATCCATTCTAATTCATTCGCACGATCCAATCTAATTCATTCCCACGATCAATTCTAATTCATTCATACGATCCATTCTAATTCATTCGCATGATCCATTCTAATTTATTCATACGATCCATTCTAATTCTTTCGTACGATCCATTCATTCGTACGATCTATTCTAATTCATTCGTACGATCCAATCGAATTCATTAGCACGATCTATTCTAATTCATTCGTACGATCCATTCTATTTCATTCGCACGATCCATTCTAATTCATTCGCACAATCTATTCTAATTCATTAGTATAATCCAATCTAATTCATTAGCACGATCCATTCTAATTCTTTCATACGATCCATTCTATTTCATTCGTACGATCCATTCTTACTCATTCGTGCGATCCATTCTAATTCATTCGCACGAATGTATCCATTCTAATTCATTCGCACGATCCATTCTAATTCATTCGCACGATCCATTCTAATTCATTCATACGATCCATTCTAATTCATTCGTACGTTCCATTCTAATTCATTCGCACGATCCATTTTAATTCATTCATACGATCCATTCTAATTCATTCATACAATCCATTCTAATTCTTTCGCATGAATGTATCCATTCTAATTCATTCGTACGATGCACCCTAATTCCTTCGTATGATCCATTCTAATTCATTCGTACGATCCATTCTAATTCATTCGCACGATCCATTCTAATTCATTCAAACGATCATTCTAATTCATTTGTATGATCCATTCTTATTCATTCGCATAATCTATTCTAATTCATTCGTACGATCCATTCTAATTCATTAGCATGATCCATTCTAATTCATTCGTACGATCCATTCTATTTCATTCGTACGATCCATTCTTACTTATTCGTACGATCCATTCTAATTCTACTTCATTCGTACGATCCATTCTAATTCATTAGCACGATCCATTCTAATTCATTCGTACGATCAATTCTATTTCATTCGTACGATCGATTCTTACTCAATGAATTAGAATGGATCATGCGAATGAATTAGAATGAATCGTACAAATGAATTAGAATGGATACATTTGTGCGAATGAATTAGAATGCATCGTACGAATGAGTAAGAATGTATCGTACGAATGAAATAGAATAGATCGTACGAATGAATTAGAATGGATTGTGCTAATGAATTAGAATGGATCGTACGAATGAATTTGAATAGATTGTGCGAATGAATTAGAATGGATCATACGAATGAATTAGAGTGGATACATTCATGCGAAAGAATTAGAATGGATCGTACGAAGGCCTAAGATCCATTCTAATTCATTCGCACGAATGTATCCATTCTAATTCATTTATACGATCCATTCGAATTCATTCATACGATCCATTCTAATTCATTCATACGATCCATTCTAATTCATTCGCACGAATGTATCCATTCAAATTCATTCGTACGATCCATTCCGATCCAATCTAATTCATTCATACGATCCATTCTAATTTATTCGCACAATCCATTCTTACACATTCGTACGATCCATTCTAATTCATTCGCACGAATGTATACATTCTAATTCATTCATACGATCCATTTTAATTCATTCATACGAACCATTCTAATTCATTCGTACGATCTATTCTTATTCTTTCGCACGATCCATTCTAATTCATTCATACGATCCATTCTAATTCATTCATACAATCCCTTCTAAATCTTTCGAACGAATGTATCCATTCTAATTCATTCGTACGATCCATTCTAATTTTTTCGTACGATCCATTCGAATTCATTCATACGATCCATTCTAATTCATTCATACGATCCATTCAAATTCAATCGTACGGTCCATTCTAATTCATTCGCACGATCCAATCTAATTCATTCGCACGATCCATTCTAATTCATCATTCGCACAATCTATTCTAATTCATTCGTACGATCCATTCGCGAATGAATTAGAATGGATCGTATGAATGAATTAGAATGGATCGTATGAATGAATTCGAATGGATCGTACGAATGAATTAGAATGGATCATACGAAGGAATTAGGGTGGATCGTACGAATGAATTAGAATGGATACATTCGTGCGAAAGAATTAGAATGGATTGTATGAATGAATTAGAATGGATTGTATGAATGAATTAGAATGGATCGTGCGAATGAATTAGAATGGATCGTACGAATGAATTAGAATTGATCGTATGAATGAATTAGAATGGATCGTGCGAATGAATTAGAATAGATCGTATGAATAAATTCGAATGGATCGTACGAATGAATTAGAATGGATACATTCGTGCGAATGAATTAGAATGGATCATACGACGGAATTAGGGTGGATCGTACGAATGAATTAGAATGGATACATTTGTGCGAAAGAATTAGAATGGATTGTATGAATGAATTAGAATGGATCGTATGAATTAATTAGAATGGATCGTGCGAATGAATTAGAATGGATCGTACGAATGAATTAGAATGGATCGTGTGAATGAATTAGAATTGATCGTGCGAATGAATTAGAATTGATCGTATGAATGAATTAGAATGGATACATTCGTGCGAATTAATTAGAATGGATCGTACGAATGAGTAAAAATGGATCGTACAAATGAAATAAAATGGATCGTATGAATGAATTAGAATGGATCTTTCTAATGTATTAGAATGGATCATACGAATGAATTAGAATAAATTAAGCGAATGAATTAGAATGGATCATACGAATGAATTAGACTGGATCGTATGAATGAATTAGAATGGATCGTGCGAATGAATTAGAATGGATCGTACGAATGAATTAGAATGGATACATTCGTGCGAATGAATTAGAATGGATCGTACGAATGAGTAAGAATGGATCGTACGAATGAAATAGAATGGATCGTACGAATAAATTAGAATGGATCATGCTAATGAATTAGAATAGACCGTACGAATGAATTAGAAAAGATTGTGCGAATGAATTAGAATGGATCGTACGAATGAATTAGAATGGATCGTATGAATGAATTAGAATGGATCGTGCGAATGAATTAGAATGGATCATACGAATGAATTAGAAAGGATCGTGCGAATGAATTAGAATGGATACATTCATGCGAATGAATTAGAATGGATCGTATGAATGAATTTGATTGGATCGTATGAATGAATTAGAATTGATCGTATGTATGAATTAGAATGGATACATTCATGGGAATGAATTAGAATGGATCGGACGAAGGAATTAGAATGGATCATACGAATGAAATAGAATGGATCGTACGAAGGAATTAGAATGGATCATACAAATGAATTAGAATGGATCATACGAATAAATTAGAATAGATTGTGCGGATGAATTAGAATGGATCGTACAAATGAATTAGATTGGAGACATTCATGCGAATGAATTAGAATGGATCGTATGAATGAATTAGAAGGGATCATATGAATGAATTCGAATGGATCGTACGAATGAATTAGAATGGATACATTCGTGCTAATGAATTAGAATGGATCATACGAAGGAATTAGGGTGGATCGTACAAATGAATTAGAATGGATACATTCGTGTGAAAGAATTAGAATAGATTGTATGAATGAATTAGAATGGATCGTATGAATGAATTACAATGGATCGTGCGAATGAATTAGAATGGATTGTACGAATGAAATAGAATTGATCGTATAAATGAATTAGAATGGATCGTGCGAATGAATTAGAATGGATCGTACGAATGAATTAGAATGGATACATTCGTGCGAATGAATTAGAATAGATCGTACGAATAAGTAAGAATGGATCGTACGAATGAAATAGAATGGATCATACGAATGAATTAGAATGAATCGTGCTAGTGAATTAGAATGGATCGTATCAATGAATTAGAATAGATTGTGCGAATGAATTAGAATGGATCGTACGAATGAATTCGAAAGGATCGTACGAATGAGTAAGAATGGATCATACGAATGAAATAGAATGGATCGTATGAATAAATTAGAATGGATCGTGCTAATGAATTAGAATAGATCATACGAATGAATTAGAAACGATTGTGCGAATGAATTAGAATGGATCGTACGAATGGATTAGAATGGATCTTGCGAATGAATTAGAATGGATCGTACGAATGAATTAGAATGGATACATTCGTGCGAATGAATTAGAATGGATCGTATTAATGAATTAGAATGGATCGTATGAATGAATTAGAATGGATCAAGCGAATGAATTAGAATAGATCGTACGAATAAATTAGAATGGATACATTCGTGCGAATGAATTAGAATGGATCATACGAATGAGTAAAATGGATTGTACGAATGAAATAGAATGGATACATTCGTACGATCCATTCTATTTCATTCGTACGATACATTCTTACTCATTCGTACGATCCATTCTAATTCATTCGCACGAATGTATCCATTCTAATTCATTCATACGAACCATTCTAATTCATCCGCACGATCCATTCAAATTCATTCATACGATCCATTCTAATTCATTTGTACGATCCATTCTAATTCATTAGCACGATCTATTCTAATTCATTCGTATGATCCATTCGAATTTATTCATACGATCTATTCTAATTCATTCATACGATCCATTCTAATTCATTCGCATGAATGTATCCGTTCTAATTCCTTCGTACGATCCATTCTAATTCATTCGCACGATCCAATCTAATTCATTCGCACGATCCATTCTAATTCATTCGTACGATCCATTCTATTTCATTCGTATAATCTATTCTTACTCATTCGTACGATCTATTCTAATTCATTCGTACGAATGTATCCATTCTAATTCATTCGTACGATCCATTCTAATACATTCGTACGATCAATTCTAATTCCTTCGTACGATCCATTCTATGAATGAATTAGAATTAGAATGGATACATTCTATTTCATTCGTACTATCCATTCTAATTCATTCGCACGAATGTATTCATTCTAATTCATTCGTACGATCCATTCGAATTTATTCATACGATCCATTCTAATTCATTCATATGATCCATTCTAATTCATTCATACGATCCATTCTAATTCATTCGCACGAATGTATTCATTCGCACAATCTATACTAATTCATTCGCACGATCCATTCTAATTCATTAGCACGATCCATTCTAATTCATTCGTACAATCCATTCTATTTCATTCGTACGATCCATTCTTACACATTCGTACTATCCATTTTAATTCATTCGCACGAATGTATCCATTCTAATTCATTTGTACGATCTATTCTTATTCATTCGCACGATCCATTCTAATTCATTCATACGATCCATTCTAATTCATTCGTACAATCCGTTCTTATTCATTCGAACAATCTATTCTAATTCATTGGTACGATCCAATCTAATTCATTAGCATGATCCATTCTAATTCATTCGTGCGATCCATTCTATTTCATTCGTACGATTCATTCATACTCATTCGTACGATCGATTCTAATTCATTCGCACGAATGTATCCATTCTAATTCATTCGTACAATCCATTCTAATCCATTCACACGATCCATTCTAATTCATTCATACGATCCAT